>CM037868.1:25880731-26263231 GCA_021292105.1 Anadara kagoshimensis
AGATTCAAGTTTGTTCAAATCATGGTTCAATAATAGTGTATTTTCCATGCTGTATTCTTTTATATAAGTATTTTGATATAAAGTTAAATATATTGTTCATGAGAAATATATTAATTGTACTTGTATTTAAAAGCTAATTTTTAATGTAAATCCTGCTGTATTCTATAATTTCTATTTGCCATTTCCCGATTACAGTATTCGGCCTATGCATTTTCTCTCTTTTGAGATTGGTAGATTGCATGATGAAAATTTTTTTTAAAATTATTTCATTGGTTGAAATGCTGTAAGAAAAAGGTAACGGAATAAGCCGAGGCTTGTCGAAACATCAACCTTTTACGGTACATAGAAATACTTACAAATTGTTTAGTGAAAAGCATCGGTAGGAAGTATAGATTTCAGTTTGTACAAAACCTCCCTCCCCTGCACTCACTTCAATACTGAACTCATTTCGGCTTCTACCTAGCAAGTTGCTCAGGTGAGCGATGTGGCCCCTGGGCCTCTTGTTTTTTTTTTTTTTTGCAAATATGAACCAAAAATTATGATATAAATATTTCTGCAATATTTGATCCTTGATTTAATTTGAAATAATTTTTTTCTTTCAGAAATTAAAAGAGCTCTTAAGATTTTCTGGAATTAAGACACAGTTTCAAGGAAAGAATGGCACAAAAACATCACAGGTAATTATTCTTGTAACCACTGATTATAAGTATTGCCACGGCAACATTTCAGTAAAAAACAACTACTTCACATAATTATATCATGTATCACCATGGCAACATTTTTGCTGATTTTTACAATCAGAAATAATTGTTTTGTAGATGTTTACTAAAAGATGATAATGTTGCCATGGATATACATACATGTACATCTGAAAAGTAATTGTTTTGATAATGGATATTAAAAATAAAAATGTTGCCATGGAGATGCATATAATTATAGCACATAGATGTTTTGTAAATGGATTTACATGAAATGTTGCCATGACGATATATATATTTATTTTGAGAACTAATTTTGAAATGTTGCCATGACAATATATCAAATTTTATTAGAACTATTTCTTTTGTAGGTGGATTTTACATTGTCCTTCCTGGATGATTTTGTCATAAACTCTCTGGAGCATGGCTGTCCACCATACAAACCCTGTTATCTGCGGAAAGACACTACTTCAGAAATACATGGTAGGTTTTAGTTCATTTTTTGCTCACCTGACCCTATCTATTCCAATCACAGTCCGTCCATTGTGTGTAAACTTTACAATTTAATTGTCTTCTCCAAAACTAATGGGCAAAATTTCTTAATACTTGGCAATAATTATTTCTAAGTAAAGGGCTTTTAGATTTGCACAAATGAAGGGGTTATGTCCCCTTTTTGACTTAGTTTATTTTTAGCTCACCTGAGCCTGTCTTTTGCAATTGCTGCACATCCATCATCCATTGTGTGTAAATTTTACACTCTAATCTTCTTCTCAAAAACTAATGGGCAAAATTTGTCAATACTTGGCAATAATCACTTTTAGGCTTTCAGACTTGCATATATGAAGGGGTTATGTTGCAATAGATCCTGTAGAGTGAAACCAGTATGAATTGATACCACATCCTATTTGCCTGACCTAGCTCATAGCAACATTTTCCTATTCTCAAAATTGAAAAATGATATATTTGGATGTCATTTCCAGGCTGATGAAGAAGTTGTGACACGACACTTTAGGAGTGAGTCAATGGGAAGGACTCTGACATTTTCATTTTAGGCATGATGGCACTCGAACACCATTTACTTAATTTACGTATCGCCAGCCATGCCTTTTATGTTCTGACACTGGCCGCCATCACAGTACCAAAGCAGCATAAAGTCAGCTAATGATGTACCATTGTCAGTGATGTAATAAATGGCACAATTCAAGCTGAGTTTTCATTCTTTTTGAGTGTAATACAAGCATTTTGGGCCTTTGTCAAAACATTTAGGGCATGGTCAGCGATTCGTCAGTTGCATCATTACTAGAGGGCAATTACAAAGAAAGATGGTTGAGAGGTGGATCTCAACTGGAAATAATTTAGACTTGTTACTTATTGACTTGCTCTCGTATTGATAAACATTTCAATTATAACCAAGGACCAACTTTTTTTTACAATATTACAAAATTGCACACTAGTTAAAACAAGCACACTCAAACCTGTCTATAAAGGTTACCCAAGGGAAGCAGACAATGTGATCTTTATGGGCAGGTGGCCTTTATATACAGGTTCATATAACCTAAATAAAGAGCAGTTGGGATAAAATTTATTAGCCTTTGAAAGTAGGTGACCTTTATATAGAGGTGGCCTTTGAGTGAGTGAGTGAGTGAGTAATGGTGTTTAACGTCCCAGTCAAGAATATTTCACTTATATCGAGACGTCGCCAGCTATAGGCGAAGGTGCAGAAATTTTGCCTGTGCATTGCGCTGATGGCATTATACAGCAGGGTTCTTTATCATGCCAAGCCTACCAAGACACGGGAGCTCGTTTATTTTAAGTTCCCATCCAGAAGAACTGTGACTTTCATTTCGTAATGCCGAGTGCTTGGCGAAAGAACAGTCACTACCCACTTTTAAGTCTTGGGTCAGACCCACGACCTCCCACTTACAGAGAGAGCACTCTACCAACTGAGCTACCGCAGTGGTAGGTGGCCTTTGAGGCAGATTCAAGTGTAATATGTAAACATTTATATTTGCAGACAAAAAGTCCTTATTTTCAGGCCTGAATCCAGTGGTTGATAAAACTATGTCAGAAGACTCTTCAGTTCCGAGTCAGGAGAATGCCACTGGTGGAGAATCTATTAGTTCTTCAGGAATATCGGACTCAGCACTGAATGTACAGTAAGTTGACTTTGAAAATGTCTACAGTAAAGTTGTAACTGTTTAATTTCCTAAAATAAAAATTTTTGTAAATTTTGTTAATAACTGTAATCTATCTGAATTATATAGAGGTAGATTTATGGTGTTTTAAGCCCAATGTCAAGATACTTTCACATATATCCAAACAGTCAATTCAGGGATGGTGGTAGGAAAGAATCCACTGACCTTCAGTAAACGAACTGACAAAATTTTCTCACCCTAGGATCTGCCCCAAGTAAGATTTGACCTTGGGCATTGAGAGGCACTGTGATTCGTAAGTTCAGACTTTAGACCTCTCACTGAATTAAATGTTATATATAGTTACAAGAGTTTAAATTATTTACTGTACAAAAAACTACTTCTGATTTTTATTTTATTTCTATGTCAAGAATGTTACATGTTTCCCAATTTTCAACAATTGAAATACATTTTCTATAAAAAAAAAATTTAAAAAACATTTGAGGAAATTTTTTCATAGTTTCTTGATGATAATTTTGATACCAAATTAACATTGATCAATGTTTATGACTTGCATTATATTTATACACCCTCCATTGAAGTTGTATAATGTTTTTGACTTGTCTACCAGTCTATTAGTCCAACTGTCAGTCTATCCATCCATCCATCGATCCATCCAACTATCCATCAATCCATCCATCCATCCATAATATTTTCGTCTTTCTGTGTCCATCATGAAAGAAACATAATGGTCTTTGACTTTGTATTGCTGAGTTATCATGTGCTTACTGATTACGGCAGTTGTGACACTTTAAAGAATCCTCCCTGTGCATTGGCCTGAGTACACTACAAAGATAACAATTTCCTCTACTTCATGTTTAGCTGGTGACATCTCGATATATTTTTGACCTGGGACATAAAACCTTATCCAATCAATCAGTCAGTCCATCCGTCCGTCTGTCCCCAACCATCATAAAGTTAGTGGTCGGTAAAGTGATTAACATTTTCACTGTAATTACAGAGAAACGGGACTTAACCTTACTGGTGTGAAAAGAAGGTGGGGAAAAGAGGGATTTATCGGAGAAGAAAAAGAAGACACAGCTGTTCAAGATGAGGCACAACAAACACAGATCCAGCAAGGAAAATTACAAGAAATTGAGAAAAAGAAAGAACTAGCATCAGCCTTGTTTGGTGGAATATCCCCCCAGCAGGTATGCAAACTTGATCTCTGATAAACTTAATACCACTGTGATAGCTCAGAGTGCTTGTACCTTAAGTGGAAGGTTGTGGGTTCGAACCCTGACCGGGTCTGACCCAAGACTTGAAAGTGGATAGTGACTGTTCTTTTGCCTAGCACTCGGCATTACGAAATGAAAGTCACGGTTCTTTCGGATGGGAACATAAAATAAACGAAATCCTGTGTCATGGTAGGCTTGGCACAATAAAGAACCCTACTATATAATGCCATCAGCGAAATGCACAGGCAAAATTTCTGCACCTTTGTTTATAGTTGGTGTTGTCTCGATATAAGTAAAATATTTTTGACTGGGACGTAAAACCCCATTACTCAACTCGACTTTGAAAAACTTAAGTAAAACTCTCTCCCATGGAAAAGTGTTGCTTATAGTGTAATGGTTAGGCATGAAAAAGCTGAATACTAAAACCTTGAATCATCGCCAACTTTTGTGCAGTAAAATTTTGTCAGTATATTGGGGAAAGCCAATAAATGAATGGAGATTTATAAAGAAATAAAATAAAAGAAAAAGATTTTAGTTTTTCAAAAATTTGATGCAATAAGGGAGATGGCACAGTTATTAAAGGACATTATAACGTGGTTTTACTATGGCAATACGCGATTACAAGATTTTACTATAGCAATACGCGAAGTGGCAAAATTATTTAGGGACATCATACCAAGGTTTTACAATGGTGATAAGCAAGATGACAAAGTTCTTGAGGTGGCATTGTAGCGAGGATTTACTGTGGCAATAAGTGCGGTGACAAAGTTATCTATCTTGAGGGGTTTGAACAAAATTGTCTGCCCTAAATTTGCCAAATTTCATTTTTACATTTCACTGAAATTGTATTACATTACGTGAAACCTTGTTTTATTACATTACGCATCATTATGATAATATGATTACTTAACACACTGTTATTACATTACACGGAAAAAATTATTACACTATGAGGTGGGTATTACATTACTTGGTCTTAATTACATAACCGCTCGTAATATGGTGTTATATTGGGCTATTACTGTAACAATAGAGGGGCATTATAATGTCAATTTCTGATTTCTGATATTCAAACAATTTTTTTTCTATTTTAGACATTAATTTTAAAAATTTACCTTTATAATTTCTTTCAGACAACATTCAGAAATGAAGAAACTGTAAAGAACTCAGTTGATAAAACCAGAAGTAAAACAAGTGTCGAAAACTTTACAACTAACTTTGAAGAAGACATTCAGATGAAGTGTAAAAGTGATGCCGGTAATTGGAGAAAAGTTCATACCGAGCAAATCGATTTAGGAGCTAATAAGGACACAGAGTTATCTCCCTTGGACCATTCAGGTTCTAAAGTTCCTGAACCATCGGAAGCTGGAGCACAAGATCTAAATTTTATGTCAAACCCAAAAATGCAAACATCCCACCATGTTGGACAGTTTTCAGAATCTGGAGCACAAATTCATAATCCGGAAATCACTTTTTCTCAAAATGAGCCATCGGCCACTGTATCACAAAATTTGAATCAACAAATTAATTTTTCAAGAGACAGAGAATGGGATGTCGGAACTGAAAATTTAAGTTTTGCATCAAACACTGATATGCAAAATAGTTCTACCACTGAAAATATTGACTTTATGAAATATTCAGAATTAAAACCGTCGTCTTCGGGGCAGGATTATTTTAATCCTGTAACAGGAAACTGGGAACTTGACCTAAATACAGATATAAATAAACCATTATCCCAGAATTCCCTGATTGCTTCCGGATCGTCTCAACCTAATTTTTCTAGTGATAATTTATTAACTGGACAAGATAACAGTAGTAATATATTTTTTAATAACCCACCAGATGAATAAATATTTTAGATTAGATACGTTTGACCATTAGTTAAGGACCATGCTATTTATTAAATCATTGCATTTTCAGTCCTCAAAGTGGGTTTTAAAACTAAGTGGCCAGCTGGCCACCAATTTAAATTTTCAGGTGGCCAGTGGAAATTCCAAGTGGACAGGCAATCTTTTCTTCCAAATGAAGGAAAATTAAGGCATCTTTAAGATATGGTGAACAAATATGCACATTTTTTAAACTGACTTACAATCACTTACATACATCAGTGTTGTCATTAACAATAATGATGATGCAAAGTGTCTATTATATTGCCTAAAATGGCAACAATATCATGAAATTCTATAACACAGAAATAATATCTGTTCTCTGGTCACAAAAGTTCAAATTTAAAGTGGACAAGCTGGCCACCATTTACAAATTTTAGGCCACCAGACACAATTCCAGGTCAATTTGGCTACCATGTTAGCAGACAAAATTGAGAGCTGATTCTCGCCTGTTTTCTAAACAAAAAAAAGCAATTTCTTCAATTTCTTAAAACCATTTCATTGCTTCTCATTCGATAGTCCTACCACTATGGTAGCTCAGTTGGTAGAGTGCTTGCTTCTTATATGGGAGGTCGTGGACTCAAACCCTGGCCAGGGTATGACTTGAAAATATGTATTGATCATTTTTAAAATAATATTCAAATGGTCTTTAACTTATGGCCAAGTGTATATATAAAAAGTGTGAGGGCGACAAAAATGTGCAATAAGATTCAATCTCATGGGTAAAAATACTGTATAGTTGCTTTTATTCACTAGGGATTTAATTTCGCTATATTCATGGTTTAACATTAATAGCGCAAAATTAAAAAAAGCAAGTGTATATTTTCATGCAGCACTGATTAATCATAGACTTGAGATCACCGTTAACACTGGCCACTGCACAGCAAAATTTTATACCAGTGTCTGAACTGCGAAAATTTATTCCCCGCAGAATTAAACAATTATACAGTATATAGGACCACTGTAAACCAGCTTTTATTCACAGATACTAATTTTCCTGATTCTCTTTCCAAATCCATTTTTGCAAATATATTAACTTCTGCATTACGGACTATAGCTGAATATTTGGCATCTATAAAACCATTTTCAGAAATAAGTTCCAGACAATTAACTATCACGATTATTTTTCATCGCAAAACTGAAAAAATAATAATTGCAGGCAAAAAAAAATTGGTTTACAGTATTGCAGTACATATTATACAATGTAAACTCTGTTCCAAGAATAATTGACGTATCGCCAACCACGCCCACAATGTTCCGACACTGGCCGCCATCACGGTAACAAAGCAGTGTCACGGCAACTAATGACGTACTAGTGTCAGTGATGTCATTAAATGGCGCTACTCAGCCCGATTTTTCATTCTTTTTGCTTGTAAATCAAGCATCCGGCCATTTGATGGAACATTGTAGGCGTGGCCGGCGATACGCAATTGGCTCTGAAAAAAATGCTCTAGTTTTTTTTCATATAACCTTGGTTACTTTGGCTGTTGTCAACATGATCAAGTACAATCAAACCTGTCTATAAAGGGAGCCAATAAAAGTGGTCTTTAAGGGCAGGTGACTGTACTTTTTTTCAGAATAATATAGACTTCTTTTTTCTAGTCTTTGTCACTTGTACAAGATTAAGTTATTTCATTTAGTACCTGGTATTCACAAAACCTGGGACCTTAGTTACCAAGGGGTCTAAGGCTAAGGCTTATGAATCACATTGCCTCTCACTGCCTTGGTTCAAATCCCATTCGGGGTAGATCCTTATGTAAAATATTTGACACCTCGCTTTGCCAAGGTTGGATGTTTTCTGCAGACGCTCTGGTTTCCTCAATCATCCCTGAGATGACTTCCTTGATATCAGTGAAATAATTTTCACTGGAGCATAAAACTCTATTACTTACTATAAATGTATTTAATTTTGCTTGTATTTATTTTCCTGGTATCGGAAATTAAGACATATCCGTGTAGTGAAATTTTTGCGTTTTTGAAATATGCACTATAACGCAGTAAGCATAATATAGTTTTTATTATGTATTAATTTTTGCGCCAAACAAATGACCGCAAAATAAGCAAAAATTAGTACGCCGCGAAAATAAATACTTTACAGTAACACAAAATCTGCTACATCATATGATAATCCAGGTCTGGTGCAAAAAGTGATTTTAGAATTTATGTTTATTTATGTTAATTATTTTATTTACCTGAATAAAAAATTTTAATAAAAGCTTTTAAAAAAAAAATTTTTTTTTTTCTTTTTTTAAAATATTATAGGTGTATTTGGTGATTCTGTTGATTCACTGCTGCTGGATAAAATAAAATTCAACTCTTGATGCCACGAGTTTAATAAATTCAATGTTTTATAACACAAATGTAAGATTCTACTTATATAAATCCAGCAAAAAATTTTTTTTTTGTGAAAATACAACCTGTCTTCTCTACAAGAAAAGAGCTGATTGCAGGGGTTGACATTAACTTTTTTCAACAGTAACCCACAGGGCTAGTAGTTGTTTGAAATCACTATAGCCCTGCTTGAAGTTGAGTAGTCTGGGCATTCCCGTTCCCCCTTCCATTCCCGAAAAAATTGGAAAAATGGAACAGTTTAGATTATATTATATATTCATTAGGTCTAAAAAGCTCTGTATTGAGTATATGAACTTATTATTTTAAGATAAACTACTAGCCCACCGGACTACTGGTAATACAAGATTCACTAGCCCTGACCAATTTTTGCTAGCCTCATGCTAGCAGGCTAATGTTAGTGTCGATCTCTGGATTGATGTCGCGTTTTACTCTCGGTGCTACTGCATTGGTGACTTTTAATTTTGACAGATTTTCATAGGAAATAACTTTTCCATATTTTCAAATTGGCTACTATTGACGTAGTGTGGAAGATTTTTGTATCGGTTCAATGCTTTAGAATTTGTAATGTTTTATTTTAGCATGTTCTTAGTTTTCAAATGTGTGCTATTCTGTCTAGGGTCCTCCGTGGCCAAGTGGTCTAAAGTGTGCACTTACAGAACAAGAACTGTCTCTTGTGAGCCAAATACCTGCTGCCCCCAACATTAACCTCCTGACCTTTGACTTTTGCACATAAATTTAGTATGTCACACATTGCCTCATGTTGGTTTACATTTGTTCCAAGTTTGATCAAAGTCCATCCATAGATGTGGAAGATATGGAGCGGACACGATATTGGGATGGACAACCAGACAGACGGGGTGAATCCTATATACCCCCCCCCCCCTTAAACTTCATTTGCAGGGGGGTTTATCAAAGCACCTGTCAGCCAAGGTTGAATCCCATGTGGGGTACACCCTAGTGTGAGAGAGTTTTGTCTGTTTGCCAAAGGCAAAGTTGAGTGTTTAACGTCCCAGTCAAGAATATTTCACTTATATCGAGACATCACCAGCTATAGGCCAAATGCAGAAATTTTGCCTGTGCATTGCGTTTATGGCATTATACAGCAGGGTTCTTTATCATGCCAAGCCTACCATACCATGGGACCTCATTTATTTTAAGTTACCATCCGAAAGAATCGTGACTTTAATTTTGTAATTCCGAGTGCTTTTGTCAAAAGTAAGTAGTTTTCTGGGTACTCTCCAGTCTCCAGACATCCAAGTATGTTCCTCCAACACTTTGGACCACAACAGTAGCTCATATGGTAGAGTGCTTGCTTTTTATGTGGGAGGTTTTGAGGCTTCCAATCCGGGCCGGGTGTGGCCAACACTTGAAAATTGGTAGTGAAATCTACTTCACTTTGGCATAAAAACCATTACAACTAGTCACTTAAGAGCCAAGTACCACCTTACACCAAGATTTAATGTTTTTCTGCGACCTTGGTCTTTAAGATATGACCTTGATTCAAGGTCATGACACACCTTTGGACCATGAAGATTATTCGTGTGAAGTTTTATGACAGTTATCCAAAGCAGCTGGACACGATTTTACACGGACAGACAGACAGACATGGTGATTCCTAAATACCCCCTCAAACTAGTTTTCGGGGGTATAATAAAAATAAATACATGTGGATATAACAAATAAAACTTTATTACATAATTCAGATCTGATTATTACGACATTGCTGAGATTATCACATATAACATGAAGTTAAAAGAAGAAGCAACATAATATATATTACAAAATGTTATACAGTCCAACCTGTCATTCAAGCTGATTGACCGTGATTCACAGATGTCACGTTTTACTCTCAGTGCCACTGCATTGATGACTATTAATTATGGCAAATTTTCATAGCAAATACAGTCCAACCCGTCCTTTAGAGGCCACCTCTATATAAGGACCACCTGCATATAAAGGCCAGTAGAATTGTATCCTAATTGTTCTTTATTCATATTGTTTGAACCTGTATATAAAGGCCAACTGCCCATAATGGCCATCTCTATATAAGGGTCACCTGCTTATAAAGGCCAGTAGAATTGTATTCCAATTGTTCTTTATTCATATTATTTGAACCTGTATATAAAGACCAATTGCCCATAATGGTCACTTTTACTTGTCCCCTTGGGTGGTCTTTAAAGACAGGTTTGACTGTAACTGAAATGGGAGGCCATTGCAATAGTACCCCCCACCACCCCCAAACAAACCTCAACTGAGAAATCCATGTTATCCCAACCATGTGCATGATCAAAATATGAATTGCTAAAGGCACATTTACTTCACTCAAAGATTGTTCCTGTGAAACTTCATACAGATTTGTTCAATACTTTTTTAGAAAAGTGGCGGAAAAAATGCTGGTAGAAGAACTGGAGTAAATATACACTGTATATAACCCACACCTCTATTTTGTCGGGGAGGGGGGGCATTATTGTGTAACATGCAAATTCATTGAATCAGGATCCCTCAGTAGTAGGTGTTTATTTGTGGTTTGCACTTATTTCCAAAGGCCCATAACTCACAGGAAAATATGGAAAATAAGCAAACCAACTCAGATTAATGACATGCACATCTTCATACATCTATCAAAGTTGATTTATTCTTTCTAAAATACAGTCCAACCTGACATAAGGGCCACTTCTATATAAGGGCCACCTGCTTATAAAGGCCAGTAGAATTTTATCCCAACTGTTCTTTAGTCACATTATTTGAACCTGCTTATTGATTATTTGATGGCCTTTATAGACAGGTTGGACTGTACTGCTTCATAGTTTTAGAGAATTTCTCTGGACAAGAAGTGTCCGGATGCACAAAAGTTAGATTTTTGTATCCTCCATTTCTTCAAAAGACTGGGGATAAAAATGCAATACACCTGTAAAGCACGTTGAATTACGCAAAATGATGTTAGTTACAATGTGTATGTACAAAAGATATGTATTATCTATAACCAGTAAAAATCAAGTCACCGACACAATTGACGTATCGCCGCCCACGCCCACAATGTTCAGACACTGGCCGCCATCACGGTACCAAAGCAGCGTCACGGCAACTAATGACGTACTAATGTCAGTGAAGTCATTAAATGGCGCTATTCAGGCAGAGTTTTCATTCTTTTTTGCATGTAAATCAAGCATCCGGCCATTTGACGGAACACTGTGGGTGTTGCCGGCGATACGTCAATTAACATTTACAACCATAAAACAATCAAGTTATAACTAAAAAGGAATGCCATGTATTAGGTATATTTAAGTGAATGAAAATCTTGACCAAGGAACAATTTTGAAACCGAGACCTGTACTATGAATGAAATTCATTATATCAACAACTTAATAAAAATGCCAATACATACAAAATATGTACACTGGAATTCAAAATCAATTACAAAATGTACAATATTAACAACACAAAATTTACTTTTCGTTTTTGTTTAAAAACCAACACAATTTTCTAATTGGGAATTTTCTTAGCCGATTTTGGGAAAAAATTAATGTTTTTTCCATTGGGAATGGGGCCAAATTTCAGCCCTAAATAGGCCCTTGATGAATCCCTGTACATGTATAAGTGAAATACTGTAAACATATTTATTTTTGCTGTGTACTAGTTTTCGCTTATTTCGCGGTTGTTTATATTGCGCAAACATTAATACCGAGTGAAAATTATAACATAGTTATTGTTTTTATAATTCATATTTCAAAAACGCGAAAATTTAACTACACGGATATGTCTAAAATCCCTGTACCGCAAAAATAAATACTCGCAAAATTAAATACGTTTAAAGTAAATACAAGTTATAGTCCTGCAAGACTAAAGGGAACCAATTGTGCTCCATGTGTAGAGGTTTTACAACTTTCATAGTTAAAACTTTATAAAATTCCTATGAATTTCTAGATTGTTTTAAACACCTGAGCATGTGATAGCACTCATATAAGTCATAATAGTGATGAGGCCCGTAGACAAGTATTTAGCCTAGGGGTGTGTGACTTTGATTAATATGGTAGAATACCACAGGTGCTTATGTGCATGCCTAGGGGAGGACATGCTCTCCTAGAAGGTTTTGAAACTGAAACACAAATTTGGAGCATTTCAATTAATTGTCAAATACGCTATATAGTTTTCAAGGAGAGGGGGGTTTAGTCTTTTAGACTTTAGTTTAACCAACCTGGGGGCATTCTTAACCAAATTTGGGTCCATTGGCCCAATGGTTACAGAGAAGATGTAAGTTTAGTCATGCACACACATACACACAGACACTTCAACATGTCATAACCTTAGCTTAACATGATATATACATTTGTACAACCAAATCAAATATGTTTAAACATTGCTAAAAATGATGATAAATTGCAAATTAAAACTTTAAAGCTAATTCATGGCAAACAAACAAATCGTCCAATGGGTTCACCACTGTACCACATGATAAATGCCTCTTATGTTTGTGCAGCCATTTTGGAAAACATTTACCTCGAAAATTTCAAAATAATGCCATTTTTACAGGAAAATATTAACTGATATGATTCCATATTCAATTTACAAATTTTAGGTTACTGTAGATTACTTATTTTTCGCGAGTAGAAAGTTTCGCGACGAGACCATCTTGGCCTTAGTCGCGAATATTTGAATTCGCGTTTGGAATCTTACCGAATACAACATCTGTAAGCTGGATATATTCGCATGATATTTGAA
The DNA here is from genome assembly GCA_021292105.1 of Anadara kagoshimensis. NCBI lineage: Eukaryota > Metazoa > Mollusca > Bivalvia > Arcoida > Arcidae > Anadara > Anadara kagoshimensis. The sequence goes on from CM037868.1 coordinate 25,893,757, forward strand.
TTCGCGAATGGGATGAGTCGCAAATATACGCGAAAATAAATCTATCGCGAAATAAAAGTGATCTACAGTATCTTTTTTAAGACATGAACTGACAGGATCCCATTTTCAATGGAAAATTTTTCCGCACAAATGTTAGGGGTATCACATGGTACAGGTGTGAGCCCTGTTTGGAGAACATGGAATCCTTAATTACAAAAATATATATGTACAATGTACACATATTACATATATAACAGTTAATCTGTTAATCTCATGAATAATAAATATAAATATATATATGCTGGTGTGGGCATACACAGCCGACCCCCTCCCACCCACTTTCTCCTTCATTCTCTCTCTCTCTCTTTATATATATATATATATATATATATATATATATATATGCTGTTGGCTGGTGTCGGCACTCTCTCTCTCTCTCTTGTATTGTAAAATAAAAATTAACAGATATAAAATTAATTAAAAAACACATGTTACAGGTTATAGGATGTTGCTTGTTCAGTGTTTTCCATAAGGGGCGACAACAGGTAGATTTGACCGCCTTAAACTCCAAATTGGTCACTTAAAATTCATAAAATTGCCTTCAGAAGACCTGAAAATCGTTTTTGGTCTAGGAGTCCCTGTCAGATTAGTCAATCTACCCCCTGCTACAAATTTTAGGGAAATCACTGCATGTTATACATCAATTCCAAATCAAAGTAAAAAGTAAAAAGTAAAAACTTCGAAACTGACAAAAAAAATTTTCAGTGGTTTTTTTTTTACTTGAATCAGCTTTTCTATTCATTTACTCTGCCAATTTTGCTCTGTTCATGATGTTAACAAGTATAAGAGTACATCAAATTTAAATATTCATGAGATCCTTTCTTTACATTTGCATCTTTAAGATGTTACCAAAGTCATCCCAAAAATAAAACAAAACATCAACAAATAACTCCAATAATAAAAAAAAAAACAATCACAATTTTTTTTACAATAAAACATTAAAATCTCAGAGGTAAGGAAAGAATAAATATAAATGTACATCAAACAAAATGAAAGGTCAAAGGTCAAAGGGTAAAGAAATATTACACATAATATTAATTCACAATCAAAGGTAAAGGTCAAAGGTAAAGAAACAACACAAATACAAATTAAAGGTTAAAGGTTTTTAAAATCTAAAGGTCAAAAGTAAAGGAACATGACATAAAATGGTAATTAAGAAATAAACTTTAAAGGTCATATAGAAATCTCAAAGGTCAAAGGGTAAGGAAATATAACAGGTACTGTAGATCTTAAAATTTATAAAGAACATCTTTTTAAAAAAAAATTGTTTTTTAAAGGTTACCAAGGAAACTGAAGCCACATTCCATTCCAGTAATCTCAATGGGGTTCACAAATGTACCACATGAGACTGCATAACACTTTTGCGAAGCAATTTTTCCACTGGAGATGAAATGGTTTCAGTTCATGTTTTCCCATAAAAATGACATTTTGACATCAGCTATCACATAAACGTTAAGGGGTATTGATCACATGGGGCACTGGCAAACTCCATTTTAAGAACCTTAACTATTTTTTAAAATACCAATGATATTGTGTCACCTTAGATACTAATTCTGGGAATTTTTAATTGCATATACACATGTACTGTAGTTTGCAAATTCTGCAAAATAAGTGATTTTTTCACACAAAACAAAGTAAAGAAGTTCACACACAATGGTGTTTATGCAAAATGTGTAAATAACAAAGGGAGATTACTCTTAGTACAGGGTTACAGTAAAGAAGTTCACACACACTGGTGTTTATGCAAAACGTGTAAATAACAAAGGGAGATAACTCTTGGTACAAGCCTACAGTACTTATCTTCAAAGGCAATGGTAAATGCAAATGACTAAGAGAGATAACTCTTATTATGGGGGCTATAGTACTTATTTCACATGCAATGATGTTTATGAAAAACATGTAAATAACAAACAAAGGGAGATAACTCTTAGTACAGGGGCTACAGTACATATCTTGACACATACTAGGATTTCTATGATTTGAGATTTCTGTATTATGAGTATCCTTCAATTTTCATTAAAAAATATATACAACTAATAATAAAAAGAAAAAAGCTGCAGATCTGATGTGAAGATTAACACAATTTTCTGAAATTCCAGCTAATAGGGTTAAGAAGTGGATAATTAAGAGGCTAAAGGGTTAATCAGGGTCAAGGTTAACAGGTTAAGGGTTATTCATGATCAAAGTTAGGAGGTTAAGAATTATTCAGGTCCAAGGTTAAAGGGTTAATCAGGGTCAAGGTTAACAGGTTAAGGGTTATTCATGATCAAAGTTAGGAGGTTAAGAATTATTCAGGTCCAAGGTTAAAGGGTTAATCAGGGTCAAGGTTAACAGGTTAAGGGTTATTCATGATCAAAGTTAGGAGGTTAAGAATTATTCAGGTCCAAGGTTAAAGGGTTAATCAGGGTCAAGGTTAACAGGTTAAGGGTTATTCATGATCAAAGTTAGGAGGTTAAGAATTATTCAGGTCCAAGGTTAAAGGGTTAATCAGGGTCAAGGTTAACAAGTTAAGGGTTATTCATGATCAAAGTCAGGAGGTTAAGAATTATTCAGGTCCAAGGTTAAAGGGTTAATCAGGGTCAAGGTTAACAGGTTAAGGGTTATTCATGATCAAAGTTAGGAGGTTAAGAATTATTCAGGTCCAAGGTTAAAGGGTTATTCATGATCAAGGTTAAGAGGTTAAGGTTTATTCACATTCAAAGTTAAGAGTTAAAAGGGTTGATAAAGTTCAAAGATAAGAGATTAAAGGTTATACACATTCAAAGTTAAGAGATTAAAGGTTATTCAGATTCAAGGTTAAGAGGTTTAAGGGTCAATCAAATTCAATGTTAAGAGGTCAAAGGGCTACTTAAGATCAAAGTTCAGAGGTTAAGGGTTATTTTGGTTATTAACTACACCTTATTACAGTTTTCATATCACAAGGGCTTTTCACTCATTGAAGAGTTTGCAGGACAAAAAAGTTAATTGTTAAACAGCTTTATATCACAAGGGCTATGTCAATTTCATCTTCTGGGGGTGTTAAACAGCTTTATATCACAAGGGCTATGTCCATTCCACCCTGTAGGGTATCAGGATAAGAAGATTTTTATATAACGACATCTGTATCCTCTTCGGTCAAAAGTAACTGGTGACCCCTGTAGTACATTCGCCTCTTCCTGATGACAAAAACGACAATTGTAGCGATGAGCACAATGACAATAAGTCCTCCTAAAACACTTCCAACTATCAGGGCTGTCACTGAAAACAAATTTATATTACATATTATATATCATTGTTACTGTAAACATATTTAATTTGGCATGTATTTATTTTCACGATAAAGGAAATTTAGACATGTCAGTGTAGTTAAATTTTCATGTTTTTGAAATATGCACTATAACGCAACAAGCATAACATAATATTTGCTTGGTATTAATTTTTGTGCAAAAGAAACGACCGCGAAATAAGCGAAAATTAGTACTCCGCGAAAATAAATACGTTTACAGCATTAGACAGCCATTCCTCAATTCCTCATCAATAGTGCTTGAACCAAATTTGTGAAATCAATTTTTTTAATAAGAGTTGAAAAAATATCCAAAGGGCCAAGATATAGCCCTTAATCAAATTTAGGTAAGGAAATACTTTGCATGAGATAATATATACCTATGTTTTTGAGAATTTTCGGATTTTCAGATTTTAACTAGCAGCTATATATGATTATAAATAATATGCAATACATGTACACTCTATATTCAATTTTTAGTTCAAAGGTCATGAAAAATCCATGAACCAGGTTCTAATGCAGTAATGTGTTAATGTGTTATTGTCTGTAAAAAATTTTCAAATATGCACTCCTAGGCTGAGGTTAAATACTCTTACATATAATTTTCATATTTAAATATGATGACAAAAACAATGTAGCTCGCACAAGAACAGTAAGACAAAGGGAAGTCTCAACTTAAGTTTACCAGTCCAGACAATTACAAAAACTGCCATGCCTTTTTTGGATCTTGGTCCGAGCAAATTGGAATTGAGGAAAATAAGCATTCATGCTTTGAGGAAAAAAAAAGTGCTTAATTCATTCACATTGGGAAAATATTTGGGGAAAAATTTGGTTTTGAACCTTGGAAATTTACCCATTTACCCGTCCCTAAATTAATCAACCTTGGGAATGAACCAAATTTTTTTTCACCCCAAATTAAGGAACCTAGGAAATGGACCCATTTTGTGGTCCCAAATTAAGCAACTTTAGGAATGGACACATTTTTAAGTTCCAAATTAAGCACCATGGAATAGACCCATTTTTGGATCCCAAATTAAGCAAACTAGGAAAGGGCTCCAAATTAAGCAACCTTGGAATGGACCCATTTTTGAGTCCCAATTAACCAAACTTGGCAACTTAGGAATGGTCACATTTTTGGTCCAAATTAAGCAGACTAATCCTTATAACCAGTACTTACTGTTGATTTTAGTTCCAGATGCCTGCTGGCTGACGATCCTGGATGTTGATACCTGGACATTTTTAGGGGTTGTAGCTTGTGTTGTTTTCTTCACTGATGGGTTCCAAGTTGGCAATATTGGTCCTTGATCTGTGAAACAAATCAAGAACATAATTCAGTCAAAGTGTCTTTAACAAGAGGCCTATTGGGCCTGGTATGTTCACCTGATAAATTACAGCTAGCTGATACATTTCAAGAAAACATAAATACTGTAATCCCAATGTCTAAATCCTCCGATTTTGTAACTATCCGAGGCTTTTTCAGATAATTAACCATTTAATTAATTAAAGCATTATTTTGCATCTGTGACCTTGAACAAACTTTATTCATGCAAACTTGTTTTTGAAAATGGTATTATTTACACATGATATTCAGTTATAGTCAATATCTCAAAAGTTAATACCGGTAGTTGCTAAATGGTTTTGGTAAAACATAATATTGGTAAATAAAAGCTAACTTATAGAAAATTTTTTGTGCTGCATTTGCTACAGAATAATTCAAAACCTAAATTTAACAACATTGACCTGTCTGTTTGACCTTTTATTGGGAATATTCATATAGGAGGGTCCATCAAATACATGGGTAGCGTTAGGATTCACAGTTAATACATATACACATTGCCCATGATTAGTGTTCACATCATATAGACGAAATATACATGCATAATCCCTATTACTTAAATTTACTCATCCATAATGAATATTTAAATCAAAGGTCAAGCAGACAGGTCAATGTTGTTTGCCTATATCAGTTACCATTAATTTTTTTACAAGCTCCATTGTCTTTCTTGAAGTTAAACTGACAATCACAGTAGCCCTTGTCTCCATTACCGACACAAGTTTCATTCACCCCACACGTCGCACCTTGCATTGCCCCTAGCGTACATGGTTTTCCGAGTGTTTCTAGAAAAGTAAAGAAAATCAGATTAATACAGTAAAACCTCGTTATAATGCCCCTCGATAACTTTGCCACCTCGCTTATCGCCACACTATTTTGAAGTCCAAAAATCCATTTTGTTTATATTTTTCTTTATCTGCCTCCCCCAATTTATTGCCAAACCCCCTTATAACGCCGAAATTTGACTAAACAAATGGTGGCGATGAATCAAGGTTTTACTGTACTTATAATATATACAGTACAGACCTGTTGAAAGTTTTATGATTAGCTAAAGTGCCAACATAATAATAATACAGTCAAACCTGTCTATAAAGGCTACCTAAGGGAACCAGTAAAAGTGGCCTGTATGGGCAGGTGACCTTTATATACAGGTTCAAATACAGTCAAACCTGTCTATAAAGGCCATCCAAGGGAACCAGTAATAGTGGCCTTTATGGGCAGGTGGCCTTTATATACAGGTTCATATAATATGAATAAAAAACAATTGGTATACAATTCTACTGGCCTTTATAAACAGGTGCCCCTTATATAGAGGTGGCCTTTAAGGCAGTTTGGACTGTATTGTTTACAGTACATACCTGTTGAAAGTTTAATAATAAAGCTAAAGTGTGGACATAATAGTAATATAATATAAAATTATAAGGGTCAAATGGACCTACAGTCCGTCAACGATATTCTGACAGAGTGTTTATAAACACAGGCAAGTTTATCTGAGTTGTCGTATACGTATATTCACACCTTAATGGGTTCATTTGTCAACTCCACCTACTAGTTTTCCACAAATTTAAAATAATTAGTAGCCAAATTTCCAAAAGTTGTGAAAATATTGTCCTTTTTAAAGTATATTTCCACAAATTTGCTAAAATAGGTTACTTTTTGAAAGAATTCCTCAGAAATTAGTAGCCAATGGCAATTTTGGCTACCAGGAATGGAAACATAGCACCTTTATATATACCTATCGTAGGCTATATCTACATTATATAGACTCTTCCATGTTTATAAATACTCTGCCACAATATTGCTGACGGACTATATTTATAAGCAGCTATTTCAGTCACTAGCTATCCATATATCGGCCAATCGGCAACCGAGCTTCATTTTCTCAGTGTTAATTCTTCGACAGGTCTAAACTCAAACAAGTTAAAAGCTTGTAGAAATTGTGCAGTAAATAGGTCAAAGGTCAAGATTAATTGTAAGCTCAAGAAAATGATAAATAAGAAGTGATAGAAAGCGTAGTAGCCAAAGGCTGCAAAAGCAAAGCTTTCACCTACTTAGTTCTAAAACCAAACAAACTACAAAAAGTCTGTTACTCCCAACACAACAATCTGTATACACTGGTGAGTTGAGAACTTTGTGCCACGTCCACATGGAATTTTCCACAATATGTCACTATTTTCAAACATGAACAAAGTCTCATCAATGAGACCTCCCGAGATCTCGAGAGATTCCAAAACAAATCATTTCCAATGAATTCAGGAAAGCAAAATACAGTCAAACCTGTCTATAAAGGCCACCCAAGGGAACCAGTAAAAGTGGCCTTTATGGGCAGGTGGTCTTTATATACCGGTTCAAATAATATGAATAACGAACAATTGGGATACAATTCTACTGGCCTTTATAAGCAAGTAGCCCTTATATAAAGGTGGGCATTAAGGCAAGTTGGACTGTATTCTATCTGAAAATCCATGAAAAAAATGGATTTATTACACAATCTACATAAGGTCTCTGCTAAAATTAGAATAAAAACTTCTACCACATTGGTCTGCTGCGCTTTCTTAAGAGTCACACCGTCAGTCATTATGTATGCCAAACATTATCAAATTTGGCTCAGTAGTTTGGAGAAGAAAATTAGAATGTAAAATGTTTACAAAAGATGTACAGACACATGACGAACAACGATACACTGCAATTGTTAATTTCATGTACGGTAATAGAGACCTTATATACACTAAGGGAGATAATTCCCACAGACTAATGAACAGAGACCCTATATATACTAAGGGAGATAACTCCCACAGATTAATGAACAGAGACCATATATATATATATATATATATATATATATATATATATATATATATATATATATACTAAGGGAGATAACTCCCACAGATTAATATTTTAATAACTTTTTGGTCTTGTGAGAAAAGTAGAGAGCACATGTGTGCAGGAACAAACAGCATTGTCATACAAAGTTCTGTGTAGTGAATTTATCAGCAATAGCTCATCTAAGCTGTAGGCCCAGATAAACTATACATTCTGTACATACCAGTCAAAGGAGTTAGCAATGGTGTTTAACGTCCCAGTCAAGAATATTTCACTTATATCGAGACGTCGCCAGCTATAGGCGAAGGTGCAGAAATTTTGCCTGTGCGTTGCGCTGATGGCATTATACAGCAGGGTTCTTCAGCATGCCAAACCCACCGTGACACAGGACCTTGTTTATTTTAAGTTCCCATCCGAAAGAACCGTGACTTTCATTTCGCAATGCCGAGTGCTTGGCGAAAGAACAGTCACTACCCACTTACAAGTCTTGGGTCAGACCCGGCCGGGATCAAACTCTACCAACTGAGCTATCGCAGTGGTACCAGTCAAAGGCATCAGAATGCAATAAACACATTTTTCAAAATTGGACATGACTTCAATTAAAAGAATGACTATATTACAAGACATACTAGATTTTGTAGGAGCTATTGGGTGTTTGGTTGGTTTTGTGAGTGGTAGGTATTTTGATGGACGTGGTTTAACTGTTTGTGGCGTTGCCATGGTTACTGTAGTTGGCACATTTGTAGTGTGCTTCTCTTTGGTTGCCATGGTATTCTCAGTCGGTGCTACCTGTGCTGTAAAATCAAACAAAACCCAGTCAAATCTTCCGTAAACAGCACAATTAAAATATAAGTCCAATAAATAGTGGGTTAGTAAAACAAGGCCCTGAGAGCTATGTAAAAGGGTCAAGGTCAAGGTATTTTATGCACTACACACAGCCAAATATAATGGTGTTATGTGAAACAAGGTCCTGAGAGCTATGTAAAAGGGTCAAGGTATTTTATGCACTACAAACAGCCAAATATAAAGGTGTTATGTGAAACAAGGCCCTGAGAGCTATGTAAAAGGGTCAAGGTCAAGGTATTTTATACACTACACATTGCCAAATATAAAGGTGTTATGTGAAACAAGGCCCTGAGAGCTATGTAAAAGGGTCAAGGTCAAGGTATTTTATGCACTACAAATAGCCAAATATAAAGGTGTTATGTAAAACAAGGCCTGTAAAATAGGTCAAAGGTCAATTTCAAAGTGTTCCATGCACTGAAAACAGCCAAAAAATACAGTATAGTATTGTGTAAAACAAGGCTGTCTTTGTTAAGCAAAAAAGGTCAGGTCAAGGTCAAAGTATTAATTTTCATGCACTGAAGCAGTCAAATATAATAAAGGGTGCTTTATGAAACAAGGTTCTGGAAATCAGTGCTGCAAAATAGGCCAAAGTTCAAGGTCAATGTATTGAAAATACTTCAAACAATGGGGCTATGGAAACTTGTTATGCAAAATAGGTCAAAGGTCAAAGGTAAACATGGTCATGGTAAAAGTATAACTAAGAACATCCAAATTTAATAAAAGGAATACAATACAAGGCCATAGCGATAAGTAAAAGGGCCAGATCATAATGCCAAAATCAAAGATTTGTAAACAGATACAAAGAACAATATGTTTGGTAATCAAGATGCTGGAAAACGGTATGTTAAATAGGTCAAAGGTTAGATTCAAAGTATTGTTAGCATAATAACAGCCAGATTTAAGGAAAAGGGATAAAGCAATGCTTCTTAAACATAACACCACTCCAACACCAATGTTAAAGAGTTCCCTCTCTTACCCTTTTATGAATGGGTATGGGGCCCTTGTAATTGTTAAAATAACCATCATATGTTAGTCAAAATAGTAAAAAAAGTGGTAGAAAACTGAAAACTGGAATTAAAAAAAATTATGAACATCGACAAAACCATTACATTTAAATTGTGAATGGGGCAGAATATCAGCCCCAAAATTGGAAAGCAACTTAGAAAGAGCCCCGGTTAAGTACCAGTTGATCACATAGCCAGATTTAAGGCAAAAGGATAGAGCATTATTGCTTCTTAAATATTGTCTAAATCTGACATCTATATTAAGTAGATCAAACAAAAATTCCTTCACATCAAAACTTTTATCACCGCTGGAGATATATTTCCAACAGAAATATAATTTATACATGCATGTGCAAAAGATGAAAGCACAAGCTTGTGTAAGAGAAAGATTATGGTAGATGGAAAAAGTATATGGCTTACATAAAATAAAGATTATGGTATATGGAAAAGCATGTATGGCTTACATAAAATAAAGATTATGATATACACAGTCATCCAGAAATTTTTATACATGTTTCAAAACTGGTAATATCAATTACAGAGTGAAAATCTTTACAAAATTTTTTATTTATTTAAAAAAATCCAATGAGTGTTTTTCAGCTAAAACTGTGTTTTTATCTTGGAAAAATATATTTTCCCAATATTTTTTTAAGATTTTTCTCTAAAATTTCGAAAATATCCTAGAAAATTGTCTTCTTCAAGAAATTTTGATCATCTTAGATGATTAAGTTAAGATATCACATTCAAAATACTGCAAAAATTTAATATTCAAATACTGTGATTGAAATTTGAAATTATGGTTACATACTTTGGCTAATATAAATTTGTATAGTAACTTATGGATGACAGTGTATGGTAAAAGTATATGGTTTACATAAAATAGAGATTATGGTATATGGAAAAGCATGTATGGCTTACATAAAATAGAGATTATGGTATATGGAAAGGCATGTATGGCTTACATAAAATAAAGATTATGGTATATGGAAAAACATGTATGGCTTACATAAGATAAAGATTATGATATGTGGTAAAAGTGAAAAATTAAAGATCATAATAAAACACACAGATGTAAGTAACATATTTTTTAAATGTTGTGTGAAATTTCAATAAAACCAATCTGTCTGAACCAAACATCACTTATGATATGTTTTCAGTTTACTCCGATATAACAGTGAGTGAGTGAGTTATGGTGTTTAACATCCCAGTCAAGAATATTTCACTTATATCGAGACGTCGCCAGCTATAGGTGAAGGTGCAGAAATTTTGCCTGTGTGTTGCGCTGATGGCATTATACAGCAGGGTTCTTTAGCGTGCCAATCCCATCGTGACCGGGACCTCGTTTATTTCAAGTTCCCATCCGAAAGAACGGTGACTTTCATTTCGTAATGCCGAGTGCTTGGCGAAAGAACAGTCACTACCCACTTTCAAGTCTTGGGTCAGACCCGGCGGGGGATCGAACCCACGACCTCCCACTTACGGAGCGAGCACTCTACCAACTGAGCTACCGCAGTGGTTCCCGATGTAACAGAAATTCAATTTACTCAGGGTTCAGTTTTTAGAGATTTCAGTTTACTCAAGGTGCAAGCGTGAAATATTTTCACTTTATTCAGGGTTCAGTCATAAAACCATTTTCAGTTTACTCAGGATTAAGTTATAAAAATTTTCACTTTATTCAGGGTTCAGTGAGGGCTCTGTTATAAAATATTTTAAGTTTATAAAGGGTTCAGTTATAAAAATGTTCTCTTTATTCAAGGTTCAGTGGGGTTTCTGTATAACATATTTTCAGTTTACTCAGTTATAAAATATTTTCAGTTTATAAAGGGTTCAGTTATGAAATTTTTTTTCACTCTATTCAGGGTTCAGTGAGTGTTCCTTTATAAAATATTTTCAGTTTACTCAGGATTTAGTTATGAAAAATGTTCTTTTTATTCAAGGTTCAGTGGGGTTTCTGTATAAAATATTTTCAGTTTACTCAGTTATAAAATATTTTCAGTTTATAAAGGGTTTAGTTATGAAAAATGTTCTCTTTATTCAAGGTTCAGTTGGGGGTCCCTTTATAAAATATTTTCAGTTTACTCAGTTATAAAATATTTTCAGTTATGAAAAATTTTCAGTTTACTCATGGTTCAGTTAAAATATATTTCACTTTAGTTATGGCATATTTTCAGTTTACTCAGGGTTTAGTTATGGCATATTTTCAGTTTACTGAGGGTTCTTGGTAATTGCAAAAATTCATTTGCTTAATAATTTAATGTTTTCAGTTGACACAGTTGTAACAGATTTTCAGTTTACTCAGGGGTTAGTTATTACAGATTTTTCAGTTTACTCAAGGTCCAGAAATGACAATTTTTTTTTGTTTACCCAGGGCTTAGTTATTACAGATTTTTCAGTTTACTCAAGGTCCAGAAATGACAAATTTTCAGTTTACACAGGGCTTAATTATAACAGATTTTTCAGTTTACTCAAGGTCCAGAATTGACAAATTTTCAGTTTACACAGGGCTTAATTATAACAGATTTTTCAGTTTACTCAAGGTCCAGAAATGACAAATTTTCAGTTTACTCAGGGCTTAGTTATTACAGATTTTTAAATTTACTCAAGGTCCAGAAATGACAAATTTTCAGTTTACACAGGGCTTAGTTATTACAGATTTTTCAATTTACTCAAGGTCCAGAATTGACAAATTTTCAGTTTACACAGGGCTTAATAGTTTACTCAAGGTCCAGAAATGACAAAATTTTCAGTTTACACAGGGCTTAGTTATTACAGATTTTTCAGTTAACACAGGGCTTAGTTATAACAGATTTTCATTTTACTCAGCGGTACCAGAATATAAATTATTGATACCAGAATTTAAATTTACTCGGGGTTCAATTATGACATAATTTCAGTTTATTGAGGGTTCAGTTATGACATATTTTCAGTTTACTCAGGGTTCAATTTAGACAGGTTCTATTGTACAAGGGTACATACTAGATTTGGTGGGAGCTACTGGAGCATTTGTTGGTTTGATGTGTGGTGGATATTTTGTTGGATGTGGTTTCCCTGTATGAGGCTTGGCAGTGGGTAGGCCAGATGGCATGTAAGGAGTGCACTTAGGTGGTTTCTGAATCGGTGGCACTGTCTCTGTGCCACTACAGGGTGTATAGGGTATTTCTCGCCTTGGAAACACTGTTAGCTGAAACGGTTCTGGCCATTCTTCAATACCATAGGTCGTCACTTTACACTTTATCTTAACCTGGAAAAGATTGAAAAGAAATAAAACATCAAGTCATTGCCACCATTTGTTCAGTCAGATTTGACATTAAAAGCAGTTTGTTCTGAAATTGTGGAGGAAACCAGAGTGCTCAGAAAAACTACCAACCTTTGGCTGGGGAAATGACAAACTTACTCACACTAGGTGTGAATTACATATTATACCAGTTTTAATTTTACAGCACTAGACGGACGTTTCGGAATACAATTCCTCATCAGTAGTGCTTGGACCAAAATTATGAAACCAAAATTATTTTCAAAATGTTGAAAAGCTACCCAAAGGACCAAAATATATTTTACCAAATTAAGCTAAGGAATTACTTTGCATAAAAGAGTATACCTTAGTTTTTGAGAAATTTCAAATTTTAACTTGCAGGACATTTAGACAATTATAGTATATTTCTGACAATAATACAAAATTATTGCCTACTGAGTTTGTGATATCCTCGGGGCACCAGCCACCAGCAGACTTTCGGCTCAAACCTTATTTAGGTTGTTAACGGCACTGTTATCAGTAAGTGCATGCTTTAGACAACTTTGAAGCATTAATGTGTTAAAACCTGTAGATGCCACTAAAGAGAGAGAAAGAGAGAGAGAGAGAGAATCCGGGCACTACATTAACTTTTTTTCTAATTGTCCCATCGGACAAGTAGAAGAAAAAGTTGTTTGTCCTTCGGCAAAACAAACTTGTCCAAAAGTTTACAGTTAAATTCAGTACTACATTTACTTACAACCTGTATGTTTATTAATTCAAACCTAAAGTAATTTAGTGCTCATTGCTAATGATAAACTGTGTGATAAACCTGTTCACAGTTGTACATATAAATTCGCTTGACCAACTTTCCTGGAAAAATCGAACTTGTTTTTGTTCGTAAGTTGTCATAGAAATCTTTTTTTCCCTCCTCAGAACTTTTTCATTTTTTAAGAGGACCACACAAAAACCCAAATTTGGACAGATCCATTGCCTCTCCTGTTGTCACGTGTAAACAATCTACGTAAATCGAACGCTTCAATGTTGTTAAAGCAAACATATTGATCTTAAGTGCATAGAAGAGTAAGATTATTACTTTGTTCCAAAGTATTTGACATACAAGTTTCGGTCGATAATATTGTCGCTTACACTGTTAAACATTCATTTTAGAAACGTGATCAACGATACTGAAGGGCGGAAGAAAATATTACTTGTCCCGTCAGACAACATCACTGTCCAGTTGGGTTGTCCAACGGCACTTTTTAGTTGTCCCGGGCAATCGGGCTAACTTTAATGTTTAGCCCTGAGAATATTATTTCCGTTAAATAACACAGTACTGTATAATGCTTATATTTCGCTGTGGTTTTATGGTCATGTGTATTCCTGCGAAAAAGAACTGCCGCGAATATACACTGGAATTACCAGCCCATTAATCTTCCTAGAGTTTTTTTCCTTTAATCAGATAAGACCACGGAAATTTGACACCGCGAATACACTAGTCATCGTCAAACCGCAAAAATTTGACACCGTGAAAATAAAGCAATATACAGTACAATGTAAAATAAAATCTGATTTTGGGGAATACTGTCCCTCAGTAACTTTGTAAATGTTGCATACCACCATTGGGTTTTCAAATTCCAAGGTAGTATTTGGAATTTTTTTTCCAAAAACCTACCTAAATTTATCATGAACTCCATTTACAATGCCAAAATTAACTAATCAAATGTTGCCTATGCATCAAAATTTTACTGTGTTGGAGAAAGAGAGACACGCATACATACACAGAGTGAGAGAAGAAAGATGAAGATAGAGAGATGGACAGAGTGTGAGATTAACAGAGAATGAGAGAGATAGAACGAAATGGATGTGAGATGAACAGTGTGAGAGAGGAATTGAGATGGACAGTGTGAGAGAGGAAAAGAGATGGACAGAGTGAGAGAGGGATGGAAATGGACAGAGTGAAAGAGGGAAAGAGATGAACAGAGAGAGATGGATTGAGATGGACAGAGTGAGAGAGGGATAGTGATAGACAGAGTGAAAGGGAAAGAGATGGACAGTGAGAGATGGATAGAGATGGACAGAGTAAGAGAGGGATAGAGATGGACAGAGCAAGAGGGATAGAGATGGACAGAGTGAGAGAGGGATAGAAATGGACAGAGTGAGAGAGGGATAGAGATGGACAGAGTGAGAGAGGGATAGAGATGGACGGAGCAAGAGGGATAGAGATGGACAGAGTGAGAGAGGGATAGAAATGGACAGTGAGAGGGATAGAGATGGAATGAGTGAGAGTGGAATAGAAATGGACAGTGAGAGGGATAGAGATGGATAGAGTGAGAGAGGGATAGAGATGGAGAGAGTGAGAGAGGGAGAGATGGTCAGAGTGAGAGAGGGATAGAGATGGACAGAGTGAGAGAGGAATAGAGATGGACAGAGTGAGAGAGGGATGGAGATGGAAAAAGAGAGATGGAGAAAAAGAGTGAGTAAATTCTAGTAATTACCTCAAAAAGAATGCGACTATTGGATTCTTTAGTGTACATAAAAAAGAGGTATGGCCGTATATGTATAACTGCTGAACCAAAGGAAAGATCTGGAAAAAATAAAACAAAACTTATTACAATTAATAGAATAATCAAGGTCAAATATTATGTACATGTAATTTATATTGTGATGTCACCAGCTGATGACTAGGGCTGGAATGATACAGACATGCTAAGATAAGAAATACTGTAAACATGGTTATTTTCGAGCCATAAAATTTTTTGCGAGAGTATACCCCTTCTAGAAATTTACGCTTAGTCAAGTTCCATATGCTTCAAAATCACCCCCTCAAGAAATGACAACATTAAGATTTCATAAAAATTCAGCTCACGAAATGACAATAGGATTTCATAAAAAAAAATGCTCACGAAATGACATTAGGATTTCATCAAAAAAATCTGCTCATGAAATGACAACATTAGGATTTCATCAAAAAATTCTGCTCATGAAATGACAACATTAGGATTTTATAAAAAATTCAGCTCACGAAATGACAACATTAGGATTTTATAAAAAATTCTGCTCATGAAATGACAACATTAGGATTTCATCAAAAAATCTGCTCAAGAAATGACAACATTAGGATTTCATCAAAAAATTCTGCTCACGAAATGACAACATTAGGATTTCATAAAAATTCAGCTCACGAAATGACAACATTAGGATTTCATAAAAACATCTGCTCACGAAATGACAATTAGGATTTCATAAAAAATTCAATAGTTTGGCAATAAGCAAGGTGGCAAAATTATCGAGGGGCATTATAACGAGGTTTTACTGTAGACTTTTCACCCAATTTTTTTTTCAAAATTGGGGTGAGGTAGGGGGGGGTGGTTATCTTCAGTGTTTTTATTTCATTGATCAAATCATGAGATATCCGTAACAATTGTCATGAGCAGAGAAACGAAAAGTTAATAAGAACAACATTTTCTTGTGTACAGCCTTATTTACTGTGATTCATTGTCACATGAGAATAATAGAATCTTACACCAGTAACAGGGTAAGACAGAGATATCTCAAATGACGATGAATATTTTTCTCGCTAAAGCTCGTTCTGGACATTAAAATTATTCATCCCAGTTTGAGATATCTCTGTCCTACCCTGTTACTGATGTAGGATTCTTTTTCTCACACATTTGCAACATAAAACATGAGTTGTAAACAAAACTTTGCATCAAATGTTCAGTTTTCATGTCACCATCCGTGCATACAGAAAATGATGTAATCGATTTTTGCTGACATTCTCACGTAAAATGATTATGACATCATCAATTAAGTGTGTGTTAGTGATTGTGACATTGAAAAATTGTTGGTTGCCTTTGGAACTTTTCTCAACTTATTAAGTACTCTCAACGATAAATCCAGGGCAGGTATAACTATGTGGGGAATTCAGAGTGTAGCCTGTCTCAACCCAAGGGTGAGACAAGGAAATCCCACAGGGTAAAAACAATGGAATTTCATGTCACAGGTGTGAGGAAAAGCTATTCAAATATATTGTATAAGCATTACACTGATACTGTAAAACATGAAATTTTCGCGTGCATGTTATTTTCGCGTAATACGCAAGTTAATAAAAAATCACAAAAATAACATGCGTGAAAAAAAATTTGAACAATGGACTGTTCTCGATTGCTATGGTAAAAATATATATAAACACATAAACACTGTCAGAAAATAATAATGTGTACCGGAAGTTACAGTAACTGTTCGGAACACACTGGTATTTTAATTTTATGTACAAACCTACAACTTTTACATGAGGGGCTCACGATGGGATCGGGCTCACAACGGGATATTGCGAAAATTCCATGCTGCGAAATGACTTTGATACAAATATCGCGAAAATATCATGTCGCGAAAATAAAGTGTTTTACAGTATTGAATTCTATATACTCTAAATTTACATTAACACTCACATTATTGCAAGGTTTTGGTATCTTAGAATCAGCTCTAAATTATTATTTATTTTGAATTATGAATGAACAATGTCTGATAACCTTAAAGATAGTTTAACCTTAAAGTAATGGAATTGTTAAATGTACAATGTACATTTCTAATGAAATTTTCTGAGATGATTTTTATCTCCTGCCTATTCTAGAGCTGTAAAAAGCTCATTACCAGAATAGTCTTTCGGATGAGACTCAAAACTGAGGTTCCCTGTCTCAGTGCACGCTAAAGACACCTCTGTAGAATTCGAAAAAGAGTAGGAGGACGCTAATAACTAGAAGCGAATGGAACAGACTGAGCAAGAAGATAAGGTAAGAATGTATACCAATACCATATGGTCTTCTAGCCAAACAATATCGCTATATAGGTCTTATATATTCAAGCGGCGAGGTTCAATAATGGAACCTCTATATAAGGGCCACCTGTCTATAAGGGCCACCTTCCCCTGAGTGGCCCTTATAGACAGGTTAGACTGTACTTACTTCCTATCGGTTTGCTCTCGTTAACTTTTACCCGCTCATACGTTTCTTCAACACGTGGACTGGCTAGTTGTAGATAATAGTCCACACTTGGTGGATTGTCACAATGATTTATCGTCAAACCAAAACAGAAGCTTAAATTCAAATTTTGTATGATTGGCACCTGAAATATGAAAAAATAAGAGAATGCCTAAACCAAAGTACTGAAAATGCTGAAATCAAATACTTGATTATGACACTGAAATATCACAATGAGTTATCGTCAAACCAAATCAGAAGCTTAAATTTAAATTTTGTATGATTGGCACCTGAAATATGAAAAAGAAGAGAATGCCTAAATCAAAGCACTGAAAGTGCTGAAATCAAATACTTGATTATGACACTGAAATATCACAATGAGTTATCGTCAAACCAAATCAGAAGCTTAAATTTAAATTTTATATGATTGGCACCTGAAATATGAAAAAGAAGAGAACGCCTAAATCAAAGTACTGAAAGTGCTAAAATCAAAAACTCGAATTATCACGAGTTAAATTCAAATGAATTGAAATGCAATAAATATGAAATCAGTTGAGCAACATGCATAATTGTTATACTAACAGGGTAATACCAACATTCTAAGTAATCTAATATGCATGTCTACACAAAAAGTTTATAGTTTTCTAGATATATTACATATATAAAATATGATTTTAAATTTGCCAAATCTTAGTTAAGGAAATGATTGTGAAACCTGGGCCTGGAATTACATGTACATAAGTCAACATTTTCCCATAAAAAAGCAAGTATTTACAAATATGCATCTTAAACATAATCCCTCAACAATTCAGGGGTATTGAACACATGATACTTTGAGGAGATCCATATTAAATATTATTTACCACAACAGTGTGCATTCCTGAACAATTGAATCCATTACAAGAGTTTTGATGAGCTTGACAGGTCACACTTCTGGTTCCGCTGTCGTCAGCATAGCGTGAATATCCTTTCGCGATATTTTCCCAATAAGAGCAGGTTTCTGAATGCGTTGGGGTACAACTAACTCCAACAATACAAACTATAAAAAACAAAAATGAAAATAAAGGTCAACTGATATATTTAAAACTTTTTTATCAACCAGAGTTACGAATTTGTCTAAAAATAGAATTCTTAACTCTTGTATTAGTGGTGTCCAATTAGACAAATATTCACAATTGATAATGAAAAACAGACTAATCCATTTCCGAAATCAAAATCCAGAAGCAAAGTAAAATCAAAGCACTGATGGTGCTGACCGAACAGGGAAATTGGATCTTGATCCTACTATAAATAAACTGCATTGTTTGTAATTTCAAAGTATTCATTCAAAGAAAGGCAATTAAATTTTAACATCAGTCCCAGATATTGTTCTAATTTCTTCTCCAAATGCTTCCCAAGGACCAAAATAACGAACTTTTAAATATTTTAAACATGTGAATATAGATTATAAAGGCATTAAAGTTAATAAGATGATATGAACTGTCACTGTTGAGTCAGACCAGTGTTCCAGCCAGGATTTCAAAAAGGTAGGTTGCTGTTGCAACAATGGTCACCTGAGATTAAGGTCAACCAACTTAGTAGATCTTGAAGGTAGCGCAAGGTCAATTAACTTCGTAAACAAAGTAGAACTGGTACTATATATCAAATTAAAAGCCTTAATGGTTTTTTATTAAATGAAAAAAGACGCGTTTTAAAGTTTTGCATACTTCTTAAGGTCACTACAACCTTGAATATAGGTCAAGATCAACCAGTTTCCCATTATTGGTAGAACTTTTTGTTCTGATGAAGTTTCAAGCTCCAAGGCCTTTTGGTTGTTGACAAGAAGATGTTTTCAGGTTTCATTTCATTAGGTCCTTCAATGTAGGTATAGGTAATTCACTTCACAAACTTGGAAAAGCTTCATGTCCTGATGCTGCATGAGAAGTTTTAAGCTGTATGTGAAGTTTCAAGCGACAAAGCCTTTTAGTTCATAACAAAAAATGTTTCAAGTCTTTAATTTTGGCAACTGCGACCTTGAAAGTAGGTCAAGGTCTACCAGATTTGCAAATTTTGTAAAGCTTTATGTCCTGATTCTTTATATGAAGTTTGACCATTCTAGTCATTTCTGCTCATGACAAAGTATTATAGTTTAACTTTTACTTAAGGTCACCATGACCTTGAATATAGGTCAAGATAAACTAGCTTCCAATACTAGGTAGACCTTTTTTGTTTCCCGCTCATAGGCCTTTGGGTTCATGAAATGAAGACATTAAGTTCTTACATTAAGTTCTTACTACTTTAGGTCACTTTGACCTTGAAAGTAGGTCAACATCAGTCAGCTTTGCAACCTACTAGAGGTTCTTGTTCTGGAATCATATATGAAGTCCAAAGTGCCTAGGCCTTTTAATGCATGGCTATAAGATCTTTCAATGTTATTTAACTAAGTTACTATGACCTTGAATATAGGTCAAGGTCAACCAGCTTTGCAAACTTAGTAAAAACTTTATCCCCTGATGCTATATACATGTATATGAAGTTTCAAGCTCCTAGACCTTTCAATACATGACAAGAAGATTTTTACTTCTTTAGGTGAATGTGACCTTAAATGTAGGTCACGGTCAACCAATTTTGCAAACTTTGTGGTCTTTTTTGTCCTAATGCTATATATAAAGTTTCAAGGTCAGTCCTTTTGGTTCATGACAAGATGTTTAAAGGTCTTGTTATTTTAGGTCACCGTGACCTTAAATGTAGTTCAAGGTCGACCACTTTTACAAAGTTGGAAGACCTTTTTGTCCTGATGCAATATATGAAGTTTCAAGCTCATATCTCCTTTGGTTCATGCTTATATCCTTTTTGGTTCATGACAAGAAGACCTTTAAGGTTTTGTTACTTTAGGTTACTGTGACCTTGAATATAGGTCAAGGCCAACCAATTTTCACAAACTTAAAAGGACTTTGCCCAAGGAACATCCATATCCACTTTCACAATCAATGGTTAACTGGTTCTGGAGAAGTTGAAAATGTTTATGATGCAGGAAGCACAACAGATAAAGAACTTCCACTATAGGTCACCTTCAGGAGGTTGCTCGGGTGACCTAAAAAGGCAATTTTACACATGGAAAGGGACTGTTTATTTTCTAATATCCCAATAGGGGGAAGGGGTTATGTTTAAAATGTAAAATGAACTTGCAAAATTGATTATTACATTTTACATGTTATTTTTACCATTTCAAATGATCGATGATAATATTTTATATTTTTTATTGTTCCAAAAATTAAAAAAAAATACTTAAAGAAAAAATATTTATGAAAATGGAATATAAATCAATTGGTGTACTTTATTCAAAGTGTATTTTATCTTACATTCATCAAATAAAATGGGTCAAAGACTCGATGGTTTGGGTTGCCATTAAGTTAGGTGCACATCTTTGATAAACTTTTGATATATACAGTACATAGTAACTAAGTTTCAAAGTCTGGAAAAATGTGGAAAAATCTTGAAATATTTCCATAAAGTCAGGTGCACATCTTTAATATATATATATAAACATTCTGTGAAGTTTCAATGTTTTTGGTTGAAAACTGTAAGAGGAGTGAGTTCACAAAGTAGATGCCCCCATTCAAATACTTGCTAAAAATTATTAAGTTTCAAAGACTGGAAAAATGTGGAAAAATCTTGAAATATTTCCATAAAGTCAGGTGCACATCTTCGATATATATATAAACATTCTGTGAAGTTTCAAGGCTTTTGGTTGAAAACTGTAAGAGGAGTGAGTTCACAAAGTAGATACCCCCATTCAAATACTTGCTAAAAAGTAATTAAGTTTCAAAGTCTGGAAAAATGTGGAAAAATCTTGAAATATTTCCATAAAGTCAGGTGCACATCTTCAATATATATATAAACATTCTGTGAAGTTTCAAGGCTTTTGGTTGAAAACTGTAAGAGGAGTGGGTTCACTAAGTAGGTACCCCCATTCCTAGGTTTCCATAAATTTAAAATAATTAGTAGCCAAATTTCCAAAATTTGTGAAAATATAGTCCTTTTAAAGGTATTTTTCCACAAGTTTGCTAAAATAGGTTACTTTTTGAAAGAATGTCTCAGAAATTAGTAGCCAATGGCGATTTTGGCTACCAGGAATGGAAACATAGCCATTCAAATACTTGCTAAAAAGTAACTAAGTTTCAAAGTCTGGAAAAATGGGAAAAAAATCTTGAAATATTTCCATAAAGTCAGGTGCTCATCCTCAATATATATAGAAATATCCTGTGAAGTTTCAAGGTTTTTGGTTAAAAACTGTAAGAGGAGTTGAGTTCACAAAATCGGCCCTTAGTTACTGTTCTACTACACCAATGGTGCTCTAAAAATCGGAAGAACTTAAGAAAGCACAACGTTTTAGTTTTCCTGCATGTCCAGAGTTCACATCATATTTGTTCATTTTATGTGAAATAAAGTAATATGGCTTTATGAAAAGAAATTAAGGGTTGTAAAAACCATGGATTAAACTACTGACAACTTTAATCGGATACCCACTGTAAAAACGATCTGCTAATAAGGATTTACAAGGTAAATAAATTTTATCTGAATGTTTTAAAACATCGTTTTTTTCAGTTCTTTTGTTTAGATTTTGATTTCAAGTTGTTCTTTCTCGTCGATTTATTTTTTTTTTTTTTTGATTCAAACTATAGAACTGGAAATAGTATTTAAATGAACATTGATCATGAAATTATCTGTCTTCGGAGACATATGGCACGTGAGAAGTGGAGTGTGTGCGGAAGATCGGAAGTATGTAGCAGAGATTCGAGAATAAAGCATGTCGTTTTGATATTTAACTGATAACTGAAATGTACAGGGTGTCATGATCATTTTAAAAGGGACAATGGTGTACTGGACTAAAATGGTCAGTCGCTACACTATGTGAATACATAATAAGCTTGGACATTGTGTGTCAAACGCAGGCATGCCCCCAAACACATGGCTAATTTGCATACGAACTACGGTATCGATATAGCCTACACGAGTCACAAATAATTTATCAACATAGCCAATGAACTTGTAAATAAACTTCTTTTTTTCAGTTTCGTATCACTTTTTGGGAATAATCTTTGATTTCTACTTTTTGTCATGCATTTGCTACCGGCAAACTGACGGGAAGGAATTTTAATACCAAATGAAAGCGGGAAAATCCTCGTGACGTATCACGTAATGAATATTAATGAACCAGGTCGGGATATCCCAAACACAAAATATTATTGCGCCGCACTGATACACACTTGCAAATTATACAAAAATAAAAACTAACATCGGCCTTTACCAACGAGGACCTCTCTTACTACTTGGATACTAAAATACTCCTTGCAGTCAACACAATTCACTTTAATTACATCTTGACATTAAAGCACCTAACGAACTATTTCATTTCTCGAACGGATAAGTCAGAGTAGTTGTTTGGTGAATCGCTTTTAAGCCCTACGCCAATACTTCCAGGGAAGTAGTCCTTCCCTGTTCGTAAAAACTTTGAAACTGACAAATTAGGTTAAACACAGAACTTCCACGAGAGATGTGAGGCCGGGTGTTCCGGATGGGTAAGCACCTCCTGTTTAGCTAGCTACACTAGCCACATGTGTAATAATAATCTGATAAATGTAATGAATTAATTAATAGATTAATAATTGGAATCACTTGTACTGATAATATAACAATTAAGAAATGACATTCTGATCATTCAAGGGGTAATGCAAGAATTTGGCACGCTCCACACTATCTTACATTACCCCATGAAATACCATGAGCAGAATTGTCATTTTTTTATATTTACAATTCTTTCTTTTAATAAATATTTTGATTTGTTTTAACCCCTGGTGCTATTCCTTCCATACCTGCTCATTTGAGATAGGATTTTAAGCCATGCAAGATTGGCGTATCTCACATGACCATGTAACGTTCTGTGTAGGACATGACTTGATATTGCGGGAAAATTGATACATATCAAGGGTCATGGTCTTTCATGGGAATTGCAATACCATTGCTTATGTATGTTTCAATGAAGAGAGATACAGTCATATTGTAAATAGCATGCGTTATTCGGTTTGCTTTGCACGGCAATGGAAGTTATAGCACTATAAACGCCATTTCTAGACAGTTCAATGGTTATATTTACATTTCGCATTTTTTGAAAATCTTATTTTTGTTTTAGAATCCTAAAATAAATTTAAAACACTGTCATGTATGACATGCAATTTCAATTCCTGGAACAACCTATCAATGACGTCACGGGCATAGGTGTCGGCAAGAAATGAGTGATGTCACATTAGCAAATGTAATTATAGTCCTATAACTTCATTTGGTCTAAAACAGAGTTTAATACAATCAAACACCATAAATGTAAATATTGTGATTTATAAGTGTAAGAAATAAAGCTGAAATATCATTATACATATGCATGTATCATAACAAGTACTTTAGTTTGTGTTTAAGAGTCATGTGTTCTTATTTTATTTTTGCTTAGTGGTGACTTCAAAACCTCAGACCTTGTGGTCCAATGCATTTGAATAACTTTCCTATCACCCAGGGGTGGATCCAGGATTTTTTAAAAGGGTCGAGAATTACTAGTATATTAATGCCATGTGCGAGCGCCAAAGGCGCGAGCTTTCAGAGACGGGTCTAGTAAACGCGATCCGGAACAACAGGTATACTGAAATGGGTTGTTACATTAACATAGGGGGTCACATCAGTCAATAGCTCTCTCTCCCTCTCTTAATTTTTTCAAGGGGGGGGGTGCAACCCCCACAACTCCCCCCTTAAATCCGCCACTGTCACTATCTGCCATGTTGTTTAAGAGGAACAATATGGAAAACTTGACAACAATTAGGAAACTTTTTGCTTATTACTTGATGATCGATTACTGAATATTTTTGTGGGTTTTTGTGAGCAACATTACTACATGTTATATTTCGCGACAGTTTTATTTTTCGCAGGAATACACTGGGCCATGAATATAGGGAAAACCATGAATATATGAAAATAAAACCACATCGATCGAAATATAAGCATCAAACATTATTAGGATCCCAGGTCTTATAATGAACGACAATCGATCGTCAGCAATAATCATGACATTAGGGATGGCATGATATATCGGTATACCGTTCGATGGGCTACTCCCGACGATAATCAATATTGATTTTTCAAACATTGATATAAAGTAACTGGAAAATCCAAAACTTCAGAAAAACAATTAAAAGGTCGATTATATAAAACAATACCTTACTTTTTTTTATTTATATTTATGTAAACGAGCTCCAATGGTCATAACATGTGCATTTGTACATACAGGTAAGTACGTCATCAATTCTTGGGCACCTCTGAAATGATCCGAAATCCTTCAGATGCTTGAGCGCCCCTTATTACAATAAGTACTTCAAGCGTATGCATGATTAAGATAAGCTTCAGTCTTTTAAGCCTCTAGTTTACGTTGTTAAGCACATGGTCATTCAAAAATGCTTCATATGACATGATTTTAGGAAATAAGATACGATGTATCAAGACTTTTCTCCACAGATTATTTTTCCGATATGTATAGATAGTTATCAGCATGAAAAGAACGATAATCGATATTAAATTTCACTAGCGATAGCCAGCCCTACATGACATCACTATCTGGAATCTATTCATTCTGGTGAAATGGGGTTCGCCGCTGTACCACGTGGTCAATACCTCTTAACGTTTGTACGGAACATTTTGGAAAACGTCAACGTCACAATTTCCCGAAATAACATCGTTTTTACGGGAAAACGTCGTAATGTGCGATTCCATGTCCATTGGAAACAAGCGTTTCGCAGACACGTTAGAAGGTATCATGTGGTACAGCGGCAAACCCCATTAAAGAGTTACTTATATCATACACACAAGAGTAGAATAGAGCACTGGAACAGTAGATCATGGTGTTAAAAGACTTGGCAACCTCCTCTGGTATTTGGGAAAAGGAATATTTGTAGTTTATGATTTATGTTGCTCAGTCTGTTTTGAATGCTTCTAATTGTAACCATTCTCTGTAGCCGACAAAGGTGACCTATTCTTTATTAATACTACAGAGGCGTCTTTAGCGTGCACTGCGACACGTGACTTCGATTTTGAGTCTGAGAGACTACTAAGTAATAAAGTTTTTGCAGCTTCAGAGTGAGCTGGAGATAAAAATCATCTAAGGAAATTTCCAAGTTCCGAGTAAGGCTCTTGACTTCAAAAGGAAATGACAGTACCATTCAAGCATGTCCGCCCATCAAAGTCAGTCAGTGTTGCAGCTGATTGAAATGAAACTGATGCAGTTGTGCTTCCTTCATGTTCATATACATTATAGAAAACTTTTTAACCAGGACCTTCAGCAAATTTTATACATCCCTGGTACAGTCCAACCTGACTTAAAGACCATCTCTATATAAGGCCCACCTGCCAATGTATCCCAATTGTTCTTTCTTCGTATAATTTGAACCTGTCATGGTCACATCGCAGTAGCCGTCATCTGGCCGATACTAGCACCACAGTGCAAAAGATTAAAATGTACCCATACAACTGTACAAGCATAAGGCTATAAAGGTGGATGAATGAGGAAAGGTAAGCTGGTCTTTAGGTCATAATTTTGACACTCAATTTCTTCCATAATATCGATTGACAGTTAAACTTGGGGATATTTGCCTTTAAAACAACCAACACGGAAATAAACTATGTCATTAAATAATGTATAGAAAAATATTTACCGAATAAACAAATAAATTTCGAGATTGTGTACATTTTCTCCTGCAAATACGTCGTTTCCGGGTTATTGATGCCCGGATTGAAAACATCATGTGATTTTTATCATCACGTGACTTTTTTTAACAAAATCAAAGCACTGAGAGTGCTGAACGTAGCAAATGTCATGATCCCAAAGTTTCAATGACAATTCACCATCATCATCATCATCATCATCATCATCATCATCATTGAATCATCATCTTCATCATTACTTCTCATTTCAAGTCATCATTATCATTATCATAGCCTGAAAACATAAACATTTAAAAAAAAACATTCATTTTAATATTCAGCGTTCACAGCTAGGTTACTGTAGCCTATATTTAGTATTTATGTCTCTGTCTTGAAACCACTGCAGTAGCTCAGTTGGTAGAGTGCTCGCTCAGGAAGCGGGAGGTTGTGGCTTCGAACCCTGGCCGGGTCTGACCCAAGATTTGAAAGTGGGTAGTGACTTTCCTTTTGCCAAGCACTCTGCATTATGAAATGAAAGTCACGGTTCTTTAGGATGGGAACTTAAAATAAACGAGGTTCTGTATCATGGTGGGCTTGACATATTAAAGAACCCTGCTGTATAATGCCATCAGCGCAACGCACTGGCAAAATTTCTGCACTTTTGCCTAAAGCTGGCGATATCTCCATATAAGTGAAATATTCTTGACTGGGACTTTAAACACCATTACTCAACTCAACTTATATCGAGGCAGCCAGTTCTTCTATGGTACAGGAAAGGAGAGTGCCCAAAAACACTGACTTTCGGCAAACACACTGATAATTTTTCTTACATTAGGATACACTGATGAATGGGATTTGAAGTGAGGCATGAGGGTTTCGGCAAAATGTGAGGCTTGCTGACACCACAGAAATTAAAATAAGCCTATAAAAACCTAAGGCTTACTTTAAGTATCTTATATATATAGTGAATTTGAAGCATTTAATGGACCTTGTCATTTTTGTTATCAAAATAGTTTCCAATTTGCAAGGATTCACTTTTTATTTTCAAGTCTTGATCAGACTCATCAGGGTTCGATTCAACAACCTCTCACATACGAAGCGAGCACCTCACAACTGAGCTACCATAGTGGCCCAAACTTGGAAGAGAAATTGAGTGGAGTAATGATGTTTTACGTTAAGGTAACTTGAAATCTTTTCACTTCTACTGCTGAATCACTTGGGTTTTTTTAAACGTTTTATAACTTCTGTTGTATAGACATGTATTTTATGTGTTACTTGTGATAGTGCATGTGTATCTTTTGTTATACCCCCCGCTTAAAAAGTGGGGGGTATATAGTGATAGGGGTGTTCGTCCGTCCTTCCGTTACACCTTAGGGTACCTATCTCTTATCCGCAACTCCTCCTAAACCCTTCAATGGATTTTCATGAAACTTTAACACAATCTTTGTGATACAATGTAGATGTGCACCTCCTATTTAAACATAGCACTGTCGTGCTGTTGTACAGCGTACAGTAGTTGGGAAAATTGTGTTGTGGCAAGACAGAATATATCCGAAAATTCGGGGGGGGGGGGGTCGATCAATGCATAGTCCGACGGATGTTTTTTTTTTTTTTTTGAAAAAGAAACAATGTACCAAACCATGAATTAAATGGTAGAAAATAATAATTTCATAAATATATGAAAAAGATAATCGGTAATTAAAATTTAAAAAAGTTGTACCCGATCATTTTGTCATTTCGGATAGAGAGAAAGAGTTTTGCAGATCCTACCGTCGCTATGAGGGGGTACATTCTAGCGGTTGTATGTAACTGGATCATTTGCTGTTAATCTGGGTTTTAATTAACTGCTGATTATCACTCACAATATTCCCGTTTCATGTTAATGGTGAAGTTTACCAGTTCCGAATTTTTACTACCGAATAATCTAAAATTTCAATCCCGTTCAATTAAAGGAATCGCAAAATAACTTTCTAAATTTGCTTCTACTTGAATGTATGGGCATTAATTGTTTAAATAATATTAAACTTCAACCGCTTCCTAAAAGGTCGACAGATTGTTGGTGACCTAGTTTAACGATGTAAACAAATCGTGATCACGGAAATGCTTTTTTCAAGAAAACATACTACCACGTGTTTTTGAGGACAGGTGTCGATATTTTGGAATCAGTTAACATTTGTATTATTACACAACATAAATTTTATTTCCTCTGCTTGTGGACGACGTCTGCAGCAGCGCTTATATGAAACCCTGTTCGGAACTGGTAAAACGACTGTACACAACACTGTACGAATTATCTCCCTTTCACGAAAGTAAAATCTAATCGATAAACATTTTAAAATATGACACAATTGCCTCAACATCAAAATACGTTATCATAACCTTCAAAATAAATTTAAATTTCCGTAGATTTCGCGAAGAATTAATTAAACAACCTGCCGTTGCTGTTCATTTCATAAAAAGTTGTGATTTTTCATCGTAGGACGCAAACTTCTCGAACTACTTTTTATTGTAAACATGAGATCAGTTCGCCAAATTGCAGAAATTATTAGGTGCATCCCGTCGCAATATTTTACTAGATTCCGAAATGTATTCCGAAAATTTATTCCAAATGTGCATATGTAACCAAATGCATTACCCATCTCAGAATACATATCTAACGATAAAACAGATATACTTCTTTCACGCTCATTTACCAGGCGCACTATTTCCAGGTGTACTCATATCTTATAATTTCATAGCTAAGAAGGAAGAAAGTGACAACAATGTACGCGTTTTCACGCTGTACAAAAATTTGATCCGATGGATTTTTTTTATGTGGGGGGAGCGGGGGGTATTTTTTGTAAGCTTGTGGCTCAAGTTTTTCTAGTTATAATATATGTTTGTCGAATACAAGCTTTACTGAGCTTATGTTTTATGTAAATTATATTCGAAGAAAAATAAAGATTATTGTCTATAGGGATGGTTGATGAAACCGGAATATCCGGAGAAAACCACTGACCCTAAGCAAGCGAACTGCCCAGTGTTTCCTTAAGAGCCGGCAACAGACAGAATTGACCGCCTAAAACTCCAAATTGGTTGGTTAGAATCTATAAAATTGCCTCCTGAAGACATGAAAATGGTTTTCGGCCAAGACACCCCCCCCCCCCCACTGATCCCTGGCCTGTTGGATTTGTCAATCTGCCTCCTGTTACAAATTTTAGGGAAATCACTGACTGCCTAACATTAAACCCTAGGTGAAGCTGCCCTGTATCAGTACATGTATCTAATGTGTTTCCCAATGTAATCAAAGTTGGTCAAAGCCAAAATCACAAAACCTTGAAAACTGGTGCATTAAATTTAAAGATTTTAACAAGGGAGGTAAGACCAGATGCCAGGGAAGAATAATCATTTCCTGTTTACCTAGCTACACCTGCCACCTGTGAAATCAAAAATGAGAATGAAAAGATTATAGAAAAGTAAATTCAGTGAATTATGATCCCCTGTCAGTAGGTTCTTTTTGTGATTTGTACTTGTGTTCAAAGGGTGATAACTCCCAGGAAAATGAAAAAATCGACACTGGTAAATGATATTTGCATCTCCTATCAATGTTGATGCATTGCACCAAGTTTCGTAAAATAGTGCAGTGTCAGGGCGGAAAGAAATTTGAATTTAATATCCCTCCTCCTTCTTTCAAAGAACTCTTGGGTAGCACAGTAGGCAGAGTGCTTGCTGACCAAGACTAGGTTGTGGCTGTTCTTTTGCCAAGTTACTCAGAATTTAGAGAGACATTAAAAATTCCCCTAAACATTGCCCTGAGCAAGACTTATTAAAGGTAAAAATTTCTGTCACTTCATCTATAGCTGATACCTCTATATAAGTAAAATATTCTTGACTGGGATGTAAAACCCCATTCAATCAATCCACTCATCTTTCACTCTTTCTTCAAAAGGCGAGAAGGGGGTGGGGGTGGTACACTATGGTTCATCAAAGATAGAGAGAAAATACAGACAAACAAATCAGTTCAGTTGTTTTTTACATCAGTTTTAATGATATTTAAATTTTGAATTTGATATCTCCCTCTTTCTTCAAAAGAACACTGCGGTAGCACAGTTGGTAGAATGCTTGCTCCATATGTCAGAGGTCATAGTTTTAAAACCCCATTAGGGTCCTGAGGAAGAGAACTTTAAGGCTGAAAAACTCCCTGCACATTGCCCTAGGCACACTGCAAAGGTAAAAATTCACTTCAACTACAGCTGGTGACATCTAGATATAAGTAAAATATTCTTGATTGGGATGTAAAACCCCAATCAAAATCACTGATCAATCTTTCTTGAAAAGGTGGGGGATACAGACAAACAAACAAATGAGTTATTTTTACATCAGTTTTAATGATATGTTATCCATGAATAATGCAGAATATTAACAGGATACAGAAAATATAACTGATAAAATACAGTTTATACGAAAATGTACAATTTATGTGTACAAAATATACACGTCAATATCACACATAGTACATGATGCATGTTACACGGCGGCACAGAGGTGACACGAACAAAAAATATTTTTATATTACACATTAACGTTAAAGTTACAGTATGCTCACACAAAAGGTGTCACATACTAACGCAAAAACTATCCCGTGCTCACGCAAAAATTACACCGTGTTCACACAAAAGTTATCAGTTTTGCACGATGACACGATAGCTTTCGGGTAAACAATCCATAGTTTTCTCATGAACATGGGATAGTTTTTACAAGAGCACGCATTATAAAAAGTTTTCGTGTCACCTCTGTGTTGCCGTAATATTACAAGCCGAAAAACAAAAGTTAACGACAACAGTGACAGTATAAATACAGATAAAACATTACACATAAACAATATTGTTAATACATTTAAATTCGTGGACTCCTAATTCCAAGGACTTAAAAAAAATGCTTCATAAAAAAGACAAATTTTATCTTCTAGTTTTTCTCTTGGCATGTTTAGACACTTTTAAACAATTAAATTAAGAAATTGACCTTCTAATCATCAGTATTTTATGTCCACCAATCAGGAACCTGTATCGTCATCCATTATTGGCAGTACTTTTTATGTTCACCAATCATAAGCATGTATCAATTCATTTACACCAATTACCTGCATCTATCATGTCAACCAATCATTGGCATGTTTGATTTATATCCACCAATCATGGACATCTATCATGTCAACCAATCATTGGCATGTTTCATTTATATCCACCAATCATGGACATCTATCTTGTCAACCAATCATGGGCATGTATCATTTATGTTCACCAATCAATCTGCATGTATAATTTTTGCGTAATTAGTAAGTTTGAGGGCCAGTGTGGCAGAGAAATTTAAAGTGTGTGCTAATGAATCACAGCTTTTCTTACTGACTAGGTTTGACTCCTACTCTAGACAAATTCTAGTGTAAAAACAGTTGTAAACCTGCTTGCTGAATTGCAGTGGTTCTCTCTAGACACTCTGGTTTCCTCCACCATCCCTTAACTTTGATCACCCAGATATAAGTGAAAGAATCTTTACAGGGATTTAATACTTTACACTTCTCCACTCAACCCATGGTTGATTAGAATGATTTTAAACCCTGTGTAAAGACTATTTCATTCATATCCTAATACATGTACTGTATACATATTGTTTGTTCATCTTGCAAAATTGTATTGTTAGTATTTCCCTAGGGGTTATTTTCCCGATTTTACCCCTTTTGTGGTGATAACAAGGTTTTATGTTAATTTCGTGATTTTTTACAATGTGCGAAAATAGCAAAACTTTCCACCGCGTGAAAATAACCACATTTACAGTATTCAGCCAATAAGGGACAATGAGAGACACCAGAGTGCAAAGAGAAAACAACTAAACTTCATCAAACCAACTCAAACTTTCTCACACTAGAAACTGCCTGCGTGTCATTGGAACCTCGGCATCACGATGGGGAGTGATCCAGCAACAAGTATAGACAAACAACATTGACCTGTTCGCTTGACCTTTAATTTATATATTTACTGTGGACAAAAACATTTATGTAGAGGGAAAGCAATGACATAATAGGAAACGCCTTTATTATTTTAAGTGAAAACATTACCACTGCGGTAGCTCAGTTGGTAAAGTGATCACTTGGCAAGTAGAAGGTCCCAGGTTTGAACCCTGACCAGGTCTGACCAAAGACTTGAAAGTTGTTATTGACTGTTCTTTCATCAAGCACTCCGCATTACATGTAAAGTCGAACCTGCTTTATAGGCCACCTCTATATAAGGACCACCTCTTATAAAGGCCAGTAGAATTGTATCCCAATTGTTCTTTATTCATATTGTTTGAACCTGTATATAAAGGTCACTGTTACAGGTTCCCTTTGGTGGCCTTTATAGACAGGTTTGACTGTATTAACTGCAAATACTAACACTACCCATATATTGGGTGATCCTGCCTATATGAATATTCCTAATAAAAGGTCAAGTAGACAGGTCAATGTTGTTTGCCTATACTCTAGGTCACTCTGCCACTAAGACCCCTGCTCAATATATGAGATTATCGTATTGGTGGCAAATACAGATGCCAAACAATGGCAATTACCTGTTGACATTTTAATTAGTGGAGTGGAAGGCAGTGTCTTTGAAAAAAAAAAAAAAAAAAAAATTCGGAACACCACAAAATTAATGACTTCACAAGAGGTAGAAAAACGTGTCAGATAGTTGATAAAATACTGGTTTACAAGTTAGCTATCAATAAATGGCAACAAAATTGTGAAAAAATGACAAATGAAAATCTATAAATTTAGGGCAACATAAAGTGATTGGTATAACATGATACCGTATCATACCCCAGGTATCATACCCCATCATTGACATCAATTTAGGGCAACAAAATAGTGATCTGTATAACGTGATACCCCATAAGCCCATTCTAGGCATCAATTTTAGGGCAACAAAATAGCAATCGGTATAACTTGATAACCCATCGACTTAGGGCAACAAAATAGTAATCTGTAAAACATGATAATTGGCATCAATTTAGGGCAACAAAATAGCAATCAATATAACTTGATAATCCAGCATTAACATGACTTTAGGGCAAAAAATAGCAAGCGGTATAACTTGATAACCCATCGACTTAGGGCAACAAAATAGTGATCCTTTGGGTGACCTTTATAGACCAGTTTGTACTCAGAATCCAAGGCCCCTAAAGCCTACTGGGACAGAATACTTGATACTAAGACTTGGTCAATGTTAAAAATGTCAAACCTTGGTAAACATGTCGATAGCACAATTTCTCTTTCAGAAAAAAATAGTAATTTTATAAACAAAAAATTTTGGGAACACATTCAGTAATAGTATAAAAATCTGGACTACATAAATTTTAATTCTTACCCTTAACATCTTGCACTCTTACAAGTATGACATTTGAAATGGGAAAAATTTCTTATACACGCACAGGTTTCAATTAAAAATTTTCAAATTTCTGTTAAAAAAAACTTGAAAAACTCTTGCAGACAGATTCGACACATTGTCTCATTTCACCTGCACATCATTTCAACAAATTTTGAAATACTTGTGTACAAAAAAGATGTGTTTCAGTTTTGAATTTCTGAATTTTATTTGTTGACTTGTCAATCAATTTTAACACAATTCACAATTGTTTATTAAACATGTTTACAAGACATTGACACATGATGCTTAAACGAAACAGGCTTACATTTTACTTAACAAAATCTTTGAAAAACCGACAAAGATGTTAGAAAAAACTGACGAATAACATTGAAACAAAATGTAACTAACACAAATAATAACATTTTGACAGTAATTTTTGACAATTAACGCGGATACGTGTACTAACAAAACCAAGTACTAACATTGTTACGGTAACACATATACGGAGACTAACATTGTAATCATAAATTAAATAATTTCACAAAATAAAATTTAAATAGACAGAAATTGACGACTAACCTGGGAACAGAATGAAATTTACATGGACATTGACATGAAATTGATGATTACAAAAATATGAAACTAGCGGAGTTTACAGAAATATTGACGACCAATACCATGGTAACAGAAATTGACAACTAAACTGGGTTACAAAATGAAATTTACATGGACATTAACATAAAATTGATGATTACGAAAATATATAACTAACAGGGTTTACAGAAATATGGAAAACCATATTAACAGAAATTGACGACTTAACTGGGGGTAGTTGGAAGCAGTATTACAGGGACGTCAAAGTATGAAATGACGGTAATGATACCGGGTGAACAAAAATTGACGACTAAACTGGGGGTACAAATGAAACAAAAGTTGGAAGCAGTATCACAGTGACGTCAAAGTAAGAAATGACGGTAATGATACCGGGTGAACAAAAATTGAGGACCAAACTGGGGGTACAAATGAAACAAAAGTTGGAAGCAGTATCACAGCGACATCAAAGTATGAAATGACAGTAATGATACCGCATAAACAAAAATTGAGGACCAAACTGGGGGTATAAATGAAACAAAAGTTGGAAGCAGTATCATGTTATCATGTTTCAAAGTATGAAATGACAGCATATTTGGACATCAACATTGACCTACTTCTCATTCTTTGACATGACCGATATATTTTTTACACAGCGGAAATAAATTAATATATACACATGTATATATATATAATACTATCAAAAATGTTAATCTATACAAACAGATCATTGTTCTTAAGACCTTCGACAAAAAGGGAGGTAATTCTCACCTACATCTGCAGAATAAATAATACTTATCAATAACTAACGCCTCTAGTTTAAGGAGGGGTCTGAAAGTGGCTGAAAGGGAGGTTACTCTTACCTACATCTGCAGAATAAATAATACTAACACCCCTTGTTTAAAGAAAAGTCCAAGTAATCAAATACTCTAAATCACTCACTATACCAGTGCCAACTCTACAGCACTAGACGGCCGTTTCTGAATTCAATTTGCCACTAGTAGTGCTTGGACCAAAAACGTGATTGGTAAGTGTGTTCTTTAGACCACTTGGCCACCAAGACTCTTGTTCATGGAGACAGGTGTGAAACTGAATATAACAATGTTAGGCCAATCAAAATAGTATGTGCTTGCAGTAAGAAGAAATTTGTAAAAAAAAAAAACTCAAGTCTTGATAATTTTCTTCTCACTCGTTTCTTTCATCTGGATAACAAATTCCTTGTCTTAATTTTTTTACTTGTAAAGTTTGTCAAATATATTTGAAATCTGCCTAAAGGGAGATACCAAAATGGAATGGATATAAAAGGTCCTGTGGAAAGTACAATTTATTATTTACCGGTATGTACAGTCCAACCTGCCTTAAAGGCCACCTCTATATAAGCACCACCTGCTTATAAAGGCCAAAAGAAATGTATCCTAATTGTTCTTTATTCATATTATTTGAACCTGTATATAAAGGCCACTTAAACTAGTTCCCATGGGTGACCTTTATAGACAGGTTTGACTGTAATTTCAGTTTGTAATTGGTGTTTTTATGTTAATTTTATAGTGGCTTCATCAATATGGATTAGTAGTTTTCATTAATTTTTTTTTATTGGGGCACTTAAAGAGGGGATAGTAAGCCTAACTTCAGACTAAATACTGTTGTGTGCCTTTTTGAATAAAATTTCCATTAAAATTTAAGACTGGCAAATGAATGAAAAAATTCGAAAAAATCAAAATAAAATCAAAATAAAAGTTGATAAAGGGTTTTCTTTGTTATTTTAATTATTTATCTATTTATTTTCTTCGTTGTTTATTTATTTATTTATTTAACAAATCAAATGATGGCATACTCCAGGTTATGTCTCAAGTTAACAAAATCAAAACCAATGGTGCAAATTGCCACAATTTAAGATTTTTTTCTTCTTTTACCTTGTGACAAAAGACTTGTGTTAGTTTTTAGACCTAGTGGCAAAATCTTTTATCTGGATTTTTGCACTGATGAAAAATTTCCACAAAAAAACGAAACTGGCAAATCTTTTGGCATGTATTTCAATAAATGCAAAAAAAATCCATTTTAAATAAATTATAAACATGAACAATTATCATGGTGCCTGACAATAAAACAAGATCTTACAGAAAATCTGCAAAATTATGAAAATGTCAAATAGGCATGGTGTTCTTTTTAATGATGGTTTCTACTCTAAAAACAAAAATGAACCTTCCAACTTTTTAGATAATGAAAAAGAAATCTTGTCTAAAACTTTGAGACCCATTCTTTCTTGAGAGCTGTTAATTGTCTTGGAGACCGAGTGCTGGTGATCTACTTGATATGGGACCTAAATTAGTATCGGCCCAAATCTAAAACATAATCATTCTCGATCCCTACTCCTCTTTTACTATCTTAAGACCAAGTGCTGGTGATCTTCTTGATAAGAGGCTTAGATTGGCCTTCTTCCCAATCCAAAACATATCCAATACCATTCCCTACTCCTCTTTTGTTGTCTTGGGGACCAAGTGCTGGTGATCTATTTGATATGGGACCTAAATTGGCCTTCTTCCCAATCCAAAACATAATCATTTCTGAATCCGACTTCTCTTTTACTGTCTTAGGACCAAGTGGTGATTCACTTGATAAAAGGCCTAAATCGACCGACCTCCCAGTTCAAAACATACCGTAATCATTTCTACCCACCCTTACTAAATGAAAAATTTTAAACTCCCTATTAAGCCACACAGGTGAGGTAGATGATGGCTAAAAAAGGACAATCAAGAAGGGCTAGACTCGTAATGAAGCTGTGCCTTGAAGATTTTTCTCTCAGCAATTAACAAGCCAGAGGAAAGATAGGGTTCTTATGATATAACAAGATTTTTTTCATTATCATGTAAATTTTCATATTCACCTAATCTATATATCTTAATGAAAAAGTTTCAAAAATTAACAGATGGCACAAGACAAATTCCAATACCAGGTTAGAAGGGTATAGTGGAGTAATGGTGTTTTAGGCCTCAAGTCAAGACTCCTACACTTATATTGAGATGGTCAGTTCAGTGATAGTTGAGGAAACCAGAGTACCCAGATAATACCACTGACCTTAACCAAGCAAACTGACAAACTTTCTCACACATACCGTTACTTGAGAACTGTTTTGTTGGAATTTCATTTATTAATTGGCAATTTTAATTCTCAAATACAAAATGCCTAATGAAGCCCTTGGTAGAACCGACAGATGGTCTACTGCAGCTGTTTATCCAGAGAAGGTCAAATTTAAAAGTTACTGAGTGAACAAAATTATTAACTGGCTTAAAAAAGTCCTCCCTTTTGTTGCTACTTAGCAGGTGTCCTGTTAAATCAGACTTTTAAACATGCCCTTTATTACAAACAATACATTCAAAACCGCTTTTCTGAATTCTGCTTCCCAACTCACTGGAGTAGAAAATCTCTCTCTCTCTCTCTCTCTCTCTCTCTCACACACACACACACACACAGTCATTTGTATACAAAGTTTTGGCACGTTCCATTACACATGCAAACTAGGAATCTAGATGTACCACCCTCCAGGTTTATTTTATCAAATGTTTGTATAGAGGCTTACATGGATAAAGTTAAATTTGTCAAGGTAAACTCTAACTTAAGAACTACTGGACTAAATTGTGTGACAGTTCCTCCACTAAATATGATTAACAACAAGAAAGGTGATCCATGATTGTTTGAAGAAACTACAATTGAATCAGGTAATCCTAATGATAAACCTATGATCTTTATTTTCAACAAACATATTTTTGTAAACCCATGATTTTTATTTTGAAAAAATATTCTCCATAAACCATCAATCTTTATTTCAAACAAATATTGTTTGTAAACCAAAGATCTTAATTTCAAACAAAAAATATTTTTTGTAAAGTAATGAATAATCTTTATTTTAAACCAATATTCTCTTTACACAAGTAATCTTCACATTTTTTGTTGAGTATCACAATTGTTTTACCGGTAATTAAAATATCGACTTTAAAATCTAATTATCCAATGAAAATCTTTTAATCCAATCACAAAACATCTTCATCCAATCAGAATACACATGATCTGTCAATCAAACTGAAAGTACTTGACAATTATCCAATCAAAATTGATGATAACTCTCTGATCATCCAATAGGATTTCTAACAGTTACCTTAATTAATTAATAATCTAAACTATAATGAAAAAATTATTTCTAACTTTTTACCCAATAAATAATCTTCATACACATATTTGTACAGTATCTGACTTGTCTAAAGTATTCCAAGAACCAATGAATAAGTTATAAATATACCAGGCCACAAAAATTAATTTTGTGATTCAACGTAATTTTTCATGAAAATCTCTGAACCATAATTTGGCATGAAAAACGAATACAGACCGAGTATATGAATCTGAAAAATTTCTGACCATTACTTTCAACAAAAATCTCTATCCCATGACTTATTCGTAGAGAGAGAGGGGTGGGGTAATATCAAGTAAATTAAGGTATACACAGCTCGACTAAGAACATATTCTGGCAAAAGAATACTTTTTTGTTCTAAGAAATTGGATTTTAAAATCAAACATGAAATGTTTGAAATTAATCAAAACAGCCTTTTGTCAAATCTTACATTTTATAATTTTGTATAATTGTTGCGATATTAACTCAAGAAAAAATGCAAACGATAGTAGTCAATGCATATGTACCGAGATGAGTTGATTAACTTCATTTATGGGGGATATAATGATTAATTGTTTGGTTTGGTGATGTAGTAAGATACAGTTTCTAATCATGTTGTTTTCTTACCCAGAAATCCCAGATTCCTGTTTGTCACTAAATGATCCTTTTGAAAATATGGAACCTAGTAACTATGGAAACTGAGTTCATTTATGAAATTCAATGAATAAATTAACATTCATTATCACAAAATTATTCATATGTGGCCTGATACTAAAGGTCAAAACAAATAAATTGTGTGTTACTGCCATTAACGAAACTGTCTTTTCAAAATTAGGTTATTTGGGATTTGGTGATGGAAAAGGCAAGGTTTGAAGATGACATAGGAAATAGGTGGTGTTTGGAGAGAGAAGGTAGTTTGCAGATACAGTGGGAAATTGCAAGGGGCTTGGGGAGAGAGAAGATAATGTTTGCAGATACAATGGAAAATAGGTGGGAATTGGTGAGAGAGAAAGGTAAGGTTTGCAGATACACACAATTTGATTTCTTTGGCCTTTCTATCTAATGAGTGTATATGGTATGATCAAAAACCTGCTGCCCCCAAATGCCATTTATAGTCTTCATGAATGAGGCTGATAGAGCTAAAGAGGAGCTGACACTATTTATCATACAATACTGAGAAGATTACAATGTAACAGCCAGTGACCGACTAAACACGACGGCCGGACACGATGACCGAACACGATGACTATCCATATCACAAATATCTGTTACAGCCGTGTCTGAAATATAAACAAAAACAAAAATAAGTATTACCGTAAGTTAAAAAATAAAATCTATTTACTACAACTTTCTCTGATCATCCACCATACTTAGAGGAAATTGAATCTATTAAATTCAGATTTTCAGATTCCCCGCCATAATTAAAAAGAGGATATAGTTTAGTCCTCTTTTCTAATGCTAATTGGGTAATTTAATTATTCTGTATATATCCACTCGAGATGTGGAACTTCATGTTGCAAACAAAAATAGGTATTTAGTTAAAAATTTTATCTATTAATTGGGGATTATTCCCATCGAAATTTTACGGAAATATTTGGTTCTCTTTTTATTCCTTTTAGGGTAATTTGCATTTTGCACCTCCAGCAGCTCTTTAATTTAATTTTTTATTTAAATTTTCAAATTAAGTACCTCTACAAGGCATGTAAATAATATACATTAATATCAATAATTGTATATTATCAATGCTCAATCCAGAATGTAGTTGATGAGGGTCATCCTGGCACAAGTTTTGAAAAAATAGGGGCCATGTTTTTAAAAAGTGGGTCATTATAACAAAATTTGATGCATTATATTTGAAAAAATATTAATAAGTCAAAAGACTAAAATGTAAGTGAGAAAGCAGTAGAATTGGATTCATTCAAAATTCAACTAAAACTAAAACACAGGCCAGTGTTGACCCAGAGACCAAGTATTGTTGTGAGCAACAGAACTGGGTTTGTTTAAAACTTGTAAGACTAAAACCCCTGCCAGGGTTGACCCACAGACAAATATTGTTGTGAGCAACAGAACTGGGTTTATTTAACACTTGTAAGATTATGAACATGTGTCAGGCTGACCCACAGAGAGAAAAAAAATTATATTGGGGTCAATGGCGCTAGGGCCATTCTAGGATGAACACTATTATGCATATCACAATGTACAGTTTTTCTTAGGAGAATAAAACAACACCATAAATAACCCATATAAACAAATTACATACAATACATAGTAAACATGACACACAAGTACAATTGGTCATACAATTAACAATATATAACAGTAGTATAAACACACATAACATAAAAGGAATCTGAGAAATCACCAGTGTATCATGTGATATCTATCATCAAGGAAAGGGGTCTTGCACCCCAGTCAAGTTTCTTTCACTTGTATCCAGGCATTCAGTTCAGGGATGATGAGAGAGAGAGAGAGAGAGATCCAATGTTTTTTTTAATTTTACAAGTGAAATTCTATTTAAATTTAAGAATGTAGAGTTAGCTTCATATTCTTTCAACGTCCTGTACTTCCGGGTTATGCAATATACACATCGCTGAAGGGAGATAACCCGCTTCTACAAGAGGACCCTTACCTGTAAAAGGCTTGTAACGAAATATGCCTATAACGAATTCGATAACGCGGACCCCTGGACTTCGTTATAGCCAAACTCCACCGTACAAGGAAGTTTGAGAATTACCTGGTGTACTCTGTGCTATCCAGCTTTATTATTTTACTATCACTTTTATCTTGGCGGCTGTTAAAGGATGAAGGGGGAAAACCAGAATGTCTGGGGAAAACCAACAACTTTCTGCTAGTGAATTGACAAAACTTTCTCTTCCATGAATGAAGTGGTAAGAGTTGAGTAATGATGTTTAATCTTCCAGTCAAGAAAATTTCACCCATATATCAAGATATCACCAACTATAGGTAAAGGTGCAGAAATTTTGCCTGTACATTGCATTGATGGCATTAAACAAGAGTTCTTTATCGTGCCAAGCCTACTGTAACACGGGACCTGGTTTATTTTAAGTTCCAATCCATGTAATTAAAGTTTAAATTAAAAATACCAGTCACAGCACTTCGATCAGGTGTATCACTTGGTACACATAAGTAAACTTCGATTACAATGTCAAAAATTTACAACATAAATACATTGATTTAGATTTAAGTACAATCTGGATTCTCAATTTGTCATTTAGTACTTCCACATTTCAATTTCTTTATCAAATCTGTAACAACATTACAATACAACATGCACATAATGACTGCCCTTATAGTTATACAATGCCATACAGCTGCTTGATAGGTTAGCTCATAACCTTTATCTTTTTACTATAATATTTCCCGCTGAATCATTTTTCATTCATTTTTTCAAATCTGCTCTTGTACATTTTCATCCATTTTGCATCTAACCCTGACCTAAACTATCTAATACCACTGTCCTTACACATGTAAAGAGCAGTTGTTTAAGTCTTTGTACCCATCATCACATGTTTACCTCCTCCTGCACAAGAGTTCGATCAAGGGAAATAACTCTTCAATGCACACATTTCATCAAATAATTCTATAATTATTGTGTACTGCATTTAAATTTGAGTGAGACTAGCCATTGCTAATATTATATCTAATCTAACAGTGTGTATTCATATTATATACGTGCATTTACAGTAGTGATGCTTGAGCTGGCCACTTCATAATTTTCCTTCCCCCCCCCTTTCATTCCTCCTGTCTCACCCATGTAAAATTTTTTTGTTTTACCCACAGTTAAAACAAGCTATAGACACTAAGAAGTCATATAGCAATTGTTAATTCAACATTGTGTCCTTAATGAAAGAAGCACTTGCTTTCTCCAAAACAAACAATCCTTAAGACTGTTTTTACATCAGATTAAAATTTCTCTTTTGTTCAATTTTATTTATCCAAGTTTAATTGATACTTGTTAAAGCCAAGTCATAAAACATCTCAAGATTTCACATGTGGCAGGTGTAGCTATCTAAACAGGAGATGCTTACCCTTCCAGAGAACTCAGTCTCACTTCCCTGGTGGAAGTTCATGCACATGTTTAACTTAATTTGCCAGTTTCCATAGTTTCTTACTTAGCTTTAGGATTTTGATTTTGCCATGGACCAGTAAGTTTTCAGTATATTTGTTTTTAATTATAACTGTAATTTTGGGTGGCATTCCTATTTGTTATATCACAATATTAGTAACATTACATTACAGATTACAGGGGATATGACATAGCATGCAAAAAAATTATTTCTTTACACAAAACATTTAACAGATGTATTCACAAATACCATATATAACATGTTACATGTTTATATTCTGATATGGTGACAGTATTCAAATAATTGTCTCCCTTAGATATATATAACGAGTTTATATTCAAAATCAGGCCTATTCATGATACTTTTTGATTGCCACTATTCTCGCACCGGTCATAGCAATACAGAATCGGACCAGTGTATAATTACCAAATCAGCTCTAAATCCAGGTAAAAAGAAAAAATCCAATTTCAAAATATAATTTTTAAGAATTGTATACTTTATTTGCGTCACATACAGACTGGTAATTACACCCCAGTCTGCTCTGGTATTTCTAGGCAATGACAAGTGGTGTGGCAAGAGCAAGCTATCTTAAAAATGCCTATGGTGACAGTATTCAAATAATTGTCTCAAATAGATAATTGGTGCCCAAAACATTAAAACAAATTAACTCCCCTTAAAAAAACCCATGAAAACTGGAAACGTGAAGTTTAGGTTGAAAGAGTAATCTCTCCTGAATTTTGAGAGAGATTTCAGAGATGAATTATCTTCCTTTGCAAATATATTTCAAGCTTACAGAAAGACATGTCATTTTTAAACATGAAAAAATGTATCAAATAGACCATTTTATGCCTTCCCATTTTTCTATTATCTTAAATTGTGTAAAAAACCCAGCTTATCTCCCTTACACTAAAAAGAATAGAATTATCTCCCTTAGACTGCTGAAGAAACAAATTATCTCCCTTAGACTGTTGAAGAAACAAATTATCTCCCTTAGACTACAGAAGAGATGAAATCTGATTTCTTTTTTTGTTTTAAAATGTTTAACATATATTGACTAATTGTACATAATTTCTCTTACATTTCTGTAAATTTACTGAAAAAAAGTAACTATTTGAAATACTAATCACAAAGCTGTTAGTATGGCAGGAATATTAAAACAGAAAGTGTAACCTGCTAAGCCTTAGCATTAATTTAAAGTTTATAACTAAGCACTTTTTAACAAATTGTGCATAGACAAAATAGTTTCAAAGATTTTAATCAACACTGACAAACTAATAATTAATTTATCAAAGAAACACATGACAAAATGAGGGGAGTGGAGAAATGGCGTCTTTATGTCCAAGTGAAATTTTTTTTACTTATACTGAGGTGGTCAGGAGTGCCCCAAGAAAAACACTGACCTTCCCAAAAATAACTGAGAAATTTTCTCACACTAGGATTTGAACCTAGGCAGTTAAGGCACTATGATCCGCAAGTGTGCAGCTAGGCCTCTCATAATGAAATCAGGACAAGTGGCAACTGAAGAACTTTTTATATGTGTCAATGTCCAGTGACAACAATACAGCGCCACCAAGATGCTTTCACTTATATAAGAATCACTTATATCGAGGCAGCCAGTTCTGGAATGGTGGAGGAAACCAGAGTACCCAGAGAAAAACTCCCATCTTTGACAAGTAAAATGACAA
Organism: Anadara kagoshimensis; assembly: GCA_021292105.1. NCBI lineage: Eukaryota > Metazoa > Mollusca > Bivalvia > Arcoida > Arcidae > Anadara > Anadara kagoshimensis. The sequence goes on from CM037868.1 coordinate 25,937,895, forward strand.
ACGAAATAACTCTAGGATTTGCCTCAAGTGGGATTTAAATTTAAGTGAGAGGTACTGGGATCCGTAAGCAGACACTTTAGACCAATTAGTCACCACGGCCGCTAGTAGGTTCTTTACGTGATTTGCACTCATGTTCAAAGGGCCATAACTCTCAGGAAACTGGGCAAACCAACTTGGATTAATGATATCAACATATTCTATCAATGTTGATGCTTTGCACCAAGTTTTGTAAAATAGTGCTTTATAGTTTTGGAGAAGAATTACCCAAGAAAAGAAGTGCCTGGGAGGACAGGTGTTCAAATTTAGTATAAAAATTTAAAAAAGTTCAAATTCAGTATATTTATCTAAAAGAAGTTCAAATTCAGTATAATAATTTAAAAAAGTTCAAAAATTCAGTATAATAATTTATAATAATGATTTTAGTAAGATCAAGGGGTCACATTTTTTGTCCAAAAATAATTATGTCATGTGATCTATAAGGAACCAAAGCTGCTAAGTGAATATATTTATTGTTAAAATGTGAATACCATCACCAAAATATTACAATCCAATCAAAATTACTCATTTCATTCTCCTCATTCAAGTCAATATGCTAATAGCATGAAATTTTTTATATTCACAATAATTTTATTAAGGCGATTTTGGTATAGAGTGGCGTTATTGCATTGTAAACCCATCCCATCCAAAGGAAGAGTTAAGCATGTCAGCCAGTCAATTTTGTTTTCACAGCAAACAGAGAAAACCACTGAGGAAACTGGAAAGTTTCAAAGGGATTTCTAATAAATTATTAAAATCTATAAGTTAACAAATATGGATATATAAGCTACAGTCAAGGTTAGTCCCAGACTAAAGGCTCAAAAAGAGTGAAGTCAAGTAATGGTGTTTTAAACCCCAAATCAAAAATCTTCTACTTTATCAACCCAGTCAATTTAGGGATGGCAGAGATAACAGGAAACAGGTGTGTTCAGAGAAAACCATTGACTTTCGGCAAGTCAACTAACTTTCACAAGGACTTTCCAGATGTATAAATAGGTGATGAAGAGCAAACCAATGCTTTTGACCACTCAGTAACGAAATCAGAAAAAGCTGGCATGTTCTTATAAAAGATTCTAGTACCAAACTGGCCAAACTGGTTATAAAGAGATACCAGGTACAAAATGGAAGACATGATGAGAATTCTGGGACAAAATCGGAAGACTTGAGGAGAACACCAAAACAATGAGTAACTTTAATTGGATTTTTTTGATAAAATATATAAATATATATATACAAATAAATACTGTGAATTGGAAAATATTTTTGCATCAGAGAAATGATTTTTTTAATTCATTTTTGTAATTTTATTTAAGAATTGTCACAAAATCGATCCATTAGAAATGCCAATTCTAAACTGTTGTCATCAGTAATAACATTTGAAATACTATAAAACTGTATTTGCCATTTAAACAACTCACTGGATTTATGCTAGTTTGAAAATGAAAATTATATCGTCTTTCAAGGTAGGATTTTTTAGCTGTAATTTTACAATGATCAAATTTTGATTTCACACAGGGTGGGTATAGCTAGCTTAACCGAAAGTGCTAAAGGGCCCGCAGCACTTGGCCTGACTTCCCTCGTGGGAGTTCACATGTTTGACTAAATCAGCCACTTTTCAGACATTTTACTTTCAAAATTGGCTCTTGGGATTGTGATATGAACTTTTGCTGGTATGTTTACTTTTTTTATTAAGAAAATATTGCTGTAATGTAATATAAAATTAAAATTTCAGAATGATTATGGCAAATCTGTCATGGTTGACATCTCTGTATAAAATAAAAGAATTAAATTAGGAAAAAAAAATAATTTAAAACCGACACAAAAATTTTCCCAGATTCACAGTACAAAGAATACAATCTAGCAGAATTGACATGAAAACATAAAACATAACAAGGTGTTGAATTCATACCATGTCAAGGCTGAAATTAAAATGAACAGAAAATATTAAAATTAAAATCAAAATTATATTTGGAAATTAATAAAAATTAAAATTTATTCAACAGAAAAGTTTGTATAATTATGTGTTAGATGCTGAGCTTCCATTGGACCCCTAAGACAACAAGAGGCCCATGGGCCTTAACGCTCACCTGAGGAAGAGTACATATCTTATGCAGAGGTTCAATGGTCAATGACATTAATAATAGAGAATATTAAAATTTTTAGCAGTAAGGGCCAATAATATGCAAGTATTTTTTGCAAATTAATTATAATAATTATTATATAAGTATGCTGTATATAACATATTTAAAGTCTAGCTACAATATATTATTTATAAACAGCTAAAACATCTGTATATTAAAATGTGCATTAAAACCTACAATATTCCAATATACATGCCAATACAAAAAGTTTATAGTTTTTGAGATAATTAACCATTTAAATATTCGTTCGCAGCTATGACCTTGACCTTTGAACCTATGACCTTTATTCATATATCAAAATGATCGTTAGGCCAATTCCTACAATATTCCAATATACATGCCTATACAAAAAGTTTATAGTTTTTGAGATAATTAACCATTTAAGTATTTGTTCAATTCTATGACCTTGACCTTTGAACCTATGACCTTCATTCATATATCAAAATGATCGTTAGGCCAATGCCTACAATATTCCAGTATACATGCCTATACAAAAAGTTTATAGTTTTTGAGATAATTAACCATTTAAGTATTTGTTCGCGTCTTTGACCTTGACCTTTGAACCTATGACCTTCATTCATATATCAAAATGATCGTTAGGCCAATATCTACAATATTCCAATATACATGCCTATACAAAAAGTTTATAGTTTTTGAGATAATTAACCATTTTAGTACTTGTTTACATCTGTGACCTTGACCTTTGAACCCATGACCTTTATTCATATATCAAAATGACCATTGTGCCATTACCTACTATATTCTGATATACATGCCTATACAAAAAATTCATAGTTTTGCAGATAATTAACTATTTTGGTATTCTTGGACATCTGTGACCTTGACCTTTGAACCCATGACCTTGATCTATGTATCAAAATGATCGTCATGTCAATACCTACAAATAACTGAAAATCCTACGCCATTATTAAAGGAAATGTTAAAAAAATAGCATTTTTTATCAAAGGTCAAAAACTGGGACATGACCTTGACCTTCGACCTTGACATGAATTGGAAGAAAATTGCAATACAAGATCAACAGTGAAAACTCCATACAATTATCTTCAGCCGTTATGAAGTTATAACAATAAATGTCTCATTTTAAAAATTACGTAACTTTACGCAAAAAACGCGTAACCTATTTTTTGTTCAATTTTCATGAAAAACACAATTTTAATGTTCCCAGGTATGCTGAATTCAAATATCCAATCAAAATTTGCCTGCACCTTTTGGTTTCAGAGAAGAAGATTTTTTGTCTTTTTGCTATTTTTAGTAACAGCGGCCATTTTGTTGGGCGTGGCCAAACCTCGAACACAATTTTGAAAGGCTGTTACCTAGGCATGATAATCACCAAGTTTCATCAAATATGGCCCAGTAGTTTTGGAGGAGAAGATTAAAATGTAAAGTTTATACACGACGCACGACGGACGACGCACGACACACGACGGACGACGGACGACGGACGACGGACGACGGACGGTGATAGATTGCAATAGCTCATCTGAGCTTTTGGCTCAGGTGAGCTAATAATGGGGTTTGCCACTGTACCACATGATACCCTCTAAAGTTTGTGCGGAACATTTATTTCCAATGGATATGGAATAATATGAGTCGACGTTTTCCCGCGAAAACGACATCATTCCGGGAGTCTGTGACGTTGACGTTTTCCAAAACGTTCCGCACAAAAGTTAAGAGGTATTGATCACGTGGTACATTAAAATTAGGATTCTTGCGACTTTCTCGTATCGTCTGTCTCTGAACACATGGTTTATTCTAGGATTTTCCAGAAGGTGACATTTTTAAAATTAATCCTCTAAAACACCATAACATCAATATTTTTTTGTATTTGTGTAATGTTAACTATGGCCCATTAAGGTCTTAATAATGGGGGTCATTCTGCTAAATAAGGGATCAATAGCCCTTTGGCCACTACAGATGGGATACTGCAGAAAAAATTACCACGGTATACCACGGAATTTAATAAATACCACAGTACACATGTATATACTATGGTATACCACACATCCATTAAGATTTGAAACACATGAAGTATATCTATTACTATATAAATAACAGCTAAGGAATTTGGGCATTGGATATTTTGAGAATATCAAGGATGCTAACACACAATAAAATTCACAGACCTGTCTGTATTTCAACCAAGTTGATTCAAAACTTGAAATCTAAATCTCACAAGATTATTGTCAAACAAAGATTTTAACAAAATTCAAATGAACACATCAAAATTCAAACTGTTATTTCAACAATAATCAATACAATATTGTTTGTTAAAATACTGGTATTCAAAGACTTTACCAAGTGTACCGGTACCTGGTCAGTACCATGGTAAACCGGTATACCGGTAATACCCCACATCACTAGTGGCCACCTTCTAGAATGAACACTGGTCTGAACATGACAATTTTGACAATTTCAATTCTGGAAATTCCAGTAAGATAGATTCACAAGAAGAAACAGTTATGTTAATTTACATAATTTGAATAAAAGTAAAAGCTTTTAAGCCCTTGAAAATAAATCTGACCCCTGGAAGTCATTTGAGCCCTGAAGGTCAAGAAGAAACAGTTATGTTAATTTACATAATTTGAATAAAAGTAAGAACTTTTAAGCCCTTGAAAATAAATCTGACCCCTGGAAGTCATTTGAGCCCTGAAGGTCAAGAAGAAACAGTTATGTTAATTTACATAATTTGAATAAAAGTAAGAACTTTTAAGCCCTTGAAAATAAATCTGACCCCTGGAAGTCATTTGAGCCCTGAAGGTCAAGAAAACAGTTATGTTAATTTACTTAATTTGAATAAAAGTAAGAACTTTTAAGCCCTTGAAAACAAATCTGACCCCTGGAAGTCATTTGAGCCCTGAAGGTCAAGAAGAAACAGTTATGTTAATTTACATAATTTGAATAAAAGTAAAAACTTTTAAGCCCTTGAAAATAAATCTGACCCCTGGAAGTCATTTGAGCCCTGAAGGTCAAGAAGAAACAGTTATGTTAATTTACATAATTTGAATAAAAGTAAAAACTTTTAAGCCCTTGAAAATAAATCTGACCCCTGGAAGTCATTTGAGCCCTGAATGTCAAGAAGAAACAGTTATGTTAATTTACATAATTTGAATAAAAGTAAAAACTTTTAAGCCCTTGAAAATAAATCTGACCCCTGGAAGTCATTTGAGCCCTGAAGGTCAAGAAGAAACAGTTATGTTAATTTACATAATTTGAATAAAAGTAAAAACTTTTAAGCCCTTGAAAATAAATCTGACCCCTGGAAGTCATTTGAGCCCTGAAGGTCAAGAAGAAACAGTTATGTTAATTTACATAATTTGAATAAAAGTATAACCTTTTTTAGCCCTTGAAAATAAATCTGACCCTTGAAAGTCATTTGAGTCCTGAAGGTCAAGGGTCAAATGGAAGCCCAGAGAAATTTGCATTTATAGTGAAAAAAATTTGATGGTGTGAGAATGATAATTAAGTGTTTTAAGACTGTATCAGCATTTTTCAAACTTTTAGCAAGTATTTTCACTCTGTAAAAATATGGTTATCATTATTAATTTCAATATCTACCAGGCCTTAAAAACATGTGTTTCCGCAAACCTGCCTCACCAAACATTTTTATGCCCAAGATTTTATGACACCATTTTGAAAGTCGCTGTTTAAGTTGGCATCATTGTCCCAATATGGTCAATGTAAAAAAAAATCTTAAAAATTGTCTTCCTACCGACCCTTAATTTTTTTTTTTAAAGACCATTAGCGGAAACACATATTTTCTTCTTTGGCCTTACCAGATTTGAATATTAATCCACTATGACCAATTGTAATTAAGGTATATAATCACACTACGTAAAAATACCTTTAGTTTTTATCAGACAGACCACAGCTTCATAATCATTCCTTAACTAAGATTTTCTTCAAACTTAAATCTGGCAAACCTTCAATCTTAATCATTTTGTAAATTGGTGTATTGCTGGCCATGCCTTTTATGTTCTGACACTGGCTGCCATCACGGTACCAAAGTAGGGTCACGGGCTCACAGCAACTAATGACATACTGGTACCAGTGACATCAATAAATGGCATAAATTGGACCAAGTTTTCATTCCTTTTGTGTGTAATTCAAGCATGTCGGGCCTATGTCAGAACATTGTGGGCGTGGTCGGTAATCCGTTAATTGTTAATCAGAGAGTCAAGGAATCATTTTGAAGATCACTTTGAAAGCTTAAAAATCTGTATTTAGGTTTTTTGTTTTTTTGTTTTTTTTCTTTCAAAAATGTCTATTCAGAGTTCTGAAAGACTGCCAAAATTTGTCAGATTTAACTTAAGGAAGATCTTGGTTTAAGAATCATTGTGAAACTTGGACCAGGCCCCAGTTTCACAATCATTCCTTAACTAAGATTTCCTTATTTTAAAATAGCAAAATTTCAAATCTTCATAATTTTGTTGATTTTTAAGATATTCAGGAATTTTAGATGTTATTTTTTAGATCATTTCTAGATTTAAACATTTTCATTTAGATTTGACAAAAATATCCATCAGTAGTTCCAAAAATAGATAATCAAATTTTGATAAATCTAAGTTAAGGAAAATCTTAGCTAAGGAATGATTGTGAAACCGGGGCCTGACATAGTAATAGTTTGTAAACCATTCATCCATTCATTTAACTAACGTTACTTAAAGAAAATCTAATTATTCAACCATAAATTTTTTCCTGATACTGAATTTCCAGAAAAGGAGAATATTAATCACTAGTACAGCATTTCTATTGAAATCTTTACAAAAGCATGTTTAATTCATTAGTCAAAATAAAACTACTAGTGCCTTCATTTCAAGGAAAGGAATTTCTAAGTGATTTATCCCCTGTCAACTGGACTCTTTCACTAGAATGTTATTTCATTAGAATAAAATTACTAGTCAGTGCAGTCATTCCAAGGAAAGACCACACTAGAGATTTATTTTTTTTGGAAACAATTCACTGTTCAAAGGAATTTTTGAACTAGCATGTTTACAATAAAATTACTAGTGTATTCATTTCAAAGAAAGAACACACTAGGAGATTTATTTCTTTTGAAAAGAATTCCCTGTCCATTTGAATTTTTACACTAGCTCATTCATTCTGTTACAATAAAATTACTAGTGCATTCATTCTAAAAAAAGGAAACACTAGGAGATTTATTTCTTATCACTTATTGTGGGGGCATAAAAATAAACATTCCTAAGGATGTTCAGTTTGGACAAGTCTTGATCAAATTTCATCCATAGATGTAAAATTATGGAGCCAACAAAGTTTTTTAAATTTTTTTTTCTTTACGACTTTCTGCCTTTAAAAATGTAATAGTTGATATAAGTTATATAAATCATTTTGAAAAAAGTTTTGGTTTCATAATTTTGGTCCAAGTACTACTGATGAGGAATTGTATTCTGAAACGGTCGTCTAGTACTGTAAAATTAAAACTGGTATAATATGTAAATTATATAAATTGTATACAGATAGTCAGTACAGTTATATCAGTAAGAGGTCTATAGTCATAGCAAGCAGTTCCATAACACGAAAGTGAAATAGTGAAATACAAGTGTGTCTGATACACAACAGTAAAGCCCTAAAGCTGTTTTTGTCAATTGTTCTTACAAACAACTTCTCACACAGGGATGAAGATTAGCAGGGGCCCAGTAGTCAATGGCTACTAATATTCAGTCTGGGCCCCTGAATGTTTACACATTTTAGCTATTTATTACTATTAAAAATTCTTCAATGAAGTGAGCTGGCCCCCTAACTCAAAATAGTTAGGCTTCATCCCTGTCACATATGTCATTTGAACAAAATAAAATAAAAGTTTGTCACTCTGTATGAAGAAGTATAGATTACTTAGTTATATAGTTGGTGAACATAATTTAAAATATGACACTTCACTTTTATATAACGTTAATAAAAGTTGAATCATTTGAACACATACTGTAGATTACGTTTTTATCACAAAACATTTATAAATGCGTAAATTGTGAAAACTCTCAGTCGCGAATTCATATACGACACTTCACTTTTATATTTAGTTGATAAAAGTAAAATCATTTGAACGAATACTGAAGATTACTTTTTTATCACCGTGACCAAAGATTTACAAACGCGTAATTTCGTGAGAACTATTGGTCGCGAATTCATATATCATGTGAAAATTCCCTGAATCGAGAACATTAAAAAGCCAAATTTAATACATGTCGACAATCAACTATATATATGGCCGCGTAAATTGTAAATAACAAGACAAGACCTCTTAGGAAAGGGAGATAATTGCTTTTCGAACATGAATTTTTATATTCACATAGATTGTGGTAGTGAGTTTACATATTCGCAAAATGATGCTTAGAAATAGGTTTGTGAAATGCGATACACACGAATTCAAAGTATTCTACAGAAGATGAGCAGGCCATGTGGACAGGTGAGCTAAAGTTAAGAAAGGAGAAGACGTCATGCTTCTTACAAAACAACAAACCTCTAAGACTCCATTATTGTCCTATTAATAAATAAAACATTCATTAAGCCAAACAAAATAATATGCCAGTTTTTTGTTGCAGATAAGACCACCTGGATGACTTAGTGATACTTAAAACCAATTCTTCAATAAATAAAACATTCATTAGGCCAAACAAAATAATATGTGAGTTTTTTGTTGCAGATAAGACCACCTTGGTAACTAAGTGGTAGATCATGCACCTCAAGAGTGGGTGGTCATGGGTTCAAACCTAAGCCTGGTCATCCATTATACTTTTAACTTTGAAATACTTCTTCCTCGCCTGGTGTATTAACAGAACAAAGTATTAACTGTGTCAATATAATGTGACTGGGGAGTGGTAAGCTTTTTTGAAGCATACTGATTCTGTGAGCTAGCACCTTAAAGTCCAACAGGGTGCATACAAGCCAGGCCATAAAACACACCCTCACATCTCACATATTCTCAAACTTTTTCCTAAACTAGTCCTTAGACACTGATAAACATGATGTTGTTACAAGTTGCCCCATCAATAAGCAAGTTGATAAATTTCTACTCTCCATTGGCTCAAGTGTTTTGATTGGTCAGAACATTTCTCTTATTTTTGCATGAAAGAAATTGGGCTTGATGTCATGTTTTCATCACCAAACACACAAACCTTTGCATTCATACATAACAGTGAGGTCTATTTTTTTAAGTCTTTAAACTAGTAAAGTATCAAATGTGCTGATTTTAAATTTTGTTATTTAAAAAGTTATGAAAGTTCATAAATTGAATCATAAGAATGTTTTTTTTCCATTTTGTTACTGACGAACAATTGATTAATGCTGTATAAGTACATGTATTCAATATGAGTATATCGGAGTGATGGTGTTTTAATTTACCAGTTAAGGTTCTTTCACTTATATCAAGGTTGTCAGTTCAGGTATGGTGGAGGAAATTGGAGTGCCCAGAGAAAACTACATGTACTGACTCAGGGTTCGTACAGGCATTTGGACCCCAAATTTAAGGACTTTTTAGGGTCTTTTCAGGGTCTCATTTCAAAATTTAAGGCCTGATCAGAGGGACAATTTTATAAGAAAAACATTGGTGCAAAGACAATTAAATCAATGAAACAATTACTTACATATCCATATTAACGACACTTGTAGTGGGGGTTGATTTTGGGCGTTCGGAAGGGCCAGGTACCTTTAAACCGCTCATTTCATTGTAACTTATTTATTTATTTATTTTGATCAGTCTATTAACAACCATTTAATATCAACACCTAATTGGCAAAATTCAAGGGCTTTTTAGGGCCTTCAGGATAAATTAAAGGGCTTTTTAGGGTCAGACTTGTTTTTAGGGTCTTTTTAGGGCAAACCTCAAAATTTAAGGACTTTTCCAGGCCTGTACGAACCCTGTGACTTTAGGCCAGCCAAATGACAAATATTCATACACATGAATATGCTCCTATTTAGATTTGAACCTAGGTGGTGAGGAGAACAGTGAACAGTAAGTATGCTCTTTAGACTATGAGTCAATGAGGCCCAAACTAAATATGATTGGTTACAGGCAAATTCAGTAAATTAGGATTCCCCGCAGCAGGTTCTTTGTTAATGATTTGCATTCATGTTCAAGGGGCCATAACTTCCATGAAAATGACCAAACCAACTCGGGTTAATGATATGTGCATCTCCTTTTATGTTGATGCTTTGCACCAAGTTTCCAGAAATCATGCTCTATAGTTTCGGAAAATTTGTGCAGACAAGAACTTTGGAATGAGAGTCGGAATCTTGAATTTAATATCACCCTCTTTTTTTTAAAGTTAAAGTCTATCCCGAGCCATTAGGCCCATCAGGCCGGAGCTTATCCCGGTTTCGGTGGCGTTAAGCGACCGAGAGTACAAGACTCTCCCCTGAATGGGACGCCGGTCCATCGCAGGGTTAACCCCCAGCATTTTGCTGGTACTCATTTATTTTTCAGCTGAGTGAACTGGAACAACGTGAAATTAAGTGTCTTGCTCAAGGACACAACACATCGCCCGGTCCATGGATCGAACCCACGACCTTCTAATCATGAGTCCAACGCCTTAACCACTAGGCCACGTGCTTCCACTTTCTTACAAGAAATGTCAATAATTTTTCTTCTTGTTATAGAAATAAGAAAGAAGGAAATTTGCACAATTCATAATTCACGTGTCGAATGTTATTACATGACATTGTGCAAAAGGTCCAATTATTGAAAAGTAAATAATTCCTTCAAGCCACATGTAATCCATTTGACTTGTGCAAATCTCTTATCTGTAATTATTAATGCCCATATTCAAACTATAAGCACTAAAATTATCTTTCATTAAAGAAAATGTCATTATAATTCCTTACCCAATGCCCCGATTCCAATAATAACAGTTCAATGGTGTATTTATACCCAATGAAAATAATAACAGTTCAATGGTGTATTCATACCCAATGAAAAAAATAACAGTTCAATGTTGTTCACCACTGTACCACGAGATACCCCTTAACGATTTGTGAGGAACAATTATTTCACGTTACAATTATGTCACGTAACAATTTTTTCACAGAACAATTATTTCATGGAACAATTATTTCACGGAACAATTATTTCACAGAACAATTATTTCATGGAACAATTATTTCACAGATCAATTATTTCATGGAACAATTATTTCATTTCATGGAACAATTATTTCATGGAACAATCAATTCATGGAACAATTATTTCACAGAACAATTTCACAGAACAATTATTTCATGGAACAATTATTTCACGGAACAATTATTTCATAGAACAATTATTTCATGAAACAATTATTTCATGGAACAATTCTTTCATGGAATAATTCTTTCATGGAACAGCTATTTCAAAGAACAACTATTTAATGGAACAATTATTTCACAGAATAATTATTTCATGGAACAACTATTTCAAAGAACAACTTTTTCATGAAACAATTATTTCATGGAACAATTATTTCAACTAGATATGGTATCATGTTACTACACATTTTACTTCAAAAAACAACATCACTCTGGGAATTTGGTATGTAAAGTTTTCCAAAACTTCTAACACAAATGTTAAGAGGTGTTGATCATGTGGTAAAGCAGGGAATCCCATTAAGAGATAAAATGTGGTAAAATGGAAATCTGTCAGCATATATCAATATTAACTATAAACAGATTTACTTTTTTTCTGCATTCAGACTCCTGTTTCAAAATCTTTCCTAAACGAAGAATTTCCTTAACTTAAATTTAGCAAATTTCAAATCTAAACAATTTTGTTAATTTGTCAGATATTGAGCTATTGAAAGCTCAATTTTAAGCTTAATGATTTTGAGGATCATTTTAAGCTAATAACATTGGTTTTCAACTGTGTCAAAAATATAAATATGTAGTTAAGAATTTTTCTTTAAAATTTGCTAAATTTAAGTTAAGGGAAATCTCGGTTGCGGAATGATTGTGAAACTTGGGCCTGATCACTTAGTTTTTTATAAATAAGCAAATCTTTCCTGTATATCATCAGAATTGAAATTTTCAAACCAATTTTTATTGCTATGTTGTCAGAAATGTCAAGCAAATTTATTGAATTAGGATCCCCGCCAATAGGTATTTTTTGTGACTTGATTTTATGTTCAATAGGTATTTTTTGTGACTTGATTTTATGTTCAAAGGGCCATAACTCCCAGGAAAATCAACAAACCAACTCAGTTTAATGATATGTGCATTTACTATCTATGTTGATACACCAAGCTCATAAAATAGTGCTTTGGAGAATTATTGTGTAGAAGTGCCCAGAAGGATGTAACTTCAAATTTCATATCCCCCTTTTTTGTTGAATGGTGGTGGATAAAAACTTAAAATGTTATGTTCCTGTTACCATGGATACTTACAATTTCAGTATTAGTTTGTTCTTCTTCACTGATTACACTGTTACTTTGTTCACTTGGTTTTTCTGAATTTAAATCCATTTGTCCTTGTGTCACACTTGAACTCTGTCTTGAACTTTGACCCGTGACCTCTTTAACAGGTGAACTTTTAACATTCCCATTAAACACCACAGAATTTGGTCCCACACCGTTAGTTTCTAAGTTTTCCACAGCACTTGTGTAAGAAGTCTCTGTACTGCTTGTGATTTCTGTTCGGGATTTTGACGGTGACGGGGTACCTGCCCCGAATGGTCCTTCCTCTCGATCAATCGGTAACTCTGCTGGATCTAGAAATGAAACCCACAACATTAATTGATTGATTCATTGATTGATTGATTGATTGAATGGGGTTTTACATCCCAGTCAAGAATATTTCACTTATATCGAGACATTATCAGCTATAGATGAAGTAGCAGAAATTTTGACCTTTTCAGTATGCAGAAGGCGTTTTTTATCTTGCTATGCCTGCCCTGACATGGAACATTGGTTTTTAAGGTCTCTTTTGAAGATCCCCAAGACTTTCATTTTTAAATACCAAGTGCTTGATGAAAGAAAAGTCACTACCCATTTTCAAGTCTTGGGTCAGACTATGGCCAGGTTCATTATTTGGTGGTGGATTAAAACTAGCCCTGTAGTCACATAAATTAGTACACCACTATAATTACATGTAATTCATTTACAGTATTCTTGGGTGTAAAACACTGTTAACTTCACTCCAACTTTTCATGAAATTATGCAAATTAGAACTTTCTGTGAAACTGACTTCTGAACCATCCGCAAAATCAATCCAATCATACTAATAATCACAGATGTACAGGCTCCGGTTTCACAATCATTTCTTAGCTAAGATTTTCCTTAACTTAAATTTAGCAAATTTTGTTAATCACTTTTTGGAACTACTGGTGAATATTTTTCGTCAAAACTAAATGCAAATGTTTTAATCTAGAAATGATCTTAAAAATGACACTTTAAATTCCTTGAAAATTAACAAAATTATAAAGATTTGAAATTTTGCAAGATTTACGTTAAGGAAAATCTTAGCTAAGGAATGATTGTGAAACTGGGGCCAGGTTCTTATCACATGTAACATCTGTGTATTATACTGTCGATTGGAAAATTTTTCTGTAGTTATTACTGCTTATTTTTCGCGACTTGTTTCACTCGCCAATTTACGGCAAAATAAAACGAGCACAAAAATTTCCCAATTTACAGTATCAGAAAAATTAGATCATGCATACCTGATTAAACCTCGAGAGAAAATAATTTTTAAGGACGGATAGACATACAGATGAAAAAAGACAATCTCATTACACCCATCTGACTTTGTGGTGAATATACCTAAGTAACACCTATACTCACCATTTTCGCTGTAACAACTTGGACTAGATGCTGTATAACTTGGTGTTCCTTCCGTATGTTCTGTGTGTGTGGGCGTTGACCCCGATATACTTAAGGGCGGGGAACCTCGTATACTGGGTAAATAGGGTACCACCCCTGAGGAGTCCTGATGACCAGACTGGAATGTAGAACTGACTTGATAGTCATATCTGAAACATGCAACAACACTATATATAATAATTCCGAATCATTGGTGGTGAACAAATTTTTATATTTGTGAAAACCTTCACGCACAAATTTTTAAAATACTGTATATTATTAAATGGTAAATTTTCCCAACTTCCTGGGGATGGAGATTTCGCCCTATTTCCCCAACCTTCTGTGGGCATTCACTTCAAATGGTGAACTATATACAATAGTTATGGGAATTTGAGCTGGAAGCAATAGTCTACGAGAATGTTGGTGGAGGTGTGTGTAGGTGTGTCCATGTGTTCATACTCACCGTTTGATTTCCCCTGCCTTCAGAGGATGGAGACTTAGATTTGTATGATCTGACATATAACGCTTCAGATCCGGAACTATGAGACTCAAGAGGATGTGAGCTGGAAGCAATAGCCTCAGAGAATGTTGGTGGAGGTGTGTGTATGTGTGTCCATGTGTTCATACTCACCGTTTGATTTCCCCGCCTTCTGGGGATGGAGACTTAGATTTGTATGATCTGACATATAACGCTTCAGATCGGGAACTATGAGACTCGAGAGGATGTGAGCTGGAAGCAATAGCCTCGGAGAATGTTGGTGGAGGTGTGGAATTTTCTGGAAGTAGATCCGGCCTGTCTCCCATTGTACCTGAAATAAAAAAAGAGCAATCTTTTTAAGAGACAAATACCCCATCTCCAATGTCCAGAGGGATGTATAGGCATTAAATTTGGTAAGTGACACATTGTCTTATGTTGGTATATTTTTGTGCCAAGTTTGTTAAAAATCCATCTATAGATATTAAAGATATGGAGAGGACATGTATTGGTATGAACAGTCAGGAAACAGACAGACAAGGTGATTCCTACATACCCACCTAAACTTCAATTGTGTGTGGGTTGGGATATAAAACAGAGTAACTTGCACGTATAATCCATATTGAGAAATATCAGAAAAACAACAAAGCAAATGAATTTAATATATGGGTTGAAATATAATAGTTCAAACTCTTCAGACTACTGTAAAATCCAAAATATTTGTGGTGTGTGCATGTGTGGAAAGGAGGGGGTTACTCTAACCATTTTTGTTTAAAATTGACCTTTGGGTCGTCAAAAAAAAAATTAAATAGGCAGAGAAAGCAAATACATAATTTTTTTCTTGACATATGCAATGTCAAAATTACATCCAGTTCATCTTAAACATTAAAATTTTATGATGGCATAAAGGGGATATAATAACACAAGCTCTCAATGAGTTCATTTTCCACTCATTTCTCCTGTCTTTTTTTAGTTCCTTTAGCTATAGTGCAGCAGGTGTTTTTCTTATTATCATAATGCTGCTGTCAAGGCAACAAAAGACTGAAATTCTTCTTTACCTGGTACAACATCTTCTGAAAAACTAATTGTTCTTCCACTTCGTTCTGACGAGTGTCGTTTTCCGGAATCCTGGCCCTCAGATTCAGATAAAGCATTCGGCTTCCGCATACCGATTGGTTTCTTTTTTGACGGAGAATGCTTCAGAGCTGCAAAACACAGAAATAGAAACTGTAATTTTTCTTATGATTTTAAAAATGCTGACAGCTAATTTTGTTAAATCATAGCATTAAATATTAGTTTAAAGCATGCAGTATCCATTCTAGGAGCGGCCTTTGGGCCATTGATCCTGTTTAACATTACCTTAATGCAAAAATATTGATGTTTTGGTGTTTTAAGGAAAGTTTTTGAAAATGGCCCTCTGAAAAAAATCCTAAAATAAACACTGAGTATGTAAACAAGTACCATAATAGCTGTAATAAATAGTGTTTAATCCAAAAATGTATTTGGTGGCCTCATCCTGGTCCAAGTCTTCAAAATCAGGGACAATGTTTTTTCAAAATTGGGCCATTATGAGTATTAAGTCAAGGATGATGCTGATGAAGGCCATCAGAAATGTATTTGGTGGCCTCATCCTGGTCCAGGCCTTGAAAATCAGAGGCCATGTTTTTCAAACTTGGGCTAACATGAGTGTTAAGTCAAAGATAATGCTGATGAAGGCCAACACTGACCGAAAGCTAGAAATGCATTTGGTGCCTTTATCCTTGGCCAGGCCTTAAAAAAACAGGGCCCATGTTTTTCAAAATTGTGCCATTATGAGTATTAAGTCAAAGATGAAGCTGATAAAGGCCATCATTTACTGAAAGCTAAAAATGTATTTGGTGGCCTCATCCTGGTCCAGGCCTTGAAAAGCAGGGGCCATGTTTTCCAAACTTGGGCCAACATGAGTGTTAATCAAAGATAATGCTGATGAAGGCCATCATTTACTGAAAGCTAGAAATGTATTTGGTGGCCTCATCCTGGCCCAGGTCTTAAAAATCAGGGTCCATGTTTTTCAAACTTGGGCCAACATGAGTAATTATTGGTGATAGTTATTTTCTACATAAATGACCTTTTTGTCATTTCAAGGGCAATAACTTTGTTAAAATTGCATGCAGAACATTCATTTTATGACATGCACATCTTCACATGAACCCAATCATACATGTCAAATTACAAAGCAATTATTTGAAAACTGGGGACTAGTTGCACCCACAAATATATAACATGGGCGTATAAAAAAAAAGATGGACCAGGGTTGAGCCAAAGGCAGTAATTTTTGTGGGGCAAAATTATCATTTTGGGGGGCAACAGTACAAGGGCCCCTTCTAGACTGAACTCTGAATTCAAATGACATTCAACAACAAATGACAAGAATGCCACTAGGTGTGAAACAATATTCATCCATTTACATTTTTGCAATTTAACAACCACATAAGTGAAGTAAAAAGGAACCTAAAATATATACCAAGTCAAAAGGGAAGCAAAATCTAAGGCTCTAGCCCATAATATGTCTTGTCCTGTTCAGTAGTGTGGGAGAATTGGCTGGATTAAAAAACATTAATCAAAATTTCAAAGGGGCACAACTCTTGAAAAATTCCACCGAGTTACCTCCCCTAGCACATAAAATGCAATACATCATATCCTGGTTATCATGTATACAAAGTTCAGTTAAAAATATCTTCAACGGTGTGGTGTTGCAGGAGTAGGCTAGACAAGTGATTATGGATGGACAGACAATGCCTTTCCATAATCTGTCCTGTTTTTCTTGAAACAGGAATGTGAAACATAGAGTTTTAAATTAAATTTCTACAAAAATAAAATAAAAGCATACAGTGGTATAACAATGACATGCTGGATATGCAAAACTCTAAATTCTTTTTATAAGTTCTAGTAGCATCCATTAAAAAATTTGTGAGTCTGGCCAGTTAAGAATTTCAGCCAAATTTTAGACAGTGATGTAACAATGGTAACAGATGCTCTTTCTAACATATATATAAAACTGTGTAACCATGGTAACAGATGCCCTTTTTAACATATACATACACTGTAACCATGGTAACAGGTTTCCTTTCTGACATATATATACAATGTGTAACCATGGTAACAGATGTCCTTTCTAGCATATACATACACTGTGTAACCATGGTAACAGGTGCTCTTTCTAACATATATGTAAACTGTGTAACCATGGTAACAGATCCCCTTTCTAACATATACGTACATTGTGTAACCAACTAACCATGTTAACAGGTGTCCTTTCTGACATATATATATAGTGTAACCATGTTAACAGATGCACTTTTCTAACATATACATACAGTTTAACCATGGTAACAGGTGCACCTTTCTAACATATACATACAGTGTAACCATGGTTACAGGTGCACCTTTCTAACATATAAATAAATAGTGTAACCATGGTAACAGATGTCCTTTTATAACATGTACACTGTGTAATCATGGTAACAGCCTTTCTAACATATACATACACTGTGTAACCATGGTAACAGCCTTTCTAACATATACATACTGTGTAACCATGGTAACAGTTTTTCTAACATATGCATACACTAACCTGTTGTCAACATACAAAGCACACCAATAAAACAAGACAAAAGTTGAGTATGTAAGACTGATGGATGCCCCCTCACACCCCTGGATCCCGCTGCTTGTTGGCCAAAAAAAATCATTTATTTAACATTAACAAATTTTCCTCCTTGATTTGATGAAATAAAAGTTTTATCAAACACCTATGATACAGAATCTTGTATCACCACACTGTTGTGATACAACATTGGCAGTAAGTACATGTGCACTTTTAGTCGGATTATAATCTGAAAATCTGTATATTCAACAAAATGCCATTGACTTTTATACATAAATTTTTGAAAACATGGCAAGGAAAAGGATACATGGTACAAGTCAGAAGATAGATTTTGTTTGATAGAGTTTAATGTCCAAACATCCCCAAATTTTCCATCCAATTAATCAACATTGACCTGTCTGCTAGACCTTTAATAAGAAATATTCATATAAGAGTATCCACACCATTAAGTGTCAAGGTTTGCAGTTAATATGATGCAGGTGTTAATGCTTTAAATAGTAACTATGTTTCACATTAAATACATATTTTCCCTTTTAAAAAAATGTGCTTGTATAGTCCAACCTGCCTTAAAGACCACCTCTATATAAGGACCACCTCCTTATAAAGGCCAGTAGAATTGTATCCCAATTGTTCTTTATTCATATTATTTGAACGTATATACAAAGGCCACCTGCCCATAAAGGCCACTTTTACTGGTTCCCTTGGTTGGCCTTTATAGACAGGTTTGACTGTATTTAAATTAAAGGTCAAACATACAGGTCAGGGATTTATCAGGGTCTTTTGGGAAAAGGCCCTAAACAAAAAATTGGGAAAAACCATCAACTTTTTGCTCATTTTGGGAAAACTTTGACGTCATTTTTTATGCCATTAATGATTAGATCTAATGCTTTTAGTGTACTGAGTTGATTGAAGATTGAGAAAAGCAGCCACATTTATGACCAGACTTCAGCTTTGTATCTGGTATGATTTTCTAATTGGGAATTTTCTCAGCCCATTTTGGGAAAAAATCAATGTTTTTTCATTGGGAATGGTGCCGAATTTTGGCCCTAAACAGGCCCTTGATAAATC
The DNA here is from genome assembly GCA_021292105.1 of Anadara kagoshimensis. Taxonomy (NCBI): domain Eukaryota; kingdom Metazoa; phylum Mollusca; class Bivalvia; order Arcoida; family Arcidae; genus Anadara; species Anadara kagoshimensis. The sequence goes on from CM037868.1 coordinate 25,957,056, forward strand.
CCTGCAGGTCAGTGTTGTTTGCCTATATCAGAGTTTCATTTATATATCAAAATAATCTATTATATTATTCCCTTCAATCAAACAGCACAGTTTGTTCAATTTTCTTGGACTTTCCGTTTCACCATAAAAGCACTCGGATCATCACTTGAATATTTTACCGAACACTTAGTGAAGTTTCGAATGTGAAACGACAGCTTGTGCATGCCACAATGACGTATATGCAAATTTTCAAAATAATTTGTGACAGAAAGGCACAAAACAATGCGTACAATTCAATTATCTATCTGATAAATTGAACTCGACACTGTGATAGGTGACAAGGGCAGTAACACTCCAAGTACACATTCTACTCGTCAGAATGAGTGGATAATGGAAGCCCTGGTCCAATTTCTGTAAAAATTTAAAAATTCACTGGTCAAATTTCCGGTAAAATTCAGAAAAAATTCACTGGTCCAATTTTCGTAAAAATTCAGAAAAATTCACTGGTCACATTCCCGGTAAAATTCAGAAAAAATTCAACAATTAAGTTCAAAAAGACACATGCACAACTTCAAAATCTGTAAAACAAAAGAGAAGGATTCTAAGATGATTGAAGGGAAACTGTAGCAGGAGTTTGATTATATACAAAATTGTATACCCTATGGTAAAGCCTTTTGTAGTGCATGCGGAAAAGCGCTAAGTTCAACACCAGGTGAAATGTGGGAAATGTTAGCCATCAATTTGTACAAAGTCACATGCACACATTCATCATACTGCAATTTGTACCAAGTTTCAGAAAGACATCAAAGCAAAACTGTAGGAGATTTGATTATAAAAAGCCGAAAGATGAACCCAAGGCTGAATTAATGGATGATGGACAGACAGGTACAAAACAGGATGCCCCAGGACTAGTCGTCAAATGGGGGGGGGGGAGGGAATGGCAAAAGGGCTGGTTCATTCTTAGGACTGGAGTAATGGTGTATAACGCCCTGATCGAAATCTTTCACTTATAACAAGACGATCAGTTATGAGATGGTGGAGAAAAACAGAGTGCCTGGAGAAAAACACTGACCTATGGGTAAGCATCTCAAACTAAAATCTACAACGGAAAAAGAAACACTGCTGAATGGCCGATCAGGAACACACACAAACAGCAGCAACAAAAGACAAACAGAAATGGAAGGATAGAGTTGCAGCCTTATGCAAATTCTGGAGAGGAGAGTATTCAGGTTAAGGTCAGGTCAAGATCTGCCCCTCCCTCTCACTGCTTAGGTTTGATTCTTATTTTTGAGTAGCATTTCATTTATTTTATTTTATTTTTTTTTTTTTTTGGCTAAGGGATGGTAATTATCTCTTGGTACTCCAGTTTCCTCCATTATCCAAATACTAACTGCCTCAATATAAGTAAATTACCTCTTGATTGACATAAAACACAATTTCACTGCTCAACACTTAATAAACAAAGTCACAAACTTGCTATGCTGACAAAACTTTTCAATTTACACACTAGTAAAAAAAAATTCTAGTTAATATTAATTTTTTTCCACAAAATTAGCAATTTACACAAATTTATCTAGCTTTCAATTTTACTGCAAAATTATCAATTCACTCAAACTCAAAATTGTGCTAAGAGACAAGCAGCTGGAAAAGTCAACTGGACTGAAAGAAAAAAATCTGGTGGTCTTTGAAATGGGACATGCAGAATTATTTTTGAAACCCCAGTGAGAACTCCACTTATAAAACCTACTGCATGTGTCTTAACAAAATCTATCCCTGCATTGCATCAGTGATTTGTTTTGCCAAAACATTACTACTGAATACTGTAAACCAATTTTTATTTGCGGATATTAACTTTCACGATTCTCTTATTAAAACCATTTTGCGACTATTTACTTTCGTGATATGGAAATTAGTTGAACATTTGGTATTAATAAAATCATTTTCGGAAACAAATATGTAACAATAAACTTTCATGAATACTTTGTCCTCACGAATCACGAGACACGCGAGAGTTAATCGCAAGCAAATATAAAAGTCGGTTTACAGTTCAGGTATTTTCCCCTGGAGAATAATAACTAAAATCTTCCAATTTGACCATTAACATTCCCAAAACAACAGCAATCCACTAGCAAATTAAATCTATGTGTCCATTATAACCAAAAAATTCATATATTGTATTGTCACAATTTAACACTAGCTTTTCAGTAATCTCTAAAAATTTGAACATAATCGTGGGTGGGGACAAAAAATTCAGCTGACACTCTAAATATACATTACTATATAATGTAAAAAATAAAAGACTTCCAAGTTTTAAAAAAAAAATTGAAAAACTTGAAAATAAATTATAAACAGCACTTAACAAATGCAAAGTTTGCAAAAAAATAAACAAACAAAAACAATTTTTTTTTAAAATATAAGAAACAAAATAGAATTCAGCAACATAAGAAAAGCATGTATACCATTAAGCGCTATCAAAGTGTTGGCTTTATATAAATTAGTTTTTACCTAACTTGGCAATTTTTCGAAACCGCTGCGTCCCCCTAAAAGTCGGGGGTTCCACTGCCGGCAAGCCAATAGATAAATAAAAAAAAATAAGTGCATAAACCTTTCCGATAATAAAACAGCATTATTCCATGCTTAAAATCATCTAATTAAAATTTTCATGCTCACATTATGTATATCATAGTTTGCTAATTAATTTTTTTTTTCATCCAAATTTAAAAACAAAAAAAAACATTAAAGCATGTTTTAAAGAATTCTTACAAAGATACTTGGGGAGTTCTTACAAAGATAGGTGAGGGTCTGGCTAACATTGAGGAGTTCTTACAAAGATAGGTGAGGGGCTGGTTAACATTGGGGGTTTTTTACAAAGATAGGTAAAGACTTGCTAACATTGGGGAGTTCTGGAGTTCTTACAAAGATAGGTCAGAGGCTGGCTAACACTTCTAGAAATGAGTTTGAATTATCTGTCCCTGTGTGTCAAAGTCTGCTTGCAGAAACAATGGTAAAGTGGGTAGTTTTTTCTGGGTTTGCTGCTTTTCTCCCAACATACAAAGTTTTCTTTGGGCAATCTGCTTCCCTCCCATCATCTAAGGACTGACCGCCTCAATACAAGTGAAAAATATCTTGACTGAGGCATAAAACACCATTACTCCATTGCATGTCTTTAGGTAAAATAGCTTCATAATCAATTTTGAAATTTCCAATTTGCATGGACTTTTCTGTGTTAAAGTTATGGTCCCAACAACTTTTTCAGAAAGTCAGAAAAGCCCCAAAATTTATGATTGAACCAAAAAAAATTTGGAAATCATTTTTCCCCCTAAACTGAAACATTCTTGAAGTGCAGCATGCTATTTTTGTGGTGCATCTCATGTCAAAAATCATGTTATCACAAATAGCAACATATTTTGCAAGGAGGATTTTAAATTTATCAATGGGGTTCAACGCTGTACCAAATAATCACATCCCCCCCCCCCACCCCCTCCCCCCCCCCCCCCCCACCCCAAACGTTTATGCAGGCCATTTTGGAAAAAAATAACATAACAAATTTCAGGATTAACAGCTTCAGGGTTCTTACAGACATTTGGACCTCAAATTTAAGGACTTTTAGGGTCTTTTTAAGGGTCTTATTTGCAAATTTAAGGCCTAATCAGAGGGACAATTTTAGCAAATAAAATATATTTTGCATAGGCAATTAAATCAATAAAACAATTACTTATGTGTCCATAGTAATGACACTTAAAGTGGAGGTTGAAGTTATGCATTTGGGAGAGCCAGGTACCTTGAAATTGCTAATTTCAATGCAACTTATTAATTAATTAATTTATCTATATATATCAGTCAATTCGAAACCACTTAATATCAAAATACAGACACACTGGCCAAATTCAAGGGCTTTTAGGGCCTTCAGGATAAATTCAAGGGCTTTTTAGAGTCAGACTTGTTTTTAGGGTCTTTTTAAGGAAACCCTTAAAATTTAAGGACTTTTCCAGGCCTGTACGAACCCTGGGCTTTTTTAACAGGAAAACATGAAACAATATGATTCTATGTCCGTTGGTAATTCCTGTTCCGCACAAAAGTTAAGGGGGTATTACGTGGTACAGCCGCAAACCCCATTTCAGGACAATTATGGTCATTTGAACTAAAAATTGTGAACCTGTGAAATCAAATCAACAACAGCCATGCATCTCACTTCTTAGCAATGTGCAAATCTATTTTGGGAGAAAGTTTAACAAAGTGGATATATTTTAATGCAAGTCAAATTTTGCAGCAAAAATTAAGTGATGGACAAAGTTATTCCAAAACACAAATTCAGAGACTTAACTAGAACAGTTTCTTCAGAGGCAAATGCCCCATCCAAATCCCAACATTGGGATGGATAGATAGACGAACACAAAATTGGGTATGTGACACATTACTTCATGTTGGTTTACATTTTTTTGAAGTGCGATTAAAATCAATCCTTAGACATGGAAGATATGGAGTGGACATGATACTGGGACGGACAAACCGGTTGATGGATGTACAGGGCCATTCATACATTGTATAACCCCTAAACATCATATGCAAGGGGGCGGGAATTTATAATGATTTAAAATCTACCATAAGCAAGGGGACGGGGATTATAATGATTAAAATCTATCATATGCAAGGGGGCGGGGATTTATAATGATTTTAAATCTATCATATGCAAGGGGGCTGGGATTTATAATGATTTTAAATCTACAATATGCAAGGGGGCGGGGATTTATAATGGTTAAAATCTATCACATGCAAGGGGGCGGGGATTATAATGATTAAAATCTATCAGATGCAAGGGGGCTGGGATTTATAGTGATGTAAAATCTATCTCTTCTTACACGAGGCAGTATCCAACTTTTTTATCTTAGTGGAGTAATGCGGTTTTAAGCCCCATTCAAGATTCTTTTTTTTCATTTATATCTAAGCAGTTAGTTCTGGGATGGTGGAGGAAGTTGGAGTTCCAAGAAAAAATATGTGAGCATTGACATGGAAACAAACAAACTTTCTCACACTAAGATTTACCCTTGAGGGGTTGACTTGTATTACAAAGTCAAATATATTCTGAAAGGGTTGACACTGAAAATAGTCAACCTTATTACAACAAGCCACCTAACAGTCCCAGGTAATGACCACAGTGTGGTACCACGGCTTATGTTGTACGATGTTATTCACACATTATGTAGTTGGTTGACCGTACCTAGAAGTTTGCTGTGTGACACTAAATTTATTGATTTTCTTGACTGTCAATCCTAAATTTCCTACCATTCATATCAGTAACAAAAACTTTACCGTCCCAGGTCCAGGCTTTAGATATTTTATTTTCTAACAGGCAGTAAGAGCCTCAATGGTCTGTTGGCTGGTGCTTAAGACCACTTGGCCACACGGGCCCCAATCTTAGGGCCATAAAACAATTTCCCAAAATTAGTCTGAAAAATTCCTGTCTCACACAAGGGTTAGGTTATAAACTCTTCAGATAAAAGTGAGCTAAAAACAAAAACAAAAAAAAAAACACAACAAAAACCAACTAAACTATGTGTATATATTGTGTGAAATCATGTCAACAGGTGAAAAATAAAATCAAATTTTAAAATTTAAACTTACGAGTCTGGAGTTTCCTGAAAACTGTTTTGCCAAAAAAATCTTGGAATCTGTTGGAATAATAACTAGGTCTATGTACAGATATTGTGTCCTAAAATAAATAGAATACAGTCAATAAGTTCACTTATATCGAGATATCACCAGTCCCAGCAATGAAAAGTATATAAACCTTCTCTATTCATAAAGAACAGAGACCGTTGTTTCAAATATCTTTTCATTAGATTTGTTTGAATATTGTGTGTCCCAAAGTATAGATTGAATACAGTTTCAAGTACAAGTCAAAATAATTTCACTTATATCAAGATATCACCAACCAAAACACTACATAAACAAGGAAAAGAACTCAGGTTAATGATATGCGCATCTCCTATCTATGTTGATGCTTTGCACCTTTTCGTAAAATAGTGCTTCATATTTTTGGAGAATTAGCGCAGACAAGAATTTCGGATCAACAGATAGGAGGACAGAAACTCAAATTTAATATCCCCCTCTTTCTTCCAAAGGTGGGGATAACAACTTGTCTGTTATGATCAAAGGCCATTGTTTTAGATGTTTACAGATATTGTGTTTTAAAATACTGATAAGAAAAATTGAATACAAGTTATTTCATATATATATAATATATGTGCATGTATATAGAGATTGTCAGTTTAGAAATAGTAAGTAAAGCAGAATACTGTAAAGGGGATTATTTTTGCGGGGTGAAAATTTCGCGATTTCTAATATCTCGCATTTCGATTGGGTGTAATTTTCGCGTTACCAAAATAAGTGGCTGTATATTGTAAAGATATGATATATTAATCTGTGTATGGTAGACATTTTTGCGTGGGTAAAATTTTTGCGGTAATTTTTTTAGCGCGAAATAAGCGAAAATTTTACCCACGCGAAAATTTCCCCCTTTACAGTACCCTAGAAAAACCATCAAACTTTGACAAGTGAACTGACAAACATCCTCACACCAGGATCTGTCCCTAGTGGGAATCGAAACCAAGATTGTGAAAGGCACTGTGATTCTTAATCATGGTTTAGACCACTAGGTAGCCGAGGCCCCAATCTGCCAGAGTGGGATTTGAACCTAGGCAGTAAGCTGCTCCCACACAAGCTTAAGCTTTAGACCACTTGGCCACTGAGACACAATAATTGTGTGTTATTGTCAGAAATATACTAGTGTCTAAATTTGCTGCTTGTTAAAACTTAAAATTCCTAAAAAACTAAGGTACACTCCCTCATGCATAATATTTTCTTAGATAAATATGGTAAAACGTATTTTGGTCCTTTGGGAGGCATCTTTTCAACATCTTAAAACATATATTGGTTGCACAAATTTGGTCTTAGCACTATTGATGAGAAATTTATTCTAAAATGGTCACCTAGTGATGTAAAATTAACTCTGGTATAATACGTAATAAAAGACCATTGGCTACTGTGACCCCTATCTAAGTCGACTTACCCCATCTATAACTATGGATTTCATTGTATGTTCTATTTTTTTCTTTAATCTAAAGCTTTGTAGAATATCTATAACGCCCATGTATAACAGGAGTCGTTCCCCTTTGGAATTCCTGGCAGGTATACCACCGGGTCTGAAATTTGAATAAATATAAATAAGATTAATTGCATTGTTATATAACCACATTTACCAGTACCCATTACTAAAAAATAAAATGAAACAAGTTGTAATTGAAATGGGATGCTTGTGGAAACTGTCCCCAAAGAAACTCAAACTGGGAAATCCATGTTTTCCCAACCAGGTGCATGATCAAAATATATAAAGCTAATTATTATACCTCATTAGAAAATTACGATACGATCTGTATTTTGATTGGATCGTTGGATCATGTGATCAAGGTGGAGAAAACATTGTGTATCCCTCTGAAAACATCATATCCCAACTCTTCGGAATACACCATGACGTCACAATGATATGACGTCATCCATAAAGAATCAGTCACGACGTTCTAGCCTTTGCCTCCGATGAGTTCCAATAGGAGAAAAACCAATGAATTGGAGAAAAAAATAATGTTTTTACGCCGTCTTTTTTTAAATATTTTTCTTTCTTTCTGTCTTTCTTATTACAATGGCTATCTTTTGGTATAATAAACAATTTATTGCCTTTGTTTGAGGGAGATATGAACATTTGTTCACCCTTAACAAGTCACATTTGACTTGTTGGGGTGAACAAATGTTCATATCTCCCTCACTCAAAGGCAATAAATGTATATAGTACATCTACGCCTCCCAAAGACTGTTCATTTGAAGTTTTAATGTCTGTTAAAAAGTTTTTGAGAAAAGTGGCAAACCATATGTTGGATACCTTGAGCCAAGTTGAGGCTTTAACATTTGTGCGAAACACATATTTCCAATAGATATGAAATTGCATAAGATGATTCTTCCCCTTTAAAATGATGTTATTCCAGGAATTTATGATATTTACATTTTCCAAAATGTTCCCCACAAACATTAATTATACCCCCCGCTTAAAAAGTGGAAAGTATATAGTGATAGGGGTGTCCGTCCATGTGTCCGTCCTTCCATCCTTCTGTTACACCTTAGAGTACCTATCTCTTATCGACAAATCCTCCTAAACCCTTCAATGGATTTTCATAAAACTTTCACACAATCTTTGTGATATAATGTAGATGTGCACCTCCTATTTAAACATTTGATCCGATAGATTTTTTTATGTAAGGGGGGGGGGGGGTATTTTTTGTGAGCTTGTGGCTCACAGTTTTTCTAGTTAACCACTGAACTAGCTAGCTCTCATTATTCAGTTTGCTTTGCACGGCAATGGAAGTTATAGCATTATAAACGCCATTTATAGATAGTTTTATGGTTATATTTATATTTTGCAATTTTTGTTTTTTAATCCTAAAATAAATTTAAAACACTGTTGTGTACGATATGCAATTCCAATTGCTGGAACAGCCAATCAATGACGTCACAGCTATAGGCGTAAGCAAGAGATGAGTGATGTCACATTAGCAAATGTAATTTTAGTCTTATAACTTCATTTGGTCTTAAACAGAGTTTAATACAATCAAACACCATAAATGTACATGTAAATATGAGGTATTGATCATGTGGTACAATGATGACCCCCCATTGACAAACCAAAATCTTGACTATACTTACGGAATGTCTTCGTCATCTTCTGTTTCATCATCTACATTACGAGCATGTATAGACTCGATTGGCGTGGAAAAATGGGCCAGTCTTGTCTTCATGGATTTTGTTCGGGCTAGACCTGATCCTATTACAAATAACAATATTAAAAATTACAATAAAGTCCTAAAAATGCACACACCCAAAAATAAAATACTTTATCGAAAATGAACCATAGTTTTTAAACAACAATACTTAAAATTACAATAAAGTCCTAAAATTGCACACATCCAAAAAATAAATACTATATTGAAAATGAATGATAATTTTTACAAAATTTTCATCTATTTTTGTGGTATTTTTAAATATCTTTGGTCATTAAATTTCGGAAATGTACATAATATTTGTAGGTAATTCTTTTCTTAATATTTACAGTCATTTGGAGATATACAAGAAAAAAATTGGGGGGGGGGGGGTCTACAGTCATTTCAAAAATAATGTTTAACTTTAACATGGACTTAATACTACCGTCGGTATGTGCTGGAATAGTTAAGGCTACTGAATAATGAAGGTGTCGCATTATTTTTCATACATTTAATCATCAAACCAAACCAAGATGTAATTGGCCATTGAACTATCTATAAATTGTGTTTATAGTGTTATCTTCCAATGCCAAGCAAAGCAAGCTGAATAACTTGTGTTAGACTGTTTAGATTAGTTTGCTGTGCTTGGCAATGAAAGTTTTTTTTTCACCATAAATGCCATTTTTTAGACAGTCCAACAGTTACACATATATTACAATCTCCCATTTTTTGAAAATTTTATTTTTTAGAATTTTAGAAATTGAGAAATTTGCCGCATACAACATACATGCCCAGTTGCTGGAACAGCCAATAAAAGATGTCACATATATGCATAAGCACAAAACTGCAAGTCACATGATCAATGGCATTCATAGCTCATCATATTAACACTTTTGGTTTCAAACAGAATTTTACAAAACAAAAACATTGCAAATGTAAATATTCATAAATTATGTCGAGCCCTGACAATACAGAAACGTAAAACTTTAAATTAATAAATAAATAAAACGCTGAAGAAATATTAAGGTACATCTCACCTTCACACCAAAACCTAAATTTTCATGACTATGAGCGCTTTACCAGTATACCATGTGATACTCTTTAACCCTAGAGCTGAACTAAAGTAAAACCTCATTATAATACCCCTTGATAATTTTACTGCCTTGCTTATCGCAAATTGGGACATTTTAAAATCTGTTTCTGCTGTTTTTCTTTACAGTACAGGCCTGTCAAAAGTTTAACATTAAGCTTACGAGTAATTCGGTGCTGAATCAGCAGTTCATCTTGGTACGCCGTTATCTATCTCTCGGCAGTGCTATTAAGTCACTAGCTATCTATACCTTGGCCAATCGACAGCAGAGCTTTGGCTCCTTTTCATTATCTCAATGTTAAACTTTTGACAGGTCTGTACTGTATGATTCCCTTGATTACTTGCTAAATCTTGTTATAATGACCCTCCATAACTTTGCCACATTGCTTATCGTCAAAGTATTTTGACATTGCAAAATCTGTTTCTTTTATGTTTTTTCTTTACAGTCTCCCTTAATTTATTGCCAAACCCCTTTATAATGCCAAAATTTGACTAGTAGCTTTATTTTTCTGATATACAATAAAACCTTGTTATAATGACCCTCAATAACTTTGCCACATCGATTATCACAACATCATTTTGAAGTTACAGAATGTTTGTTGTATGTTTTTCTTTATAAATCTAGCTTGATTTATTGTCAAACTAGTACTAAAATTTGATTGTAGTTTTTAAATGTCTTCATATAAATTAAAAACCTTGCTAAAATACCCCTTGTAAACTTAGCCACTTATGTTACCAAAAAAATATTTGAAATCCAAACTGAGTTTTACTTTATACTGAATAAATGCATTTTAATTTGACTGAAAAAATGGTGGCTATGAATTAAGGTTTTACTTTATAATGAATAAATGCCTTTTAAATGCCAAAATTTGACTGAAAAGATGGTGGCAATGAATTTAGGTTTTACTTTGTAATGAATAAATGTCTTTTAAATGCCAAAATTTGACTGAAAAGATGGTGGCAATGAATTTAGGTTTTACTTTGTAATGAATAAATGTCTTTTAAATGCCAAAATTTGACTGAAAAGATGGTGGCAATGAATTTAGGTTTTACTTTGTAATGAATAAATGCCTTTTAAATGCCAAAATTTGACTGAAAAGATGGTGGCAATGAATTTAGGTTTTACTTTGTAATGAATAAATGTCTTTTAAATGCCAAAATTTGACTGAAAAGATGGTGGCAATGAATTTAGGTTTTACTTTGTAATGAATAAATGCCTTTTAAATGCCAAAATTTGACTGAAAAGATGGTGGCAATGAATTTAGGTTTTACTTTGTAATGAATAAATGCCTTTTAAATGCCAAAATTTGACTGAAAAGATGGTGGCAATGAATTTAGGTTTTACTTTGTAATGAATAAATGCCTTTTAAATGCCAAAATTTGACTGAAAAGATGGTGGCAATGAATTTAGGTTTTACTTTGTAATGAATAAATGCCTTTTAAATGCCAAAATTTGACTGAAAAGATGGTGGCAATGAATTTAGGTTTTACTTTGTAATGAATAAATGTCTTTTAAATGCCAAAATTTGACTGAAAAGATGGTGGCAATGAATTTAGGTTTTACTTTATAATGAATAAATGTCTTTTAAATGCCAAAATTTGACTGAAAAGATGGTGGCAATGAATTTAGGTTTTACTTTGTAATGAATAAATGCCTTTTAAATGCCAAAATTTGACTGAAAAGATGGTGGCAATGAATTTAGGTTTTACTTAAATTTTACTGGATATGTACGAGTAAAAGATTTTCTCTAAAATGATGTTACCCGTATTCCTGGATGTGTGACGTTACCAATTTCAAAAAATATTTATGTTCAGTTCAAACGTTACAGGGTATGAATCACATGGTATTCTGGTGAAACCCAGTAAGAATTTAAATTTTAAACCCATCACCAGTTTATTATAAGTTTAATTGTTAAAGTTTATTATGTTGTTATATCAGTATCCTCTACATGAGTATCAAAACAAGAGTTGTAAGATGAGCACATCTAGTGTATCGAAAAAAATTATGAAGCAAGTCCAACAAAAAATAATTATTAAACAAGAGCTGTCAGAAAAACTATTAGCTGGTCAAATCAGAGACATAACATAACCTCTGTACATTAAAATAAAAAACAAAAATACCAATCCATGTCCAAACACCAATCCCAAAGCAAAGCAAAAACAAACCAATCCATGTCCAAACCACAATCCCAAAGCAAAGTAAAAACAAACATACCAATTCATGTCCAAACCACAATCCCAAAGCAAAGTAAAAACAAACATACCAATCCATGTCCAAACCATAATCCCAAAGCAAAGTAAAAACTTTGAAATTGGCAAATAAAGTTAAACATGTGAACTTCCACCAGGAAGTGAGGCCAGATGCTCCAGAAAGGTAAGCAGATCCTACTCCCTTTTAGCTAGCAACATGTGCCACATGTGTAATCAAAAATTAAGAATGAAAAGAGCATGGTAGATGTTCATGTTGGGGGCAAAATAGGCTCTGCATATCAAGGCAACATCTAACGGCAGATGTTCATGTTGGGGGCAAAATAGGCTCTGCATACAAGACAACATCTAACGGCAGATGTTCATGTCAAGAGTCATAACAGGCTCGATAGATGCTCATGTCACAAGCTCTTCAGTTGTTATTGAAGGAATTAACCTATCAGAGACAATATTACAAATAGAAATGTACCGTAGTTATATGTTGTAATTTTGTGAAACAGTGGATATATAAATTATATATAGACTCTGTATTGTGAAATGACTACAATCTATACATTGTGTGAAATGTGAAGTAAGTGAAAACTACTCTAACAGGTTGTGAATCACAGAAAGAAGAGATCAGTTAATCTCTTGTTATTATTACTAATGTATTATACATAAAATATGTAGTTCGTCTGCAATATTTTGGCAGAGTGTTTATAAACATCAAAGAGTCCATATAATTTTAATAGAGATCAAATATCCAGGTGGATAAACTTGAAGTTTAAATATTTTGAGTTGGGGACCCAGCTCACTACAGAAAAGAAGTTGAAGCAGTAACACATAGTTAAAATGTATAAAAATTTAGGTGCCCAGGTTTATTTTTAGGACCCATGGAGTACTGGGCCCCTTCTAATCTTAATGGGCTACTAGGCCCCTGCTAATCTTTATGGGCTATTAGGCCCATGCTAATCTTAATGGGCTATTAGGCCCCTGCTAATCTTAATGGCTACTAGGCCCTGGCTAATCTTTATGGGCTATTAGGCCCCTGCTAATCTTAATGCGCTACAAGGCCCTGCTTATCTTAATCCCTGTATCTAAGGGTGGTTTTGACAAATGAACGCATTAATATACATATACGATAACACAGTACTGATACTGTGACTCGACAGTGTTTATAAATACTCTGCCATCATATCGGGAACGGTCTATACATGTTTTACCAAATGGTCTCACTAGTACACTGTGAATCGAGGAACTTCCATACCAACTAAATTTTCGCGATAAACATCAGATCAACAGATCATGATATAAACAAAAGCGTCATTGGATGTTGGTCAGTATAATTCCGCAAAAATTATATATAAAAAAAATTCTGGAATGATTTGTTTAACATCTTGATATTCTCCCGAAATTGTGCGAAAATAAAATAAATACAAAATTTCAGGAATGCAAGTACTTTCAGCTTGGTAAACTTGAGCGATGTAAAATTGTTCAGGTCTTTACGTACAATATGTAAAATGCTGAATTTTGTAAAATATGTAAAATGTTGAGCAGATTTTTGTTCTTTCATTGTATTCGTTTCACTGTTTTGCATGCACCATGTATTTATTTTTATGTATCAGACCTGCTATTCTTAAATGGAACACAATTTTATTAATCTCTCGGAAGTGGTGTGGAGCAATATTGTGTTACACCCCAATAAAGATTCTTTCATTTATGTCAGTAAGGTGGAGGAAACTGGAGTGCCCAAAGGAAACCATTAGACTTTTTTCATGCAAACTGACAAACATTCTCAAAATAGAATCTGTCTAAATTTGATTCAAAACAATGCAGTGGCCGTTACTGTGATCCTAAGCACATGCTTTAAACCACTTGATAACCAATGCCCAAGAAACTGTTTTAAGGAGGTATTCAGTTCTGGGATGGTGGAGGAAATCTGAGTATCAAAAGAAAAGTACTGACCTTTGGCCAGTACAAGGGTTGTACCCAGCCAACAAGAAAGGAAAATGACATGTGGCCAGCATTCCACTGTCAAACCAAAAGAGGAAAGACACGGTAGTACTAAGCCTAACAGGAAAGGATAAAAACATGTGACGGGCCTCCCATGGCCAAACCAAAATCAATAAGTCACCCCAACTATGTTGGGGGGGGGGGGGTGGTCTTAAAAAGACACAATGTGTTTGAAGGCCAATACCGTAAATGCAGTCACAGTCAGTGATATCTAGAAACTAAACAAAACTAAACAAATCTCTTGAAACACAAATATACCATTCTCCAACAATGCCAAGTTGTTATTTCTAAAATTTGATCTTGTGACCTTAACCCTTGACCTATACATCAAAACTTGGTATGTGGCATACCTTCTCATGTTGGTTTGCATTTGTGCCGAGTTTTAATCAAAATTCATATATAGACATGGAAGATATGAAGAAGACACAATATAACATTGTAGAGTCGTCATTTCTAAAATTTGACCCCGTGACCTTAACTCTTGACCTATACACCTAAATATGGTACATAACACATTGTCTCATGTTGATTTACATTTTTGCCAAGTTTTATCAAAATCCATCCATAGAAATGAAAGATATGGAGAGAACACAATATTGGGACAGATGGAGGGACAGACAGATGGACAAACGGCAAAAGGGATTCCTATATAACCCCTAAAAGGGGATAAAACCAGAAAAATTTTAATTATTAGTTGTGTTAGAATGTTAGTAGTGCACACCTCCTTTGGCTTTTTGGTATTTAGAAGCACCTGGGTATGATTCGGTTAAACCGTCTGGCGGTAATGACGTCATCATCTCCGGGGCTGGTTCAGGCGTTTCATCTGTACGCTGATCTGAATCTTCTGTCTGTAAAGAGGAAAAGAAATACAGTTTAATCAAAGTACTTAAACGCTGAACAGAATATTAAAGTACTGAAGCGCTGAAAAAAAACCCACATAAGTCAAGTTTCTGAACAATGATTGTAGTGAAAGTTAAGATTCTTGTAAGTTGGTTTTTCTAAAACTAGATGTTCACAAATCTAAATTATTATTAGCCAAATTTCCAAAATTGGTGAAAATATAGTCCTTTTTAAAATATTTCTTCACAAATTTATTAAAATTTGTTACTTTTTTAAATAATTCTTGGGAAATTAGTAGCAAATGGTGATTATGGATACCAGAAATGGGAAAACAGCTCAAATTAAGCCATTATGAATATAATTTGAGACCTTAAAAACCAGAGCCCTGTGTCACGGCAGGTGTTGCATGTGAAAGAATCCTACATCCACATTGTCAAATTTTCTGCCACTTCACCTATAGCTGGTGATGCCTTGAGATAAGTGAAATATTCTTAAATGGGATGTAAAACATCAATCAATCAATCAATCAATCAATCAATCAATCAATCAATCAATCAATCTACCTACCTTTTCTCTAGAAGCTTGATCAACGTTATAGATAGCCATTAGTAAACTGTAATCCATGATCTTAAAACTTTCTAATACCTAAAATAGACAAAGATCGAGTAGATCAATGTTGGAATCAGACACACAGTCCAGTCCCACAGTCCAAAACTGGTAACTTTTGGGAATAGCAGTGTTCAAAATAACAGCCATTACCACAGTCCAATACTGGTAACACTTGGGAGTGTATAGTGGAGTAAAGCTTGCAAAGAAAATTTGGCAATTAAAAATGGAATTGACAACTTTGCCATCTTTGCCTCTGAAAAAAACAAGGGAGATAATTCAACTTACCCTACAATCTTGACTCACAGTTTTCATTAAAGCATCATATTTATCTTTTTCTAATAAAATAGCCTCTGGATGATGTTACATAAAATTGACAACTCAGCTTTCTCCAACTCGAAAAACATCAAGGGAGATAATTCAACATACTTTACAATCTCGACTCACAGTTTTTATTTAAGCATCATATTTATCTTTTTCCAATAAAATACCCTTTGGATGATGTTAAATAAAATTGACAACTCCGCTATCACCAATTCAGAAAAAACAAGGGAGATAATTCAACTTACCCTACAATCTCGGCTCACAGTTTTCATTAAAGCGTCATATTTATCTTTTTCCAATAAAATACCCTCTGGATGATGTTCCATGAAATCTAAATCTTTATACGTGGGACCAGGTTTGGACCTTTCACTCTTTGAGGCTTTCCGTTTGTATGTACTTCCTTTTAAATCATACTTTTCATGTAATTTCACAGAGGAAGGTAATAAATTGTTCATAACAACAAATCGAATATTTTTTCCACCACACTGAAATAAAAAAATAATATTTAATCTTTAATTTTTAAAATTTCTGAGTTTCTCAAGTAAATTTAATATTATAATAAATATTACAGTTATAATAAAATAATAGTTATGTTGAGGTTATCCTCACCATTGCCAACATCGTTGATTAGTATCCCGATTGTTGTCAAGTCCATTTTCTTTCCGATTTTTCTTCCTTAAAATAATATGATGATAACCAACTAGCAAACATATTTTAATTCCTGACCTCACAGTTTCAAACAAAAGGAGCAAGTCTTTGATCTGAACCAGCTAGGATTTTATATTTTTTTCACCACAATGAATTGAAACAAATTTGATATCCCTGACCTCACAATTACATACCAAAAGGAATAATATTCTGATCTAAACTGACCAGGGTTCTAACCCCATACCCCCAGTATTATTCATAATATCTCTTACCTGGTAACAATATAAACCATAGAATTTTGGCAACAAAGTTCTTGGATTCTGATTCAAATTCTGAAAGAAAGAAAATATACTTTTTTATTCTGATTTTAATAAAAATTTTTATTGAAGCAGTGATTTCATAATGCCCTAAACTGTCTAGGTTTGTTGGACTGTTTCTTCTATTGAGTTGTATTGTATTGTGTTGCTGGTTACAATGACTGTCGCCAAGTACAGTAATTCAGTTGGCTAGATGGTTTCTTCAACAATTTCTCTTTAACTATTTATGGCAGAAATACAACGTAATTTTTGCAAAGGAACATAACCCACTTTCTGGCCACTATTTTAAAAAGTTACCCCCCCCCCCCCCATTCCCGAATCATGACAGACAATGAAAAGTACACTAGATATCCTGAGAATGAAAAATATTGCCACAGGCAAAGGGCACATTGATCTTTGAAGATATATGGGACCTTGTAACCTGCCAAAACTTTGGATAATATTTTTGTCGTCCTACAAAAGCTGTACTAGTTGGGTCTTTTTAACTTTGATATAGTATCAGATCTGTGTGACTTGTGTACAATGTCACCACCATGTTTGTTTACTGTAACTAGACTTCTACTATATACAAGTTACTTCCCTTTACTGCTAAACATCATTTGCATTTTATGTACTCTGGCAGTTTTTCTATTTTCTACTTTCCTCAGTCTGTTTTAATCGCTTGTGGTTGTAAGCATCCTCTGTAACCGCCACAGGTGGCCTACTTTTTTTTAAACTCTACAGAGGTGTCTTTAGCGTGCACTGAGACACGGGACCTCAGTTTTGAGTCTCATCAAAAATACTACCGAGTAACGAGCTTTTTACAGCTCTAGTATGGGCAGGAGATGAAAATCATCTCAAGAAAATTTCCTAATCCTGAGTGTGGTTTGAACCCACAACCCTTGACTTAGAAAGCCAGTGACAGTACCACTCGGTCAAGTTCACCCATAGTTCTATGTACCCTGACAAGTTAACCAATTGCAATGCGGAAAATTTCTTTGAAGGGTGACAAAAAAGTATGTAGAAATGAAGGTACAAAAATTTTACTTACCATATAATAACCTGGTAGTAATTTTTGTAAAAAGTCTGCTTCTTTGTGCTGTACTGTTTTTATAATAAACTCATCATCGGCTGTTAGATAGAAAATACTTCCACTGGCACCAGGGTTAGACAGTTCTTTTAAAGGCTCATCACACAGTGACACCTGTTAATAATAAAAAGGGTAAAACAAGTTTTACACCACCAGGGACAGGGTTTTTTTTTCTATTTACATGTATATACGTGCAGGGGTTCAAAATTCCCCAGGTCCAAGGTCCAGGCCCTTTTGAATTTACATTGGGGCTTTTTATATTTAAACTGTGGACAATGGACCTGACATTTTTAAACCATGACCCATTTTAAGATTATTTTACATAATAATTGTGAAGTCGATTTTACTAACCAATCTTCTTCTTTATTCAATTTCCAACCAGCAATCAATGTTGATGCTTTGCACCAACTTTCTTAAAATAGTTGCTTAATATTTTTGGAGAATTACTCCGGACAAAAAGTGTCTGGATGAATGGAAGGACAGAAGTTAGAATATAATAATCCCCTCTTTCTTCGAAAGATGGAGGATAAAAGGAACACAAGTATATATTCTCACCAAAAAATCATCAGCCTGAATACCGAACAATTCACGGAAATATCTGAATGCTACCGGCGCATACGTCTTAAATCGAAAATCACTACAATGATGGGCTGGTGTCAAGTTACTTCCTTCACTGAAATTAAAAATATTTTTGTTAGAAGAAAAGAAAAGTCCAGTGTTTAATCTAGAGGGTCACTTGCACAATTGGCCTCAATAATGGGATGGTGTTAAGTTACTTCCTTCACTGAAATTAAAAAATATTTTTGTTAGAAGTAAAGAAAAGTGAAGAGTTAAATCTAGAGGGTCCCTTGCACAATTGGCCTCAATGATGGGCTGGTGTCAAGTTACTTCCTTCACTAAAATTAAAAAATATTTTTGTTAGAAGTAAAGAAAAGTGAAGAGTTAAATCTAGAGGGCCTGTTACACATATGGCCTCAAAAAAAAAATTTGTCCCCAAAAAAACCTCTCTGTGGGATAACCCATGTTTTAAGTCTTGGTTGAATTTTGAATAAATATATTTCTTCCTCATTATAATGATCATTAGGATGTATCATCTGGTACACTTAATCTGGTACCATTAATGAGGCGTCATTTTACAACATTTCCAAAGTCTTCTGCAGAAATTTTTTTATGGATATCCACATTTTCATTTTACAACATTTCCCGTCTTCTGCAGAAATGTCTTTTTTTTATGGATATCCACATTTTCATAGTAAATGCAATCATCACCCCTGACCCGGCCCTAAAAGTTTGTGTACCGGTACTTACTGTGGAAAGAAAACACTTTCAACAACACCAAAGTCCTGCATTAATACATCTCTTTCAGGTTTTGATGATAATCCGCCAACACTCTGTCCAATACCAAGCTGTATAGCCGACATCAACTCCGATGTTGGTTTCTACATAACAAGACATAATAAGAAAGTATACTATATTATTTATAAAACTAAGCAAAAATGGTCTTTACAGGCACATCTAAAAATCCAGAATTTAAATAACAGGAAATTTTGCCATTTTTTTTTTTTGAGTAAATTTGAGAGAGTAAAAAGACAAGGAAATAAAGCTGTGTTGCAAAGTACACTGGGCTTAACATAAATGCCAAGAAAACAATGACAATGGGAATGAACTACAAAAACGAGCAGAAAATCAGAGTAAACAACATTGAGGTGGAAGATACAGACTCCTTCCTATATTCAGGAACAACCATGGACAAGAATGGTGGCACCGAAACAGATATAACAAGGAGACTGGGGCTAGCAAGATCTGCCTACTGTGCCTTAACACAGGTATGGAAATCACAAAAGTACAGCATCAAAACAAAAACATAGCACTGTCGTGCTGCTGTACAGCGTAGTTGGGAAAATTGTGTTGTGGCAAGACAGAATATAACCGAAAATTTGGGGGGGGGGGGGGGGGGGTGTCGTTGATCTATGCATATAATCCGACGGATGGGTTTTTTTTGGAAAAAGAAACAAATTTTTATGTACCAAACCATGTATTGCTGAATTAAATGGTGGAAAAAATTAATTTCATAAATATATGAAAAAGACAATCGGTAATTAAAATTTAAAAAAGTTGTACCCGATCGTTTTGTCATTTCGGATAGAGAGAAAGTAGAGTTTTGCAGATCCTACCGTCGCTATGAGGGGGTACATTCTAGCGGTTGTATGTAACTGGATCATTTAGTTGTTTTACCAGTTCCGAATTTTTACTACCGAATAATCTAAAATTTCAATCCCGTTCAATTAAAGGAATCGCAAAATAACTTTCTCAATTTGCTGTTTCTTCAACCGCTTCCTAAATGTACGACAGATTGTTGGTGACCTAGTTTAACGATGTAAACAAATCGTGATCACGGAAATGCTTTTTTCAAGAAAACATACTACCACGTGTTTTTGAGGACAGGTGTCGATATTTTGGAATCAGTAAACATTTGTATTATTACACCACATAAATTTTATTTCCTCTGCTTGTGGATGACGTCTGCAGCAGCGCTTATATGAAACCCTGTTCGGAACTGGTAAAACGACTGTATATAAAATTTGCATACAACACTGTACGAATTATCTCCCTTTCACGAAAGTAAAATCTAATCGATAAACATTTTAAAATATGACACAATTGCCTCAACATTAAAATACGTTATCATAACCTTCAAAATAAATTTAAATTTCCGTAGATTTCACGAAGAATTAATTAAACAACCTGCCGTTGATGTTCATTTCTTAAAAAGTTATGATTTTACATCGTAGGACGCAAACTTCTCGAACTACTTTTTATGTAAACATGAGATCAGTTCGCCAAATTGCAGAAATTATTAGATGCATCCCGTCGCAATATTTTACTAGATTCTGAAATGTATTCCGAAAATTTATTCCAAATGTGCATATGTAACCAAATGCATTACCCGTCTCAGAATACATATCTCACGATAAAACAGATATACTTCTTTCACGCTCATTTATCAGGCGCACTATTTCCAGGTGTACTCATATCTTATAATTTCATAGCAAAGAAGCTCGATATCTTGGAAGAAAGCGATGACAAAGTACAGGTTCACTTTGTTCACGCTGTACAAAAATCATGGAAATTGACGAAGAAATTAATTTTTGAGAATTTTGTAAAAATATAGGGTTTGACATGAAATAAAAAAGATTTTACAAAGTGTCTGAATTAATATTGCACCAATCTGTACATCATACCTTTTTATATGTAACATTTCCAGTATTGTCTACACGTCTATGACCTATTTTGCGTTCTTTACCAGCAGGTCCTGGTGTCCGAGGCCCGGTCTGTCCTTTACCTTGACTCATGCTTGCAGGCTGAAAACAGAAAAAGAAATCATTTTTCATGATGCATGTAGAGCATTGTGCCAAAAATTATGTATAGTAGAGATTTCTGACAAAATTTAAACAAGCAAATTCAGTTAAATTAATTAGGATCCCCTGCTAGTAGACACTTTTCTGTCAAAGGTCCATAACTCCCAAGAAAATAAGCAAACCTACTCAGGTTAATGATTTGTATGTGTCCTATCAATGCAAATGCTTCGTAAAATTGGAGAATTACAGAACACTAAACAAAAACTTTACATGTAGTATACTGAGAGGATTGGTTAGAGAAAAGACACTAGCCTTCACTGTGTAGGAATGGGATAGCAAAATGCCCAGTCAAAATTCTTTCACTTCTATAAAGGTGGTCAGTTCAGGTATGGTGGAGTGAACTGGTACCTGGAGAGAACCAATGATATTTAGCAAGCAAACAGACATAATTTTTCACAATATGTTCTGCCCAAGTGAGATTAAAACCAGGAGGGTGATAGCCTAGCCTGATAGGTTCTGTAATCTGTAAGCCTGCTAAGCCACACTTTAGATTTTAATGAAATCAAAAACACACATACTAATCCATGTCCAAATCACAATTAAGAAGCAAAGTAAAAACTTTGAAACTGACAAGTTAGGTAAAACATGTTAACTTCCAACAGGGAAGTGAGTCTGGGCACTCCGGAAGGGTAAGTACCTCTTGTTTAGCTAGCTACACCTGCCACATGTGTGATCAAAATTGAGTGAAAGGAATATGGAACTACACGGCGTCAAATATATCTATGGCAATCCTGGACGCAGAAACATCAAACTTATCAACAATACTGTGATGATGGCCATGAAACTTTTTGAGGGAACTGATAAGTCCAGGCTTTCAATATCCCTTGGTCAACAATTTATTTGCAAGCATCCTGCTTTATTGTAAAAGAATAAACTTGAATTCCTACCCACCTCTACTACCAATGGGGGAGGTCTTGATTTGATTATTCTTGGATCATACTCAGTATCTGAAAAAAATAAATAAATAAATAAATAAATAAATAAATAAATAAATAAATAAATAAATAAATAAATTTATTCACATTAATACAACACATTTATATTCAAAAGCAAATTCAGTAATTCTGATACCCCACCAGTACGTACTTTTTTGTGATTTGATGTTTTGTTTAAAGGGTCATAACTCCATGAAGCAAACCAACTCGGGTTAATGATATGTGTATCTTCTATCGATATTGATGTTTTGTTCAAAGGGTCATAACTCCATGAAGCAAACCAACTCGGGTTAATGATATGTGCATCTTCTATCAATATTGATGTTTTGTTCAAGGGTCATAACTCCATGAAGCAAACCAACTCAGGTTAATGATATGTGCATCTTCTATCAATATTAGTTTTGTGAAAAACTGCTAGGTAATTTTGGAGAATTACTCTGGACAGAAGGAAGTTCAAATTAAATATCCTCATCTCAATAATAGCCTCTTAATAATAAGAATGATATTATTTATGTTAAAAGTTTTAAAACTTGGGTCTTTTTATCAGTATTTAAAGACTTTTTTCTACAGTGAAACCAGGCCCTGGTTTCACAATCATTCCTTAGCTAAGATTTTCCTTAACTTAAATTTAGCAAATTTTGGTATTCTCTTTTTGGAACTATTGATGAATATTTTTGTCAAAACTAAATGCAAATGTTTTAATCTTGAGGTCATCTTAAAAATGACACCTTAAATTCATGAATATCTTGAAAACTAAAAAAAATATGGAAGATTTGAAATTTTGCAAAATTTTAGTTAAGGAAAATTTTAGCTAAGGAATGATTGTGAAACCGGGGCTTGTATAGTAAGACCACTAAATGGACTTTTTCTTTGAAATATGAAGCAGAGAGATCTTATATCAGTGGTTTTAATGAACAGGTGGTCTTTATATAAAGATTGTTTTATGATTGGAATATAAAGCAAGGGAACCTTAACTTTTTGTGTACACATGGTCTTATGCTTAATTTTACCCCAATCTTATTTTTAGCAGAAAGGCCAGACCATGAAAAATTCTAAAATGAAACAGTCGCTAAAATTTCTTAGTTTCCAGTAAAACTTTCATGAACAAGATCTGTTTTATCTGGCATTAACAGAAACATGATCCAAACATATTTGACCTGATTAGATGTAGAATTAGGTCAAGTTAATCCACATTAACCGATATATAAAAGTACTTTTATTAATCCCCACATGATAAGATTAGGATTAAAATCACACATGTTTTAAGAAGATACATACAAACATTTGTACAAATAATTGAAAAACAACTTCAATGAACAGATGCCTGTGATCAAGGTTTACACAAATTTAAAATGATACAATTTACCGGAATTAGTAGCCAATTTTTTTTTTCTGAAGAACCCAGTGACTTTCATTTCTAAATGTAGAGTGCTTGGCGAAAGAACAGTTACTACCTATATTCAAGTCTTGGTCAGACCCAACCTGGGTTTGAACCCATGAAAGAGAGCATTCTACCAGCTACCCTAGTGGTTCCGAAACTCCATAACTTTTAACTATCTGATAATAAGGATATTTGAAACAGAACAAAGTTAAGTTTGGTTTGTAATCTTAATCTGTTTAACACTTTTTGTCATCTGTGTTTTTCCGATAAGCCAGGGAAAAAAAATTATATAACTTTTGGTCCAGCAGTCCGGGTTTATATACAATTAAAAGACCCAGAACAGTCACAATTGCTTTAATAGAATATAACATTTATTACTTAGGTATGTTATTCATACCCTGCTTAGAAGAAGAGTGGGTATAATGGTTTACCGGGGATCGAACCTGTGACCCCCCCTCCCCACTATAGGCCAGTGCTCTACCCATGAACTACCCACACCGCTATATTCCTCCCGTTATTTTTGAGTTACCCACATTTCCAAGTGGGAAATCTCACCCAAATTTCATCGCATGGACTTTATATGGCTACCACATTGCCAGTCCATCACTTCCGAGGGCCACACTGGCCACCAAACTGTAACAGGAAGGAGAAAATATGCAGGGTCAGACTAGAGATCAAACCTGGACGAGAGCTCTACCACTGAGCTACCCCAACTGCTACAGCTGCAAATACCTATTTCACAGGCATTTACTTCCAGTTTACAAACTTAGTTTATTTTTCGACACTCGGGGTCAATGGCTGAAGTAAAAAGCATGGGGTATGTATACTATGTGAGCAGTATCTCATAGATTTCTGGTTTTAATTAAACAATAGTGTCAACAGTTTTAATTAAACAATAATGTCAACAGTTTTAATTAAACAATAATGTCAACAGTTTTAATTAAACAATAATGTCACCAACAATTACTGGTATATAATGGATATATACAATAGCTAGTTCCTTCCTTAAATCTTATTATCTTCTAGTTTAAATTTTCACTCACTCACCAATTAATTCTCTTATAAAATTTTGAAAAATTATTTCTACAGAAATGTTTAAAATAGCTTCATTCTTTCAGTTTTAGTCTTTTCCAGTGGAAATCAACATTTTAATACAAATGGAAGTTTTTCCTTTATACTAAAATATGATGGACAGACAAATACAGAAACTAGGTTAATACACATACAGTTTTAAAATTATTAGTACCCTGTAGCAAAATTTTCAAAAATTTATCAAAATATAGTCTTTTTTAATTTTTTTTTTTAAATTGCTGAAAAAGATTACTTTTCTGAAAAAAAAATTCTCAAAAATAAACTAACATTGGTGATTTTGGCTATCAGGACTGGAAACAGCAGATACAGAAAATGACAGATATTGAAAAACATAAACATCCAAAACTAGGGCTGTCATTGATAGATTGATATATCCATATATCATTGATAAAAGCTATTGATACGATATATCAATACATTTTTTTAATATCTATATCAACAAAAATGGCTGCTCGTTCATGGCTAAGGTTGGAGTAGTCAATGACACATAGATTAAACTGGATGTAAATGTATTATAAAATATATTATTTTTAGAACCCATGTTTTAATGTATCTCAAAACAAACTGAGATACAAAACAGAGTGCATATATATTAAAAACCTTTAAGATGACACCAGACATGCAAAATATTGGTGGAATATAATCTGATTATAAAAGATCCAACAAAAAAATAAACTATTTTAATCATCATTTCGATATTTCGATACATTTTTCAGTTGATATTAAAATTCCCATCAATGACAACTCTATCCAAAACCCCATTACACTTGTGAACCAGGACCAAGTTGCAAAAAGCTTACTAGTAAGGTTAATCATTAATTAAACCATAATTAGTACATCAATTACATGTAGTGTTGCACTAATTACTGTTTCATTCATGAGTAACTCTAATTAAGCTTTGTCCAACTGGGCTCAGTATAGTAGTTACCATGACAACACATAACAACAACTAAACAACTCTAGATGATAAAAAAAACCCATCAAACTAACCTTCATCGTGATTAAAAAATGCCACTCCAATATACATAGATAATTCTGGCTTTACCCTGACAAAATATCCTCTGGCAGCCATCTTTATATTTATGAAGACATTAAAAGTATCCAAGAAATATTTCGAGACATTAAAATAATCCAAATAGAAAGAATAAAGAAAAAACAAAACAAACAGAATGTTCCTTTACTAAGAATTTACAAACTGTAAAATTCTGGAAACAGTGGAAAAATATTAATGTTCCTGTACTTAAAAAATTATAAACTATAACAATCGTAACACCGAAAGAGGAAAAAAGGGCAGAGAATGTGGTTTCATTAACAACATATTATCCCTGTATATTTTTGAAGAATTTGTCAAATAACCAAATGAATATCAAGCAATGGGTTCAATTTCAAATAATCTGAGCACGGAAGAGTGAGAATGTAAAAATATAACAAAAATCTTCCAAGAAACAAGAGGCCCATGGGCCTGATACGCTCACCTGATAACTAATGGCTAGCTGATAGATTTAAAGAAAATATAAATACTAAACCCCCATGACTTTTTTTTTACATCATGATAACCATTGTATCAATACCTACAACATTCTAGTATACATGCCTATACAAAAACTTTATAGTTTTCAAGATAATTAACCATTTCAGTATTGTTTCACATCTGTGACCTTGACCTTTGAACCCATGACCTTTTTCTATACATCAAAATGAATGTTGTATCAATACCTACAACATTCTTATATACATGCCTATACAAAATGTTTATAGTTTTCGAGATAATTAACCATTTCGGTATTGTTTCGCATCTGTGACCTTGACCTTTGAACCCATGACCTTTTTCTATACATCAAAATGATCGTTGTATCAATACCTACAACATTCTAATATACATGCCTATACAAAAAGTT
Organism: Anadara kagoshimensis; assembly: GCA_021292105.1. Classification (NCBI taxonomy): domain Eukaryota; kingdom Metazoa; phylum Mollusca; class Bivalvia; order Arcoida; family Arcidae; genus Anadara; species Anadara kagoshimensis. The sequence goes on from CM037868.1 coordinate 25,983,658, forward strand.
TATAGTTTTCGAGATAATTAACCATTTCGGTATTGTTTTGCGTCTGTGACCTTGACCTTTGAACCCATGACCTTTTTCTATACATCAAAATGATCGTTGTATCAATACCTACAACATTCTAATATACATGCCTATACAAAAAGTTTATAGTTTTCGAGATAATTAACCATTTCGGTATTGTTTCGCATCTGTGACCTTGACCTTTGAACCCATGACCTTTTTCTATACATCAAAATGATCGTTGTATCAATACCTACAACATTCTAATATACATGCCTATACAAAAAGTTTATAGTTTTCGAGATAATTAACCATTTCGGTATTGTTTCGCATCTGTGACCTTGACCTTTGAACCCATGACCTTTTTCTATACATCAAAATGATTGTTGTATCAATACCTACAACATTCTAATATACATGCCTATACAAAAAGTTTATAGTTTTCGAGATAATTAACCATTTCGGTATTGTTTTGCATCTGTGACCTTGACCTTTGAACCCATGACCTTTTTCTATACATCAAAATGATCGTTGTATCAATACCTACAACATTCTAATATACATGCCTATACAAAAAGTTTATAGTTTTCGAGATAATTAACCATTTCGGTATTGTTTCACATCTGTGACCTTGACCTTTGAACCCATGACCTTTTTCTATACATCAAAATGATTGTTGTATCAAAACCTACAACATTCTAATATACATGCCTATACAAAAAGTTTATAGTTTTCGAGATAATTAACCATTTCGGTATTGTTTTGCATCTGTGACCTTGACCTTTGAACCCATGACCTTTTTCTATACATCAAAATGATCGTTGTATCAATACCTACAACATTCTAATATACATGCCTATACAAAAAGTTTATAGTTTTCGAGATAATTAACCATTTCGGTATTGTTTCACATCTGTGACCTTGACCTTTGAACCCATGACCTTTTTCTATACATCAAAATGATCGTTGTATCAATACCTACAACATTCTAATATATATGCCTATATAAAAAGTTTATATTTATCGAGATAATTAACCATTTCTGTATTGTTTCGCATCTGTGGCCTTGACCTTTGAACCCATGATCTTTTTCTATACATCAAAATGATCGTTGTATCAATACCTACAACATTCTAATATACATGCCTATACAAAAAATTTATATTTTTCGAGATAATTAACTATTTCAGTATTGTTTCACATCTGTGACCTTGACCTTTGAACCCATGACCTTTTTTCTATACATCAAAATGATCGTTGTATCAATACCTACAACATTCTAATATATATGCCTATACAAAAAGTTTATAGTTTTCGAGATAATTAACCATTTCGGTATTGTTTCGCATCTGTGGCCTTGACCTTTGAACCCATGACCTTTTTCTATACATCAAAATGATCGTTGTATCAATACCTACAACATTCTAATTTACATGCCTATACAAAAAGTTTATAGTTTTCGAGATAATTAACCATTTCAGTATTGTTTCACATCTATGACCTTGACCTTTGAACCCATGACCTTTTTCTATACATCAAAATGATCGTTGTATCAATACCTACAACATTCTAATATATATGCCTATACAAAAAGTTTATAGTTTTCGAGATAATTAACCATTTCGGTATTGTTTTGCATCTGTGGCCTTGACCTTTGAACCCATGACCTTTTTCTATACATCAAAATGATCGTTGTATCAATACCTACAACATTCTAATATACATGCCTATACAAAAAGTTTATATTTTTCGAGATAATTAACCATTTCAGTATTGTTTCACATCTGTGACCTTGACCTTTGAACCCATGACCTTTTTCTATACATCAAAATGATCGTTGTATCAATACCTACAACATTCTAATATACATGCCTATACAAAAAGTTTATAGTTTTTGAGATAATAATTATAATCAGAGGTAAAAAAAAATTAGGTCACGACCTTCACAATTGACCTTGACCTCATTTTGAAGATACTAACAAGAAGATGTCAAAACAGAAAACCCCATGTCATTATCTGGTCAAATAGTCAAGTTATAACAATTTTAAGCTATTTTACGATTTTTTCAAAATTAAACGCAAAAACGCGTAACCTATTTTCTATCCAAATTTTACAAAATGAACAAACTATAGGCTTAAGACCCTAGAGAAGCCAAATATCACATCAGATTTTTTCTCCAATCAGTACTTTCGGAGAAGAAGATTTTTTAAGATTTTTGCACCCCTAGGTCACCTTGACCTAGTTATGGTAGCCATGGCAACGCCACGAACAAATCTGAATTGCACCGGCCCATATATACTTCTGACAAAGTTTCATTAAAAACTGTCCAGTAGTTTCAGAGGAGAAGTCGAAAATAGGTGTTAACGACGCACACACGCACACACGCACACACGCACATACACACGCTGCGCTATGCCATAAGCTCACATGACCTTTGGTCAGGTGAGCTAAAAATTGTCAAATCATGAATATGAACCAATGGATCCATATAATCAATACACTGAAAAATATAACAATATTCCTCCAAGATAAATATGTCAAATAACCAAACAAACAGTCGAGTTTGAGAGAAAATAACAAATTCGCCCAAGAATATTTTTATAATCATTTTACTTATAAGACAAAAATCCTCTTTAATGGGTGGAGTTGTAGTGACATTATCACACAAAGCATGATCCCTGATACATCATCAAGTTACTGGCTATGGAATTAAGGTCATATTTACACAGAATTGTCAATAATGATTATTATGAATACCATAGTTAAAAAAAAATAGAAATTGACAAAAAGGTCCTGTCTAGCTCACCAGAGGAACATGACAACAGTTGACTAAGTTAAATATTGCCCCCAAAATACCATTGTTGTAAACAGAAGTACATGTAGACTACATGGTATATGTATTGACACATAATTGTCAATGCTATGTTTCCATTCCTGGTAGTCAAAATTACCTTTGGCTACTAATTTCTGAGATATTCTTTCAAAAAGTAACCTATTTTAGCAAATCTGTGAATAAATACTTTAAAAGGACTATAATTTCACAAATTTTGGAAATCTGGCTACTAATAATTTTAAATTTGTGGAAACCTGATGATGATTATAAAATTTATATGAATATTGAAATTCATAGATACATGTACCATATATTGTGAAGGTGAGTCAGATACCAGCACAAAGGTCCTGTTAAGCTCACCTGAGGAACTTATATTTACTACACACATTTAAATGATGATCATAGGGAAGGTTCTAGCTCTAAAAAAGTTGGAGCCAAAATATTAGCCAATTTGAAAAATTAGAAGTTAAGGAGTGAGAAAAAACGAAGACAGTGAAAGCCACAAAAATGTCTCAAATGTAGTTATTATAATGAAATTGATAAAACTTTTTGAGCAAATATATTAACCAAAAGCTTTTTTTTTTTGGAGCCAGAAATTGGCAATTGGTAAAATTGGTGAATGGTAGAGCTAACCCTGGATCACATTTGAATCAGGCAATACCTATATACAATGTATACACAGAAGTGTCATTAGTGTTTCAATAAATATCACAGTTCCGACGTATTCATGACAAAAAAGACCTACCAGTAGTTGTCAAAGAAAATTTGGAATTAAGACTATATATTGACACAGTTGTCAATGATTACATGAATATCAGACCTCAAACATAGCATGATGATAAGGAGTCAGGCAACACCAAAAAAGTAACCATGTGCAAAATATGGGTCAAGTATTGAAGTAAATGGTTGATTTGAATAAATGGGGTTTTACATGCCAGTCAAGAATATCATTGATGATTCTCTTGTCCCCTGTGGTGGTTGAAATTTTTACAGTTTCACTGCACCCAGGGCAATGTGCAGGAAAGTTTCTTAAGCATGTCATGCCTACCGTGTCACAGGACAACAATTTTAAGGTCCTTTAAAGAAGACTGTCACTTCTAAATGTGAAGTTCTTGGCGAAAGAACAGTCACTGCCTATGTTCAAGCCTTAGTCATACCTGGTCTGGGTTAGATGGAATGCTTTAGCCCTTTAACTTTGGGCCTGTGGATTGTTTTATTCCTTCATCTGTGGGATATATTAACCTTACAACTGTGGACCAGAAGTCTGTTTCAGAGGAGTGGAAGAGTCGAGTAATGGTGTTTAAAGCCCCAGTCAATTTCTTGGTAATCTTGCACTTATAATGAGAGAAAACCAGACTGCCTAAGAAAACCATTAAACTCGGCAAGGACATTGACAAACTTTCTCACATTAGAATCTGTCCCAAGTGGGATTCAAACATTGGTAGTGAGAAGTGCTGTGGTCCATAAATGCATGCTTTAGACCAGAGAGGCACTGAGGACATGAGAAATTTTTTGGCCTGTCAACAGTGGATCAGTGGAATATTTTCACACTACAACTGTGGATCAGTGAAATATTTTAGTCCTACAACTGTGGACATGAGAAATTTTTTGGTCTGACGACAGTGAATCAGTGGAATATTTTGGCCCTACAACTGTGGATCAGTGGAATATTTTGGCCTTACAACTGTGAATCAGTGGAATATTTTGGCCCTACAACTGTGGATCAGTGGAATATTTTGGCCCTACAACTGTGGATCAGTGGAATATTTTGGCCCTACAACTGTGGACCTGGGGAATATTTTGGCCCTACAACTGTGGACATGAGGAATATTTTCCCCGAATATTTTGGCCCTACAACTGTGGACATGAGGAATATTTTGGCCCTATAACTGTGGATCAGTGGATATTTTGGCCCTACAACTGTGGACATGAGGAATATTTTGGCCCTACAACTGTGGACATGAGGAATATTTTGGCCCTACAACTGTGGACATGAGGAATGATTTGGCCATACAACTGTGGGCATGAGGAATGCTTTGGCCCTATAACTGTTTTAATACTGTATCTTTGTCAAAATTTAAGTCAATATTTTCATGTGACTCATTCTATTGCTTCAGAAATAATATTTTCTCAAAATCTGAAAGCATACACTACAGGGATGAGGTTGAACTATTTTGAGTTTAATGAATGTGTAAAATTTGGGGGAGGGGGGTGTTCAGACTTATATTTAGGAGCATGGCCTACTAAGCCCTGCTAATGTATTAACTCAGGTTAAGCAAGATGGGGAGACTAGATACAGCCGAATAAAATGCACTATACAAGCAGTTATTTACTGGAATGTACACAACAATACTAACATTTACCAAGAATAGTAACAGTGTCATTTCCAAGAATAGAATGAATCCAGACTTGGTGATTGCGCAAACTGATTATATTGGAGGTTTTAATGCAAAAAATTAGTATCATCCATAGCAAATATGATATATCAATTTTGATTTTTGCTTAATATACGGACAACTACATATCACAGTGCCATGTAACTGCATACTAGTGGGTGGGGCACCAAAAGTGTGGGTGGGGCTCAGAATGGTAGGGTGACGTTTTATTCTTGTAAACTGAATTTAATGGCTATATTCATTCATTTTTAGTATTTCCATACAATAAATATATAGATAGATTTTAGAAAAACGCACCAGAGTCGGGATCAATTGCCGAAGTACTGGGTATATCATTTTGGATACCATCTCGTTCGGTGTTTTCACCGACACTGGTCGCCATCTTGATGACCAAAACCTTAGCTACGTGAGGAATTCTTCATATATACATCACTATACATCATCAATTGTCATACAGTAGCACAGTGAAAGCTTAATCAACCCATGGGTGTTTCATTATAGACTGGCAATTCTTTAAAACTTAATTGTTTCCACGAAAGGTCCGTCAACAGATTGCAATACTCTGTACTTTTCAGGAAGCCCGCATGACGCATGCGCCATAAATTCATTTCCGTGCGGAAGTAAACATATACCCGTAAATTCGACAAGTAGTAGCTTTTCGAAACGCACTACCGTTTCTAACTGCAATAGACTTGAAATTTCACATGTCTTTTCAGAACATATTTTTATATTTTGAATATTTTTGCAAATAGCTCAGCTTTTTAAATCTTTTCCCTTTAAATTTATATGAATAAATCATGTTCAATAAAAATTTTCAATAAAAGTTTGTCGAGAAATAAATACTTGTTCGTTTGCACGAATTTTTAAAAGGAAAATGAATCGTAGATAACCTCACGCCGTAAATTGACGAGTTTTCACAAACCTCGTATTTCTTTAACAAACTCTGGCCCCTTTGCACTGCTCTATGACGTTGACTATATAAATATCTTTTCATTTTTAAATTAATTCGTTACACAAGGTGAAAGCTATTGTGACAGATATGAACATGTTTGGATAATTGACTAATTAACGTTTCCTTAACTAGTTGAGATGGTTTCTTACAGATTAATTACTCAATATTTGATTTAACACCTTTATTTCTTTGTTCCGGATTTCCTGGCAATGTGACACTAATGTCCGTATTCACACCTGTGTTAAAGACAGGTTTACCTCTGAGAACAGCTTAAATATTTTAAACCTGTTTCACACATGTTTCTTAAGTGTGAGCTCATCTCAAATATCAAGGTAAATCTAAACCTGGTACCAGGTAGGTTTATATACTGATTTACCACAAGAATTGCAATGGAAGATTACATTGATGCGATTGAGAGGCTTGATATGATTGATCTGATAAACAGAAGAACACAGGTTTTTCGTGATAGAACAGACCCGATGATTTGATGATGATGACTTTTTCAATAGATTCCGTTTCCACAAGCACAACATTTTGGATATTATGCAAATTTTAGGAAATGCACATGTACTTAAACAACAAAAAAGGGTGTGAGTTACTCCTCTTCAACAACTTTTGATAAAGTTACGATTTTATACAACAGGAACATTTCAATTAGTTGATGGTGACTTATTTGATGTGTCACAACCAACCATTTCTAGGGTTGTAAAGAGAGTTCCCTGAGTTATTGCTTCACACTATAATGAAGTTATTCGTTTTCCTCAGGGCAATGCACTTCTTCGTGTACGAAGGGGTTTCATGGATATCGGAGGTATACCAGGTAGTGTAGGTCAATTGACTGTACACATATACCTATTCAGTCTCCCGGAGATACATAGGCGTAGGAGGGTTATTAATATTGGGGGGGGGGGGGCCAAACCGAAGCTATGTCTATGTCATGCCGCAGGTACGACCTGGTGCCTATGGCACGAGGCGGGGAGAGTATGAGAGGGGTGCTAAACCCCTCGCATAGGTGGGGGTCCGGGGGCCTCCCCCGGAAAATTTTCAAAACTAAGTCCTGTCTAGACGCATTTTCAATGCATTGTGCATCGTTTTGATAGGTAAAAATACTGTGATATCAAGGCAAGATTATATAAAATAACCGTATGACACAAGTTCCATAATCAACCCTCTCATTGGAGATGATCCAGAATTTTAGAAAGGGGGCGTATAATGCGAAAGTCAAAGGCTCGAACCTTCTAGGGGGGTTCGGGGGCATGCTCCCCCGGAAAATTTTGAAAAAGTGGCGCAAAATCCTGCATTCTGGTGCAATCTGAGCTGAACAATATGTATTATTAGCGACAAAAGGGGGGGGGGGGTACGCCCCCCGCTGAATCCGCCACTGGATATGGGGGTACCCCGGAAAATTTTGACGCCTTATTACAAGTATAATGATGAAATTGGTAATTGATTGGTTACCAGATGGACATTTCCTGTTAAAGCTCTTGTTTTTTTTCTATTTTTTTAGCATGATACAAAATTGAACACAATATATTGCGGGAGCCTGCCCCCCCCCCTTCTCTGACATTGGGGGGGGGGGGGGCCCGGCCCCTGCTGGCCCCCCCCCCTGCTCCTACGCCTATGAGATATGAATGCAGAGTTATATCGAGGGGTTTCTATTCTATAAATGTGCAAGCAATTTGTGACCATCAATGCAATTTCACAAACATTGATGCAAGATGACCAGGGAGCACCCATGACAGTAGGACATTTGATAACAACAACATTTGTGCTGTGAAAGTACAAGTGACTTTACATATAATTGTAGCATGCTAAAATTTGGTCCTTTCCTACCAGCCATTACACCATCTGAATCTAGAATCAGGTAAATCCTGTTTATTTTCAGTGTGAAACATGGATAAAACATGTGTGATTTCTACTCAACTGTGATTTAAAGCCCCATTTTCCTAAGCCAGGTTTACACTGTAATCTTTTCTTACTTGAGACACAGGTGTGAATACGGGCATAATTGTTATTGTGTTAAGTAATCCAGATATAATGCGGTTGTTTTTTTTTTTTTTTTTTTTTTTTTTTTTTTTTTTTAAATTTTATTTTAACGTCAGTCTGGAGGTGACCACTGGATAGTCCGGGTCGCTATTCCAATTAAAAGTTAGTGAAAATAGAGTGAATTTGTATGTTTTATTTTAATCATTTAATTTAGCTAAATTTGAGCTTAATTCCCCGTTATAATACTATTTTCCCCAACACTTGTATTCTTGCACAATTTCCATAAAGAAATGCAACAAATATTTCAAAAATTCTTAAATTATCAATTCCCGCTTCATTTTTATTTATAAATCTTCACACTTGTGTAGGTAATTTCATAATTGTACCCCTATTTCACGTTTTTCAACCAAATGGTTTTCACTTGAATTTTCCTACTTAGATGACCCTTAAGACCACATCGGTATTCATCACTCAATAAGTGATCAGATTATAGTTACAATGAAATTATTTATAAATCCCCTTCCCCCTGTCCCTCGACGCCGGGAATCGAACCTGGATCGCCTGTTTGTAAAGCGAACCGCTCTCTGGCTCTACTGCCTAGAAGGTAACCCATAGGTGAGACAGTAGTAACGTCTCTTAACCTGTATATACTGTGCACAGAGGCTATTTTGAACACGAAATATTGTAAATTCCGTTTTAATAAAAAATTGCTTGGAAAAATTAACAGTTCATATTTATTCATTATTCAGAGACCTAACTAAAAAGTATGCTGCATATTTTGGTTAACGTCTATACATAGAAAAAAAATCACATTTGTGACAGAAAATATGTATTCCAGCTAACCATTTGGGTCCCAAATTACAAATAAATGTTGGGTAAAAATTTACCTTTTCACCTGCGTGATTGAATTAAGAAAATTCACACCTGGTCGACCTACATATAATAACCCAAAGATAATAAGGACCCTAATGGGAGTATTTATACTTAACCCGGCATTTTGATATTCTTAAAAAAATGGCAAAATTTATGGTATGTACACACTCACATAGACTGATTTAAAACAAAAAGTATTTTTCCACTTAGGCCTCCATTTTCTGTGCTGAAATATAATTAAAATATTAAAATTTTAACAAAAAAAAAAAAAAAATTAGAATTAAAATTAAAATCGCAATATATGCATGCATACTTATCCCATGTAGCTATATCGCTACAACTTGAGGGACAAAATCAAAATCGCAATATATGCATGCATACTATCCCATGTAGCTTGAGGGACACCTTAAGGGACATATGGTCAGTTGCATATCTCTAGTTTATATTGATCCCAGGATTAAGTACAGTTCTTTTCTACCTCTTATTGAATGACAACAAACACATTGTTGGCATGTGACGGCCAACCATAGCACTTATTAGCTTAACTGCAAAAATCCACATTCCATTGCCTCCTTAATAATCCTCAGACACGACTACAGTAGTCAAAAAAAAAAAAAAAAAAAAAAAAAAAAAAAAATGTATATATATATATATATATTAAAAACCCATTAAAAAAATTAACGTTGTGGCTATGGTAGACCGCAGAATGAGAAACCACCCGTGATACACGCATTTATATAACATTGTGACACATATAATAACCACCGTGGAAAATTAGTTCCGTTAATTCAATTACAAACCCAAAAGAAATTAATTTGTTTCTAATTCATTTCATTCAAACGATACAAATTACATTTCATTCAGCTGTTTGGGTTGCACACCTTTCTGAATTAGCAGAGTAGAGATCAGATTTATAGGTAAATTTAATCCTAGTAAAAGACAGGCTCAGTACAGGATCAATGTTAGTAATGGCAGAATTTTTGGATGAATTAGATAGATTTCAATTAGTTTGTTTGTACCCTTCTTTCACGTTTTTCAACCAAATGGTTTTCACTTGAATTTTCCTACTTAGTCAAAAACAAACATACTAATCCATTTCCGAATCACAATCCAGAAGCAAATAAAAACTTTGGAACCGACAAGTTAGGTTATACACGTGAACTTCCACCAGGGAAGTGAGGCCGGGTGCTCCGGAAGGGTAAGCACCTCCTGTTTAGCTAGCTACACCCGCCACGTGTGTTATCAAAATTGTGTGAAAGATGATCCTTAAGACATTTTTAAGACTCAAGCTGTTGTTTCATTTCCATTCCTTAATCTTTAGACATTGTATCAAACTCGAAATTGCAATGTCTTTGTGTCCTCATTAATGCATTAAGCTAAAACAGCAAGGTTTGAGTTGAGTAATGGTGTTTAATGTCCAATTCAAGGATAGACTGTACAGTCCATTAAAAATACCCAATATCCATCTCAAAACAAACTGGAATATTCAGCTGAGACCCTCTCTTTCCGGCTCATTTTTTCCACGCCAACATCATGTTCTTTCAGGTTTCCCACTGCCGTAATGCTTTTAATAATATCCGATCGATTGTTATGTTAGCCTGATTGTAATAAATAGCATGTGCATCAGTTTCTCTAAATAACTACAGATTTGATGTAGGTTGACTTTTATAATCAGTTTGTTAGTGGTAAAGTGATGTTACCTGTATAATCCGTAATTTCCGTAAACCAAGTGTCTGTAAAATAGGTCAAATAATGCTATGTAATTTTAATTGTTTAAAGATAAAATTATAATTTAAATAATTTTGTATTTTTTAAAATTATATTACAGAATTTTAAAGAAAAATTAAAATAATCCTCGGTTATAATGTTGGACAAACTAATGACTAGATGCATCATATTTTTAAAGGGAAGCCACAGAATTGTACCCGCAAATTCTTCTACGATGTGGCGGGACATTTGAATTACCTTAAAGCATGATTGATTGAATTGTGTTTAAAGCCCCAGTCAAGAATATTACACTTATACCAAGATGTCACCACCTATAGATAAAGTGACAGATTTTTTTCAGTGCGCTCAGGGCAATGTACAGGGAGGGTTTTTTAACGTGCCACTCCTGCAGTGGGCATTGGTTTTAAAGGTTTCTGCCTAAGGACCCTGTGACTGACTTTCATACTTTAGGCAATGGCGATAAAGTTTTGTGACACTTCTATGCATATAAAATTCAGTTTGAGCTTAAATTTTCGGGCTGTTTAATAAATGTTTGCTACTATTTTTCTCAAGATACATTTTTGTTCATTCTGCCTGATATTTTTTTACCTTTTCTACGCCGACACCCTCATTAGGCCGATTAGATAGATCTATTCTATGGTAGGCGACCACTGCGGTAGCTCAGTTGATAGAGTGCCGTATGTGAGAGGTTGTGGGTTCGAACCACGGTCGGGTCTTACCCAAGACTAAAAAGTGGTTAGTGACTGTTCTTTCCCCAGGCACTTGGCATTACGAAATGAAAGTCACGGTTCTTTCGGATGGGGAAAATAAACGAGGTCCCGTGTTACGGTAAGCGTGCCTTGTGAGGTGGGTAGAAATTTTAGCTTTTCCGGCGTTCCCTCGTAACAATGTTTTCTTTTCGTGCGGTTATAAATCGGCGACAATTATTTATCATTACTATATGAAAATACACGAATTCTTTAAATAAATTTATTGTTTTTGTAAGCCAATTGTCTTTTTTTGGGGGGGGGGGGGGGAATTAATGTCCAGTAAATGTATTATCCCCGCCAAATTTAGTGTCAATCTTGAAGAAATCCGCCTATACGGATAGGTGGCGCAACAACGAACTACGGTCCTTTGTGACGTCATTTGGATGACAACAATCGTATCCACGATACAGTATTGATGTGCGAAATGCTGTAGCAGTACACAATCTTCGGAACTTGAATCAGGTTGACATAAAATACGTGTTCGATCTGAACTGCTAGAAAATGTAAGTACACGCACTGATTAAATTTTGTTTGGAATTCGTTAATACAGCATATTATGCGAAGATAATCACGCCATGTAACATTAAACGAATTTTCCGTTCTTTTTGGGGGGAATCACGCATAATGCATAATCACACACACAGAAACAAAGTTTTTAACGATTTTTTTATTTTTATTATTATTATTTTTTGAAAAGCCCAAAAATAAATATTTACGAAACATATTCTCCAAAAAGAATAGTTTTTTAAGATGTGCCAATTATGAAACTGGCCCCTGTGTGTTGAAGATTTGGCGGGTGTCCAATTATGCGGCTACACCAATAGATGGCGCAACAATGAATTTTGTATTCTTTTGTGACGTCATCTGAATGGCAACAATCGTATCCATGATACAGTATTGATGAGTGGGATGTTGTAACACTTCACATTCCTTGGAACTTGAATCAGTTTGGCATAAAATACGTGTTCGATCTGAATCGCTAGTAAAAGTAAGTATAGGTATTTTAGATTATGATATGAATGCATAAATTCAGCATATTATGAAAAGATAATCAAGCAATGAAAGTAATCAGATTTCTCAAGTTATTGCATTATCACGCACTGTAATTAAACGAATTTCTCCGTTCTGTTTGGAATTGAGCATGTACATTTCAACTTGTTGCATAATCACGCACGTGAACGGATTTCTCCGGATTGATCCTTGTAAAGATTAAAGTGTGAAGGCGATAATCTTTTTCGTCACTAGATAATAACAGAATGAAGTTTTTATAGGTTTCAGCCAACTGATTTTAATTGTAAAATTGTGCCTCATGCATTATAAGTTGTACAGCGCAAAGTGCTGTAAAAACGAAATTTTAAGTAACTTTTGGTTGAAAACGGGAATTTTGAGAAAAATGACACAACAATTTTAATTTTCAAGATATAGATCTCATAGGCCGAATTGTCTGCTTTAAACGATGGTAAATTATTTTTGATATTGCTACAAAAGCAATTTTAAAAAGAATTATATGCCATCGTTAAAGCAGATAATTCGGCCTATTGAGGGATCATGGATTTTTATAATTATTTCGGTTTTTTTTAACTTTGGGCAAAAAATTTTTTAAAAAAAATCCAAATTTCAAGAAGATCGGGTTATTGGTCAATTTATTTTTGGATGTACAGTAAAACCTACTATAGTGATCACTTCTACATTAAGACTATTTACCTCCACTGTTTTATGGTCCATATACTTCATATTTCGGGCAAAAATGACCTCAATATTTTAATATCATATGTCCATTATGACCAGATCTATATACTCCATGTTTCAGGCAAAATGCAAAAGAACCTCTATACAAAGACCACGTGTCTATTAAGCCCACTTTTTAAAAATCCACATGCTTCATATTTAAGTCAAAAAGAACCTTAATATAATGACTACATGTACATGCATATTAAGTCCAGTCTATTTTAATATCCCTATGGTTCATATTTCAGGCAAAAAAACTCTTTAGAAAGACCACTTGCCTATTAATTCCACTTTATTAAAATCCACATGCTTCACATTTCAACCAAAAAAAACCCTCAATATAAAGACTACATGTGGGTCCTAGAAATATTGATTTTACAGATATGTGGTCTTTGATCTTGTCTGAAATATGAACCATAGAGCTGGTCTTAATATGCATGTGTGTAGTCTTTAAGGGATCAATAATTCCATGACCCCTTCTAGAATGAACACTGTTTTGGTAATGAAATCTGGTTCCTTTCCCAAGGAATATGTGGATTTGTTTCAATTCAATAGCTTTATTTTCTTAATATTTGAAATTCAGTTTACACTTAATAATCATACAACATGCTGACACAAATTCATGAAATTCTTAATCATTGACCCTGACCACTTTATGAAAAGGCCATGTTGGTATTTTTTCAGGTTTCATTCTATAAAAGAAAAGGTAAAAAAAGTAAATGCACTAATCTTTTAACTTTTTCATTTTTGCTGATTTTTCAAAAAAAGTGTAAGGTGTAAAATTTTAAATGTAGATAAAAAAAACCTTTGCGATTAGCCATACTAAAATTAGTTTAGTCATAAAACTAGAAACACACCTCTTGTTTTGTTTGGCCCTATAACTGTTTGTTGTTTTAATGTTTAACAGTACTACCAGATAACTTAAAGAGGGGATAACAGTGAGGATTGTCAGTCAAACTAAAATATGTTCAGACAAGGAAACCAGAAACACACCTCTTGTTTTGTTTGATCCTATAACTGTTTGTTGTTTTAATGTTTAACATTACTACCAGATAACTTACAGAGGGGATAACAGTGAGGACTGTCAGTCAAACTAAAATATGTTCAGACAAGGAAACCAGAAACACACTTCTTGTTTTGTTTGGCCTAACTGTTTGTTGTTTTAATGTTTTACAGTATTACCAGATATAAATGTATCAGGATTCTTACAGAGCTGGAAACAAGTGGGTTGGTTGGTTGAATGTTGCTTAACGTCGCTTCAGCAATTTTTCAGCTATTCGCGACAAGAACTATTTTATTAATCTCTATGGATTAATCTATGAACAATTTTGTGTATGCATGTTAGGTGCGAGTGTGTTGTATGGTCTGCCTTGTACTAGCGCGCACTCAGGGCGACTTTACGGTGCTAGCTCACAGAGTCAGTACGCCGCAGACAAGCGTACCACTCCCCCAGTCCATTATACTGATACCAGGTGAATCAGTAAAGGCCAACGGTAAGGAAAATTCACTTTCCCACATGTGGGGAAACAAGTGGGACTCGTCAGCCAAACTAAAATATGTCAAGTCATAGAAACGTTGTAAGGCTCGCCTGGTGCTCCAGATTGGTGACGTAGTTACGGCCACTGGCGAACCAGCTCATTAGCTCATTTCTAAATGAAAAACATAGTCTGGCATTTACTGTATTTCATGATTTATTTGTTTAAGTCACCATGATACATAACATATGTATAAACTTCCAATAAACTCTTAAAATCTAAATAATCTATCTAACCTGTGAATCTATATCTGTATTCCTACATATCTGTTCTATATCTCTCCCTCAATTGTAATTGGTTTTTTTATAGTAAAACTTAATAATTATCTTATCACATGTATATATCTTGACATTTAACAGGTGTAAATATGTCTTAACACGTGTATATATATTCAAAAGTGTCTCATAAGTCTTTTAAGGCTGGATGTCATATATTTTATACTGATTGTACACACTATTTTATGTTTATATGACTTGTGACACTATAATAAAATACTCATTATTATATTATTATTAATCTTTTTCTGGACACACCCCAAGTTATTGATTGGGTAGGTGTCATGTCTGGAGAAAAGGTAATTAACCAATCAAGAATAATGGAAAAGTCTGTATTTACTGAACAATTAACAAGTAATTACACTGTAGAGTTATGTCACCAAAGAGTTTATCACAAAAATAAATGTTAAATTGAGTTAAGTCCCTTATTGAGGTGTTATGGGGATAATCCCTTGTATAGACTTGATTTGACAGAAAAATATTTCCTTAATTAACCTTAATTGCAATAATATATTTGAGAAAGTTTAGATAAAGGATCTAATGAACATATGTTCTAAATGCCTAAAATAACTTTGGAAATCTTGATGAAATAAAAATAACTTTGAAAATATTGATAAAATAAAATATGAAATATGCAGAAAATTTAACAAAATTGTAATGTATATTCTTGTATATTTTGAGTAATGCATAATTATGTAATGAATAAAAATCACCAAGGTTAGAGTGGTGACATACACCAGAAACGCACTTCTTGTTTTGTTTAGCCTAACTGTTTGTTTTCATGTTTTACAGTTTTACCAGATAAAAATGTATCTGAATTCTTACAGAGGGGATAACAAGTGGGGCTTGTCAGCCAAACTAAAATATTTTCAGTCAGGGAAACCAGAAACACACCTCTTGTTTTGTTTGGCCTAATTGTTTGTTTTAATGTTTTACAGTACTACCAGATAAAAATGCATCAGGATTCTTACAGAGCAGATAACAAGTGGGGCTTGTCAGCAAAACTAAAATATGTTCAGTCAGGGAAACAAGAAACATACCTCTTGTTTTGTTTGGCCTAACTGTTACTCGTTTTAATGTTTTACAGTACTGCTGGATAAAAATGTATCAGGCTCCTTACAGAGGGGATAACAAGTGGAGCTTGTCAGCCAAACTAAAATATGTTCAGACAGGGAAACCAGAAACACACCTCTTGTTTTGTTTGTCCTAACTGTTACTTGTTTTAATGTTTAACAGTAATACCCAGGATAAAAATGTATCAGGAGCCTTACAGAGCGGATAACCAGTGGAGCTCGTCAGCCAAACTAAAATATGTTCAGACAGGGAAACCAGAAAACACCTCTTGTTTGTTTGTCCTAACTGTTACTTGTTTTAATGTTTAACAGTAATACCCAGGATAAAAATGTATCAGGAGCCTTACAGAGCTGGAAACTAGTGGGACTCGTCAGCCAAACTAAAATATGTTCAGACAGGGAAAACGTACCAGAAACACACTTCTTGTTTTGTTTGACCTAACTGTTACTTGTTTTAATGTTTTACAGTACTGCTGGATAAAAATGTATCAGGCTCCTTACAGAGGGGATAACAAGTGGAGCTCGTCAGCCAAACTAAAATATGTTCAGACAGGGAAACCAGAAACACACATCTTGTTTTGTTTGGCCTAACTGTTTGTCATGTTAAATGTTTTCGAATACTGCTGAATGAAATGTATCAGGGTGCTTACAGAGGGGATAAGGAGTGGGGCTTGTCAGCCAAACTAAAATATGTTCAGACAGGGAAACCAGAAACACAATTCCTGTTTTGTTTGGCCTAACTGTTTGTTTTAATGTTTTACAGTACTGCCAGATAAAAATGTATCAGGATCCTTATAGAGCGGATAACCAGTGGAGCTTGTCAGCCAAACTAAAATATGTTCAGACAAGGAAACCAGAAACACAGTCTTGTTTTGTTTGGCCTAACTGTTTGTTGTTTTAATGTTTTACAGTACTTCCAGATAAAAATGTATCAGGATCCTTATAGAGCGGACAACGAGTGGGACTCGGATGATAGTGATGACAGCGTTGAGGAAATACAGATAAAACGCTACCTAAACCCGGGCCTAGAGAGTGGGTTACAGCAGGCTAGGGCAATACAGGGGACGCATGTAGGTGTGAAAAAGCAGAGGGGATATTACCAGGTAAAGTATCTGTGTGAGAGAGAGAGAGAGAGAGAGGGTCGGTATCAGCAAGCTTGTGTAATGCAGGGGACACATGTGGATGTGAAAAATAGGGAATATTACTAGGTATAATATCAGAGAGAGAGAGAGAGAGAGAGAGATGGATGGGTATAAGATATAATAGGGAGAAAGAAGAGAGAGTAGAAGGGGTAAAAGAAAGGATAATACAGATAGTGAAACAACTGCATAGAGCGATTGGCATTAAATAAAGAATGATTAAAAAACTATCAAGTTTATAATTATTTATAATAATCAGCATTTATTTTGATGGTTTCTATCATAACATGACTTAATCAAAAGCATTGAAATAAATGCTGTGAACTCTTAACTCAGGGGAATATTTTACTATTTATTTGCAAAAAGGTTCATTGAAACAATTTGGCTGTTTAGATTACCTCCATTGAAAAATGGATTTTATGAATGAACATTATTTCACAACCATTGTTTGTGACACATAGCATGATGCCACAAGGTAAGTACGGAAATACCTCATTAAAATGGAACAGCCATGGGTATATCATTTGTTTTAGCAGAGTTGTTTTTTTTTCATGTTCTTATGAAGAAAAATATGGGTCAAGTTAGAATTATTTTTACATCACCTTGTTAAGTTTTGGATTCAGGTGATGCATGTTTTATTCAAATGTACAATTTTATTTTGTAACAGTTGAGCGATCTCCGTCACGCTGTGATCAATCTGAAGCAGATAGGATATGATGGTCACCACTATGATGTGGAGGTCAGAGAAGATCTTCATAGGTCAACTCCAAAGCTGACCCATACTGCCATCAACAAGTTGGTATCTTAATCACTTTATTAATTACCAATACGGTAGCACAACTGCTTGCTTTGTAAGTGGGAGGTCATGGGTTCAAACCCCAACTGGGGTCTAACAAAGACTTGAAGTTCTTTTGCCAAGCACCCAGCATTTAGAAATGAAAGTCAAGGAATCCTTCTGAAGAGACTCTAAAAAACCAATGCCCAGTGTTATGGCAGTGGAAGCGCGTGGCCTAGTGGTTAAGGCATTGGACTCATGATTCGAAGGTCGTGGGTTCGATCCCTGGACCGGGCGATGTGTTGTGTCCTTGAGCAAGACACTTAATTTCACGTTGTTCCAGTTCACTCAGCTGAAAAATAAATGAGTACCAGCAAAATGCTGGGGGTTAACCCTGCAATGGACCGGCGTCCCATTCACGGGAGAGTCTTGTACTCTCAGTCGCTTAGCGCCACAGAAACCGGGATAAGCTCCGGCCTGATGGGCCTAATGGCTCGGGACAGACTTTAACTTTAACAGTGTTATGGCAGGCATGGCATGTTAAAGAACCCTCCCTGTGCATTGCCCTGAGCACACTACAAAGGTAAAAAATTCTGCCATTTCAACTATAGCTGGGGGCATATCGATATAAAAGCCCATCAAATCAATCAATCATTATCAGTTGAGGTACCCGAGTCGCAGCTGAGTGGTTTAAATTAGCTCTAGATTAGGATCACATTTCCCCTCACTCACTCACTCGGCTTAGTTCGAATTATACTTTGGGTAGATCCTTAGTGTTAAAAACATTTTGTCAGGTTGTTGGTTTCCTTCAGGCATTCTGGTTTCTCCCACCATCCTAGAACTGACTGCCTCAATATAAGTGAAAGAATCTTGATTGGGGTAAAAAAAAAAAGCACTATTACTGAACATTGCATTTGTTATTACCAAGGTACATGTAGTTATATATCAAGACTTTTATCTGTTTATTTTCACTAAAAATTTCATGCCATAAAAATTACCTCCTCCCCCCAAAAAAAAGATAAATGTTAAATTTAAATACACAGTAATGTAAAGGTTTTTATCTAGAAGTGATGTGGTTCCTGGGCTGTCATACCCTTGCTGATAGGTATCATTTCACACGAAGTGATGGCAAAATGGGAAAATACATAGTAGAGAAAGTGTGTCATTCAATCACTGCATGTTTGATTTTTTTTTTCTAGCATTCCAATTTCCTGCACCTGGTTCCTGGGCTGTCACATCCATTTTTGGTACTGGGTTTAGGGCACTTGGAATTAGGAAAAATAGGCATTATTTCATGTAATTTCCAGGGAAAAGGGAAAATACATAGTTGAGAAAGTTTGTCATTTCAAATCCTAAAGGTTGATAATTTTTTTCCAGGTACTCCAATTTCCTCCATCATTTTTATGATTGGTATAGGTTTAAAAATATTGTTAGTGAAATAAAATTCCAACCAAACGAAGCTAGTCAGCAAAAAAATAAAGTTTTATATGTAATGGAGTTTGTCAGTGTACCACATGATCAGTACTCCTTATCATTTGTGTGAAAGGTACATTTTGGAAAATGAGTTGAGTTGAGTAATGGTGTATAACGTCCTAGTCAAGAATATTTCACTTATATCGAGACGTTGCCAGCTATAGGTGAAGTACAGAAATTTTGCCTTTGTGTTCTGTGATGGCATTATACAGCAGGGTTCTTTATCGTGCCAAGCCTACCGTGACACGGGACCTCGTTTCTGTTGAAATTTCACAGAATAGCATCATGTTTATGGAAAAAACTGATTAATTAATTCCATCGCCAATGGAAATAATTATTCCGCAGAAACGTTATATGGTATCACATTCACATGGTACACTGATGAACCCGGCCCATTTTGATTTTTAACAGGGAAGTTGACAAAGAACAGAAAAGGAGAATAAAGATGGAAGGAGAGACAAGAAAGCAGGCTAAATCATCCCTGGCTGGTCTTAACAATGAATATAAAGAAAACTTGGATGTTAGTGAGGTAAAAAGTTTTTACATCAAAATTGATTTATCAAATACCAACATATATTTTCCATTTATTATATAGCAATATACGCTTCACAAAATTAAACGATAAATCCCGAGGTGTTAGCATGCAATATGGATCAATATTTGCACACAAACTTTGTTCAAGTCTGAGGTTTCCTGAATATTTTTTTTTCATATTGCAAACTTTGTCACATGAAGCTGTCGTTAATGACGTCATACGATTGTTGTCGACGTCATCAATGTGTTGTTGTCATATTGCACTAGTTCTTGTATCCATTTACAAAAGGGTGTTTTAGATGAAATACTTGACAAAAGGAAAAGTAAAAGTAAAAAGTAAAATTGTTTTGCTATATAATAAAAGGGTTATTGAACTTATATTGTGAAATATTGTCCCTTGTTGACTCGAAATTTGCACTCGCTAGCTTGTGCAAATGCCTAGTCAACTCGGGACACTATCTCACAATATCAGTTCAATAACCCTATGATATGGAAATTGCATATAAAAATACAGGGATCAAATTTAATTTATTCTCCCCACTGGTAAACTTGTGCCAGTACAAATTGTTTCTACTGGCATTCTTATTTTTCAACTGGCATCTTTATTTTTCACACTAAAATGTTTTCTGTAGTTAATACATTTAAGGATTGTTTGTCATTTTGTGTAAATTTATTGAAGTATAACATCACGATGACGGAAAACAAATTGTATAAAATCGCGTAGCGTAGCGCAGCGATTTTATACGTAATTTGTTTTCCGTCATCGTGATGTTATACTTCAATAAATTTACACAAAATGACAAACAATCCTTATAATTACAAACCCTATCGTCGATGTGTAAGACCTTAAATAACGATCAAACTTCGAACTACTTTGTGTACTTTAGCGCAATAATACACATTGTTTACCTCGGTTACATCGGTCACACTTGGATACCCGCCAAATAGGTCAGCAGCTGAGAGGCGAGAAAAAGTAAAATAATTATTTGAACGAGGAAAAATAAGACAACCAGCGTTTTTGTGGATTCAGTATACCAATTAATTTTCACAGCAAAATTAACAAAGAATTCATTGAAGATTTTTTAAATACAATGTATTAACGTGTGACGTCAACAAAGTTTCAAATTCACAACAATTTCAAATTTGTCATCGGCAGCACAGTTTATACGTGGGGATGTGCTGTTGTCTAGATTAAATGATATCTTGCAGTTGTTAAATGATGCATTGTGTAGAAATCCATTGGTTGTACTTATTGAAGAGGACTAAGCGTATTTGTATTTGTATTTGAAATGCTTTGTGTAAAAATAGCGTGCTTTTGAGGATGTAATGTAGCAGATTCCTGAAGTACTTCGTGGTTTGCGATGGATGATTCAAGTGATGTTTGTGGTATGTAGCTGGTTGTCGGTTTACTCAGCGTGTCACTTATGTTACGTTTTTGATTTGTTGAACAATCCCTGCTATAACTCCTAATAGAAGCCTCACTTCGATGCCCAGACATTATCATAATGTGTCGTAGTTCTACCCAAGCATCGTTCAGAATTTGTGTAGCAGCGAACTTGTAATAATCCTTTGAATTTTTTATTTTATATTATTTTTAAATATTTTTAATAAATAAAAAAATTACTCATTCATTTTTTTCTATTTTATTTTTAAACGATTTTACCCATTATCTCCCGAGAGTTGACCTACATTATTTTCCCATTGTCAACATTAAATCTATTTATAGATGTAAACACCGAAGGTAGTTCCGGCAAAACTGCAATGTTATACAAAATAACATGTCAAAACTGACGTCATTTATATCCAAATTGACCAATCAAAATTTAAAAGTGACTTTAACCACGCCCAGTTTGTAATTATATGTTATTAAGGTGTGTGTAACTTAAGTACCACTTGGTATACTTTTTTCATATACAATTCTTCTACTTTTGATTGGTCTCCGATCATATTCATTTCCCATGTGTTTATAACTCAGTTATATTACTTGTGTTGGATTTGTTCTCCTGCTGTTTCTCAAGCAATTGACTTATCGCCGACCACGTCCACAATGTTCCGACAGGCCCGGATTGCTAGAATTAGACACAAAAAGAATGAAAACTCGGTCTGAAATTGTGTCGTTTAATGACATTACTGACAGTAGTATGTTATTAGTTGCCTTGGCGCTGCTTTCGTATAGTGATAGTGGACAATGTCAGAACATTGTGGGCTTGGCCGGCGATCTGTAAATTTTTGTATCTAGAGATAGGTTGTGAACTTGTGACCTGTAGAACTCTTGTGATACCTGACGGATTCTCTTTTTTTTAAATGGCACATGCTTTTTTAGCATGTAAGTAGATTTTCAACTCACTCTTTGTAAAAAAACCACTGACATTTTGACAGTATGCCAGTGCCAAATTCGAACCCTAAAATATACATTTTTATTGTACAATCACTCCCAAAATCCATACAATATAGCCATATAATGTTTCAAGCATTTTTATTAGTCAAATCTTTCCTGTTACATTTGCATGAATGTATTCGTTCTCAGTGGCGTCACTTTATTATCGACGATGCACTGAGACAGTTGAATTCCTAGTGATGTGCCATAATAATTCAATCTCCTTTGTTTCAAGCATTTTGATTGGTCAAATTTTTCCTGTTATGTTTGCATAAATGGATTGGCTTTCGGTGACGTCACCTTATTATCGACGATGCACTGAGACATTTGAATTCCTACACCATAGCAATGCTATTATTTACTTCCTATAATGACTATATTGTTGTTTAAATTGTTAATTTGGTGTTGAAAAAATGTGTATAAATTGAATGATAAGAAACGAAATAAATTTTTCTTTTTGTATGAAGTATGAAAGAACTGGACATTTTGAACACTAATTAATTCATTCATGTGGACTTGGTTAGTGTTGTCATACGTTTGTTGTAACATATTATGACATCATAGTTTAGCCGGCATGACTTGTGTTGTAACATATTATTTATTATACCTTATTAAAAACATATGATACTATCTGTAATTTGATTGGATCGTTGGATCATGTGATCAGGGTGGAGAAAACATTGTGTATCCCTCTGAAAACATTGTGTATCCCTCTGAAAACATCATATCCCACCCCATCGGAACACACCATGACGTCACAATGATATGACGTCATCGATAGAGAATCGGTCACGATGTTCTAGCGTTTGCCTCCGATGAGTTCCAATAGGAGAAAAATCAATGAATCGAAGAGGGACATGTTTTCAGGCTGTCTCAAGTTTTCAAATTTTTTTTTTTTCTTTTTGTCTTTATTATTACCAAGGTTATCTTTCGGTATAATAAACAATTTATTGCCTTTGTTTGAGGGAGATATGAACATTTGTTCACCCTTAACAAATCACATCTCCCTCGGGCGAATATGACTTGTTGCGGGTGAACAAATGTTCATATCTCCCTCACTCAAAGGCAATAAATGTATATTTTGACATCATAGTTTAGCCGGCATTGAAGATTAATTTTTTTTCTTTCTTTTCAGAAAAAGATCAAAGAAGATGAAGCCAATGAGAGACATGAATTAAGTATTATAAAGGATGAGGTACAAGTCGAGATGGGAAGAAAACAGAGTGTCCGAGCCATCGAGGGCGAATCCGAGGAGGAACGGAAACGTCAGATCAAACTGTTAAAAGCCATGACTGATGAAGCCGAGGTTTGTCAACTCTTAATTAACAGATCGCCGGCCAAGCCGACAATATTCCGACAAAGGTCCGACATGTTGAATAAGACGCAAAAAGAATGACAACTCGGTCTAAATTGTGTTGTTTAATGACGTCACTGACACTAGTACGTCATTAGTTGCCTTGATGCTGCTTTGGTACCGCGATGGCGGCCAGTGCTGGAACATTGTGGGCATGGTCGGCGATATGTCAATTTATTGATAGTAGTAACTATTTTAATTCATTTTTGACCATTTCATTAGGTTTTGAGGAGTTGCAAGCAGACTTTTGGATCAAGACTCACAACACTATCTGAAGACTTACAAAATTTATTACCAGCTTATGTACTGTGAAAGGTAGTTGGTTCAAACTCTTGGCATTTGTAAATAAAAGTCACAAGGTCCTTCAAAAGATATACCGTAAAAACTGAGTCCCAGGTGGATCATAGTAGGCATTACATGGCACAATACCCTGTTTGCACTGCAAAGGTGAACATTTTCTGTCACTTCAACTATAGCTGGTGACATACCAATCTAAGTGATATATGTACTGGTGGCTACATAATTTGTTATTGGATAAAGGTAAGATTTTGGTGGTTTCTGGTTTGTTGGTCAGTTGGTTTGTTAATTGGAAGTTAGGACAATTCATGGTTGGATGTCTTACTTTTCCAGGGTTCGAACACTTGACATCCCAGCACCACTGTTAGGATTTAAGTTATTAGACCACACTGGTTAGGCAACCCATTGGTTCCTAACTGGTGGGAGCTATAGGTTTGCTCTACGTCCTTTCATCACTCCGTCACACTTGGACGATACATGTGTTGTCCCAGCAACTCCTACAAATTTCTAGCATTATCAATTTAATTTTGCAGTAAGTATCTATCTACTGATACCAAGGTGTGCATGTAATCAGATGTTTTAATTTTTTAAAATTGTTCAGGAGTTACCAGTGATTTTGTTTGCAGTGAAATTACTACTGATAAAAGGTTGTTTCCCCTGGAGAAAAATGACTAATTTTTCCAATTTGATCACTTAATTTTCCAAAAACAACAGTGATATACTACTGTAAAAAACTTTATTTTCGCGGCATGAAATTTTCGTGATGTTTGTATCAAAGTCATTTCGCGGCATGAAATTTTAGCGATATTCTGTTGTGAGCCCGATCCCAGCGTGATCCCCTCATATAAAAGTCCATTCATATTTATTTGATCAAATTTATTTTCGTGCATATTATTTTCGCGATTATTTATGAACTCTCGAATTACACGAAAATAACATGCACGCGAAAATTTCATGTTTTACAATAGGGAATTAAATCTATTTGTCTTGCCCACAAAAGATATTGTCATAATATAATATCTTTGCAGTGAGGATATCCTATGCTATTGGAATCATGTCATTATGCAGTTTGCTGTATATCTGAACTTCAAATTTTCCCAATTTTAAAGGCAGAAGGTAGTTTTTAAAAAATGTAACATAATCACTGGAGTTACTGATTGTTTAACTTGGTCAATTTATTTCATAAAATAACCTACCTGACAAATGTATAACTCGCTCACTTTTAATGAAATTTTGCATACCTGTCAAATTATAATACATGTCGTTATGCATCTCGTGTCGTATGTCTGGGATGTTCCATTTTCTAACTTCGTAACTTAGTCCTAATCATCTGGGTGATTTCTTGTTACAAAAAGTTTATTGCATGCGGAAGTTGGAATTTTTATCACACAAATTTTATGCACAAAAACTTTAAATGATAGAACTTTACAAGTGAGTGAGTGAGTGAGTGAGTGAGTAATGGTGATTGACGTCCCAGTCAAGAATATTTCACTTATATTGAGACGTCGCCAGCTATAGTTGAAGGTGCAGAAAGTTTTGCCTGTGTGTTGCGCTGATGGCATTATACAGCTGGGTTTTTTAGCGTGCCAAGCCCACTGTGACACGGGACCTCGTTTATTTTAAGTTCTCATCCGAAGGAACCGTGACTTTCATTTCGTAATGCTGAGTGCTTGGCGAAAGAACAGTCACTACCCATTTTTGGGTCAGACCTGGCCGGGGATCGAACCCACGACCTCCCACTTACGGAGAGAGCACTCTACCAACGAACTTTGCAAGTGCGCATAGGAATGTTTTAATGTGTTATTATGTGATTATATACTTTTACGCTTATATTATCGATGATTTGAATTATTCACTGTTTAATTTGTACTTGATTTTTGGTCAGTATTTTTCATGTTTACTTTTGTGCTGTTATTTATGCAGTTGTTTGTTATTTATGTAATGTGTGATAATTTTATATTCCTAATTGATACTCTTTTTCAGACGATGCCGAATTTGTTTGTTATATTGATGTTATGTATGATTTATTCCTTTCCCGTATTTGTAAATCTTACTCTGTTTGTCTGCCAAACAGTGTCTGCAATACAGTGAATAATTAACAACAAAGTCAGCGGTGTTGATTATTTGCCTGCACATGTGTTGTCCGGGAAACTAGGGCTATGTACATGATGTACAATACTGACTTGCTATGATTATATTCTTTTCAGAAAACACCCAGCGTTACAGAACTTGTGGATGGGATGGCTGAAACGAACCACAAGAAACAGATTATTCAGCAAGATTTGAATGAAGCTTTTGCTCGTCTATGTGTAAGTCTGAAAATGTTTTTATCTGAAAGAGTTACTTCCCTTGGTGTTGGCAACAAGCCCTAATCAAGTCAATCCGGTCATTGTATGATGCTACAAGGATTTCAAATTTCATAGAAGCCCAGATAGCAAACATATATTGGACCAACGTTGGCCCGTTGTTGTTGGGTTTGTTGGCCCAACGTTAGCTGCCATCATTGGGCCAACATTATCTTGCTCATTGGGCTAACATTGTACCAACCATAAATGTCGACAATGGGCCAATGTAAACTGCCAACCATGGGCCAACGTAAGTTTCCAATGATGGGCCAATGTAAACTGCCAACCATGGGCCAATGTAAGTTTCCAATGATGGGCCAACATAAACTGCCAACCATGGGCCAACTTAAGTTTCCAATGATGGGCCAACGTAAACTGCCAACAATGGGCCAACATAAGTTGCCAATGTTGGGCCAACGTTATCTTGCTCAGCGGGAGGTAAGTGAGTAATAATGTTTTATGCCTCTATCAGGATTTTTTAACTTAAATCAAAGTAGTCACTTCTGGGATTAAGGTGGCAGTGTTTATTCTAGTAGGGGGCCATGGGGCAAATAATTGTTGTGGCTGTAGTGGGTCATATTAACATGCCATAAATGCAAAAAAATTGATGTTATGGTATTTTAGGGGATCTTTTCATTGAAAATTGACTCATCTGAAAAAATCCTAGAATGAACACTGTGGGGGAAACCGGAGTGCCAAGAGAAAAAAGCCAATCTTCAGCAAGTTAGCGGATGGCTCTTGTGAAAATTTCATGCTCTTCAAATGATGATTCTTGTGAAAATTATCTGACATGGAAATTTCCCATTCTTGAAATGACGATTCTCCTGAAAATAGTTGATGTAAAAATTTTCTAAACTTGAAATGACAATTTTCCAGAAATTAACTGACATGAAAATTTCACAATCTTGAAATGGTGATTCTTTTGAAAATGAACTGAAAAGAAAATGTCCCAATCTTGAAATGCCGATTCTTGTGAAAATTAACTGACCTGAAAATTTCCCGATCTTGAAATGGTGATTCTTTTGAAAATCAACCCCAATCTTGGAATGGCAATTCTTGTTGACAGACGTGAAAATTTTGCGATCTTGAAATGATGTTTCTTGTAAAAATTAATTGGCATAAAAATTTCACAATCTTGAAAAGATGATTCTCCCGCAAATAGTTGATGCCAAAATGCCACAGACTTAAAATGACAATTCCATCAATAATTAACTGACATTAACTTTAAATGATCATTCTTGTGAAAGTTAACAGACATGAAAATTTCACGATCTAGAACCAATGATCTTGAAATGATGTTTCCAATTAACTGACATAAAAATTTCACTATCTCCAAATAATGATTGTCATGAAAATTTCATGATCTTGAAATAATGTTTTTGCTAAAATAATTGACTCAAAAATTTTCTGATTTACAATACAGTAGAACTTCGATAACTCGAAGGGCACGGGACTTCGATGATGACTTCGAGTTATCGGGGTGTTCGAGTTTTCGAAGTTAAAGAATGACGTCACAATGTAACTTTCATTTCTTTGAGAGAAATGTTGGATGGTGTAAAACTGTTTACTGATACACTGGTGTAATATGTACCGTTATTACATAAAATAATAAATGAATTAAAATCAAACTATTAATTATGTTTTTATAAGGACTGATGGCAACAACAAACGCATACATGAAATACACAAAATGTATATTACCAATACTTGACCGTAATGCATTCAAAGAACTAAATCAGATAAACATATCCATGTACATTGTATGTTATAATAAACAAAACAAGACGCACATTTTATAGAAATTATAAAACTAGTGTGCCTACCACGTGTTAGTCATTAAAACCCAGCTTAAATCACCTGAAAATTTATGGTTGTCGCCAGCGGCACAAAACTCGGCTTCTACTGAGGGGTACACGGTTACACTTCATCACCCATTACGGCACAGAGTACTAATCCTTTAATTGATACTCATTAATACCGTAGCAAAACCTTTGATCTGTACCACTTCTCCAATCATTAATCGGATTATACGGAAGTATTATAGCTAATTGTCGATTAATTACCGTGTTCTCACTGAAACGATCTATTGGTCACCCATTGTTAAAAATATTTCGAGTTTTAGAAGCTTGTTTTTCCTATAATTTTCAATTTAATTTTGCACCTTAAAATTACTTCGAGTTATCGGGGGTATTCGAGTTACAGGAGTTTGAGTTATCGAAGTTGTATTTATATAGTTTATACAGAAAATCGGTCGGGACAAAATTATTACTTCGAGTTATCCATGGTATTCGAGATATCGAAGTTCTACTGTATTTATTTTGATATTTGACAGGATGATCAGGATGAGTTAACCATAGAGTACAGAAAGGCGCTAACAGAATTATTGGATGAATCTATGATCACCTTGTCTCTGATGCTGGACAGAGATAGAAACAAACAGATGGTAGGTATAAAAAAACCCACAAATTTAAAATAAAAGTTTTCGTTTCATGTACTCTTTAAATATGAGTTTCTGTCCGTCCTTCCGTCTGTCTGTTCGAAATTCTTGTCTGTGCAAATTCTCCAAAACTATGAAGCACTGTTTCAAGAAACTTGGTGCAAACCATCACCATTGATAGGAGATACACACATTGTTAACTCGAGTTGGTTTGTTTATTTTTCTGAGAGTTGGTTTGTTTATTTCCCTGAAAGTTATTGCCCTTTGAAAATAAGTTCAAATCACAAAAAAAAAAAAACCTGCTGGCGGGGGGGATCCTAATTCACTGAATTTGCTTGTTTATAGTGGACCTGAATGTCAATAGTGTTTAAATGATGTTCCATGATTTGATTTTTTTGTATGTTTCAGAGTCTAGAAGAACAGATGGAGAGGATTAAGAAGCAGTATGATCTGATCTATGATAAAATGAAGTGGGATAATTTGAACAAATTTGATGAAGTCATGTATGATCTCCGTAGAATCTTCAATAAAGTTGAGGTAATCAACATCTAAATAACTAGCAGTATAATATGACCTTTGTTTTCCATCATTTAAAACTTGAAGAAATCCAGCCATGGTAAATTATGACACTTGTACAGCGAATATATCTTTTTATTTCCCTCGGTACACTTTCCATACAGTCGGAATTGTGAAAATGTCTTACCCCAAAATATTTTAGAAGATAAAAACGATAGAGCCGATTTGTAGAGTACTCACTCCGTAAGTGAGAGGTCATGGGTTCGAACCCTACCTGGTCTGACCCAAGAGTTGAAAATGGGTAGTGATTGTTACTTCACCAAGCACTTAGCATTATAAAATTATGGGTTTTTTTTGGATGGGAACTTAAAATAAATGTGGTCCCATGTCACAGTAGGTGTGGCACGATAAAGAACCCTGCAGTATAATATGCCATCAGCGCAACACACACACAAATATCTGCACCTTCGCCTATAGCTGGCGACGTCTCGATATTACTGAAATATTCTTGACTGGGATGTTAAACACCTTTACTTAACTCAACTCAATGAACCTTTTCGCATATAAATAGGAAAATGAGTTAACAGTGTTTATTGGATGCATTTGATTATAATTATATTAGAATGGAAATAATCAACATTTACCTTGGTTTTAACATGTAATATTTACATTTATGGTGTTTGATTGTATTAAACTCTGTTTTAGACCAAATGAAGTTATAGGACTATAATTACAGTTGCTAATGTGACGCCACTCATTTCTTGCTGACACCTATGCCTGTGACGTCATTGATAGGCTGTTCCAGGAATTGGAATTGCATGTCGTACACGACAGCTTTTTAAATTTATTTCAGGATTCAAAAACCAAAATAAGATTTTCAAAAAATGGGAAATGTAAATATAACCATTGAACGGTCTAGAAATGGTGTTTATAGTGCTATAACTTCCATTGCCGTGCAAAGCAAACTAGTCATAACGTGCTAGCGCGCATTATTCAGTTTGCTTTGCATGGCAATGGAAGTTATAGCACTTTGTCACCCTTCAAAGAAATTTCTCACATAGCGATTAATTGACTTGCCGGGGTACATGGAACTATGTTCGGAAAAATCTGCCGGGGTACATGAACGCACGCGACATTTAGCGGTTAAAGGGTAGTAACTCATACAATGCTGATGTCTAGTTACAGTAAACAAACATTGCCACAACGTAAGCAAGTTACACACAATACGAAATGGAAGTTAAAAAGATCCAACTGGTAACGCTTTGAAGGGTGACAAAAACGTTATACAGGATTTTGGCAGGTTACACGTTCCCATGTGCCCCGTCAAAGATGAATGTACCCTTCGCCTGCAGCTCAGGGTACATAAATCTTTGACGGGGTACATTGGGCCGTGTAACCTGTTAAAGCCCTGTATAACTTATAATAAACGCCATTTCTAGACAGTTCAATGGTTAAATAATACATTGGGCGAAAATTCTGCATGTGAACTCCTGTGTCTGTCTAAATTAGGAGTTTAATAATTAGTGGTCTCAGTATTTTGTCACGTTCTTGTGTCATGACACACTGATTTAAATGTAATAGTATACACACTTAATTATTAAATGAAAACAACAAACCACATCATGAATTTGTTAAAAATGTGAATATGAAAATTGAGAAAGTGTGTTTTGTAATTTTATGTGGTAATTAAAACAACAGTGAAGACAATGTAAATGGGGGGGGTCCGTTTGAAGAGACCTTAACCAAGATCCCATGGCACGTTAAAGTACCCTCCCTGCATATTGCCCTTAGAACACTGCAAAGATAAAACTTTCTGTCACTTCACCAACATAGCTGGTGACTTCTAGATATAAGTGAAATATTCTTTAAAACTCTATTCAATCAATAAAACAACGCAAATTGAGCATAATCTGTGATGTGATTTCACAGAGAAATAGATACAGTACACATGCAGTGATTTTTCACCCAACTACTGGCACAAAATTAATCCATTACTTTCATTCATGTAAATGACTCAAATTCGCTGCGATTACATGTGGATTTGAGTGGTAATGCAGGGATTTTTCTGGGTATCCACAGGGTCCAGTAAAGGGACCCATTCCCAATGCAAAAAACATACATTTTTCCCAATTCTGTAGTAAAAAATTCCCAATTAGCTATGTTTATCAATTTTTTGAGATAAAAATTTCACAAGATCATCAAAATCATATTCGGAGGATATCTCGTTCTGAAAACGATTTCAATCTATATTAACCCACGTTTTGCTGGATGATTTATATAGAGACAAAAGAGACAGCGCTATTTTGCTGTGAACACCAATATAATTTGTTCAATTACCAGTATTCTAGAGGTCTAGAATTTCTACTATGTTGTTACTACTGCAGATCCTCAAACTCTATGGTCATTTGCTGGTCAGTCCCCTTCTTTGCGGGTCAGCAGGAATTCATGTATAAATGAGGGTTGGTATTGTATATTTAGGAAATAATTTAAATTGTTTGACTTTTTCTGTTATTAGCAACTTGAGGATGAAGAAGATAGGAGATACAGGGAGAGACAGTCAGAACTGAAGGCTATGGTACAAGAAGAACTGTTAAGAAAGTAATGTATCAAAAACAAACATACTAATCCATGTCCGAATCACAATCCAGAAGCAAAGTAAAAACTTTGAAACTGACAAGTTAGGTTAGACACGTGAACTTCCACCAGGAAAGTGAGGCCAGGTGCTCCGGAAGGGTAAGCACCTCCTGTTTAGCTAGCTACACCCGCCACGTGTTAAATCAAAATTGTGCGAAAGGAACATGGAACTATGAAACGTCAATTATATCCAGGGCAATCCTGGACACAGAAACATCAAACTTATCAACAATACTGTGATGACGGCCATAAAACTTTATAATTAGATCTAATAATAAAATAAGCTTGCTCATATGGAGAGAGAATTTTATGGATTCTTCAGTAAAACTTGCTTTTGAAAAAAATATTTTTCATTTCTTCCCCTGATAGCATTTCAGGCACCTTCTGCCCTTAAGATTGGGAAAACTTGGCTCTGAAATATAGCAAACTGCATTATAATATACTTTCAACATATAAAATCCTCACTGCAAAGATGTTTTTGTAACAATATATATCATGTTGTGGTTATAAAGGACAACAGCAGAGCTGACAACCCAATATTGTGTAATTGCGGGTCATAACCGAAATGTTGTGCACTGCTAAGTGGGTTCTGGGTGCATCCTCCCCGAAAAAAGAGTTGAGAGTTGAGTAATGGTGTTTAACGTCCCAGTCAAGAATATTTCACTTATATCGAGATGTCACCAGCTATAGGCGAAGGTGCAGAAATTTTGCCTGTACGTTGTGCTGATAGCATTATACAGCAGGATTCTTAAATAGCATGCCAAGCCCACCATGACACGGGACCTCATTTATCTTAAGTTCCCATCCGAAAGAACTGTGACTTTCATTTCGTAATGCCGAGTGCTTGGCGAAAGAACAGTCACTACCCACTTTCAAGTCTTGGGTCAGACCCGGCCGGGGATCAAACCAACAACTTCCTACTTACGGAGCGAGCACTCTACCACCTGAGCTACCGCAGTGGTTCCGAAAAAATAAGAGAATTAGATAACTTAATTGGTGCATTGAGGTGTGATTTCACAAAGAAATGTACAGTACACATGCTGTGATTTTGTGATTTTTCACCCGCTACTGGCACAAAATTAATACATTTCACCCTTAGTCTACCCATGTAATCACTCAAGGTGGATCGGAGTAGTAATGAATGAACAAGTGCAAAATCCTCGAACTCCAGGGTCAGCTGGAATCCACATATAAATGCTGGTTTGACCCGCAGGTTGCAGGTCAGTTGGCAGCCCTGAAACTGTTACCGGTACTAGATTTAATTTCCTAATGACTGTTGTTTTCAGAATTTTAGTGGTCACATTTGAAAATTTTATATATTTTTCTCCATTAGAATTACATGTATTCAGTAGAAAATTTTAGGCAAACAAAATCACTGTCATATGTTTCCTGTTTGTATTCTTATGTTGTTTTTTTTTCAGATATGCTAAGAAATGGATTGATAAAGCTACAGCCAATGAAAGATTGCGAAGATTGAAAGAAGATTTCGGAGAAAGCGAGGAAAAGGATCCAATGAAGGAAACAATGAAAGTTGTAATTATGAGAATGCAGAGACAGATGATACTTAACAAGTTTAAAGGCAACTGGGTAGGTTATAATTAAACAGGAATGGGGTTTCAACCCTGGGGTGAACAACATGATATTGTTAATATTGTGTTTTGTTAGAGCCAAATTTGCCTTATTTAATATCCCTTTTTGCCTTTGCACATTTGCTTCACCATTGTATCTTGGTGCATTCTGCTCCTTTGCTTCTTCACATTCAGGTTGAAGGAGCAAAGTTGCAAAGGCAAAGTTGCAAAGGCTAAGGAGCGATAGTACCTTCCCAATTGTATCTTTGCACCTTCACCATTATGTTTGGCTTCATTGCATTGAGGTGATAGGAGTGTAGGAGCAAATTGGACCTACCAGAACACCATACGTTAAGCTTTGGATTGAACTTTTATTAGGAGAATGCAGAAACTGATCACCCTGAACAAGTTCAAAGTCAACTGGGTAGGTTAAAATAAACAGGAACAGGGTTTCATTCCTAGGGTGAACCCTATGGTCCTGTTTGCACTGAACAATCCTTTATTATGAGAATGTAGAAACTGATGACCCTGAATAAGTTTAAAGGCAACTGGGTAGGTTAGAATAAACAGGAACAGGGTTCCATCCCTGGGGCAAACCACCCAATCTTGTTAAGGTTTGCAGAGGCAGATGATCTTGAAAAAGTTCAAAGGCAAATGGGAAGCTTAAAATTAAACAGGAATGAGGTTTTATCCCTTGGGCAAACCACACGAACCGTCAAGGTTTGCGACGAACTTTATTAGGAAAATGCAGAGACATGATTCTGAACAAGTATAAAAGCAACTGTATAGGTAAAAATTAAACAGGGATGGGGTTTTATCCCTGGGCTGACCACATGATCCTTCGCTGAACTATTCTTATGAGAATGCAGAGGCCGATGATCTTGAACGAGTTCAAAGGCAAATGGGTAAGTTAGATTGAAAAAGCTATGGGATTTCATCCCTTGGGTGAATTACTTGACCCTATTAAGCTTTGCATAAACTTTTATTATGAGAATACATAGACAGATGGTGCTGAACAAGTATAAAGGCAATCTGAATGAACACTGTGCAAGCACTTTTGCATGAATTGTGAGAGCTAAGATTGAGTTTCACTATAATAATATTATATTTAGGTGGTAAGTTCAGAAATGGTGGAGGAAACTTGAGTGCCTAAAAGAAACCACCAACCTTAATGCACAGTAAGGGAACTGACACACTTTTGAGAACTACAAAGGGTGACAAAAACATTTATTATACCTTTTGTAAATTTCTCGAAATTTGATTGGTTGATAAGCGTTTGGGTAAATTTTATGTCACCCTCGGAATTAAGAAAATCTTACGTCACAGGGCGAAATTACCGGAGCGGTTGACATTACGAAAAATGTCACATGAGCAGAAAAATTGTGTATGCGGTTCAAACGCATTCGTCTTTTAAATCAGTAAAATGGTTTTCTAAATATGATTAATATTACAAGCGTCTCACAAGTTGATTACAGACGACAGCTAACTGGACCAGACATCATGATATTCAATCCAGTATACTTTGGTTGCACAGTATAGTAAACACCAACAATCTGTATAATAAAATAAATATTACATTTCTGATAGGGTGACAGACCTTATTGTCACCCCTCGAAATTCATTGTCCACCTCGGCTGTGCCTCGGTTGACGATGAAATTTCTCGGGTTGACAATATGGACTGTCACCCTATCAAAAATGTAATATTTATATAGTATGTCTTGTGAGACTTAATGACACTATGTATTAATTTTATTTTCAGGTTGATCCTATGGCTACCGGCCAGAAGTCCGTAGAGAGAGATGAGGAGGAGTATAAAGAGGAGTCTCCGTATGAGAAGAAACTACGCCTAATGAGAACAAAGAATAGAAGACAATCACGTGTGGCAAAGTAAGCAGACCAATAGAATTTGTCCTAGGTGTAAAAAGATAATTGACGTTTCACCAGCCATGCCATTTATGTTCCGGCACTGGCCTTCAATACGATACCAAAGCAGCGTCACAGCAACTAATGACGTACTAGTGTCAGTGACATCATTAAATGGCGCAAATCAGGCTGAGTTTTCATTCTTTTTGTGCGTAATTCATGCCGGGCATTTGTTGGAACATTGTGGGCATTGCTAGCGATCCGTCACTTCTCACCAGTGGACTAATAGAATCTTCGTTTAAAAGAATATTTTGCCAAAGGTTGAGATTTCACTACAAAGCAGGGATTGATTTCTTTTTCTCCAATATCTAGTATCTTCCTGTTTTGTAAAGGTTTTATGGTAAAAATATTTTTAAAACAATGCAAAAAGTTACATTGGTTGCAAATGCAACCAATGACGTTAAAACCTCAATTGCTGACGTCACATTCAAAAGTGATGTCATAGTGCATGTAGTTTGTCTTTACCCAAGGGTAAGACCGAAAATATCTTACCCTGTTAAAAACTCCGGATTTTCTTGTCCAATAAGGGAGAAAACCATTTCTGACTTGTTTTGTCCACATTTCTGGCAATTTTTTCCAGCCATTTTCTGTTGCCCAACGTGACCAGGATTGAATCCCATTCTGGTAGATCCTAAAGTGATAAAGTTTGTCAGTACACTTGCTGATAGTCAGTGGATTTATCTAGACAGTCTGGTTTTCATTAATATACTAGAACTATACCTCATTACACTGTGGCGTAAAACATCATTTTTGACCACTCCGCTACATGGCTTCTCAACACCTAGGTTAAAATCCCAACTCTCCTGGTCCCTAAACAGAGACTGTAGTTTCAGACTATAAATCCCTATAGTCAGAGGCCTAGGTGACTGTACATCTTACAGAAGAACCAATCTGTGGCTGATTGGAGTGCTTCTCAACACCTAGGTTTGAATACCAATCAGCCAGATACATATCGTGAGAAAGGTTCTGTCAGTTTCCTTGTCAGATTGTTGGTTTTTCTCTGTGTACTCAAGTTTTCTCCAAACACTTCTGAACTAATTGCCTCACTAAGGTTTTCTCCAAACACTTCTGAACTAATTGCCGCAAAATAAATTAAAGGGCCCCAGAGTGGCTGAGTGGTCTAAAGTTTGTGCTTACAAACCACAGCACCTCTCTCGCCACCTTGGTGCTAATCTCACTCAGGACAGATCCTAGTAAGAGAAAATTTGTCAGTTTGCTCGCTGAAGGTTGGTGGTATTCTCTGAGCACTCCAGTTTTCTCTTTGAAATGTACACCCCATATAGGTAAAAGAATAAGACATTTAACACAATTCCAGTTGGCCATCCAACCTAAACTGTTTCAGAAATCATTTCTATAAAATGTTATGTGGCTTGTTTTATTTTTATTTCAGGGGCATGGCAGATTAGAGTTACTGATGTTTGTCTTAAGTTTTAAAACATTTTCCCCAAAGGTGCTAAAGACTGCAAGTTTTATGTGATAGAGTTTTATATACATATATGTTTATTCGTTTATAGATTTATTTTGTCAACTGTGATATTTTATATTTATACAAACATTTTGAAATTGTTGAATTTTTTTGTTGTTGTATGTTATAGCAAAATAAATTGTTTGCTTATTTACTAGTTTGCTTTTATTTAAAGAAACGATGGTAGAAATTTCTATCATCACCTCCACATATGTTTATCTACCACTGTTTATCTTCACCTACATGTCTAGATTTTCAGTGACGTCACAATCAAAGGACAATTGCAATTGCATGATGTCATTCTGTGTCTTGCAGGAAAATGACACCAGAGTTTCTTAAAAATTTAGAAATTTTAATTGCACTTACCGGTAATGTTTATTCTTAAAGATTATTATATATGACTTTGTTTTCTACTTTATACATTCTGTATAAACCAAAGTCAGGTACAAGCCTCGTCTCTTGATTAAAATAATCAACCCCCTTGGACAAGATTTCCCTATCCTACATGGATACTCTATTAATAGATTCTATCAATCTCCTTTTGATTTTTTTGGCCAGGTGGTCTAAAGTATATGCTTACAAATCACATAGCCTCTCAATGCCTAAAGGCGATGGGTTTGTCCAGGTAGTTCAGTTTCCTCCACTTTCCAGAAATGGCCATCTGGTGTTTGCTCTTAATAGGGTTCGCCACTGTACCACCCTTTAATGTTTGTGCGGTACACTTATTTCCAATGGATATGGAATAATATGAGATGGCGTTTTCCCGTGAAAACGACGTCATTCCGGGAATCTGTGACGTTGACGTTTTCCAAAAGATTCCGAACATACGTTAAGAGGTATTGATCACTTGGTACAGCAGCGAACCCCATTATCAGTGCCTCTCACCACCTATGTTGGAATCCCACTCAGGCATAAACTACAGAAGTTTGGCAGTTTGTTTGCTGAAGGTAGATAGATTTCTCTGGGTATTCTGGTTTCCCCAACCATCCTAGAACTGACCATCTTGAAAAAGTAAAAGCGAGTTGATTAGGTTCAAATCCCAGTTGGGGCAGATCTTAGTGTGAGAGTTTGTTAGTTTGCTGGTTATGGTTAGTGATTTCCGTTGGGTACTCCTGTTTCCTCCATCGTCTTAAAAATTGATTGCTTTGCACTAGTTACACAATAAGATCTTCCGAGTAACTAACGTTTTCTGGTCAATATGCTGCTAAACTAGAAAACTATCAGAATGATCTTAAATTATAAATCAGAAATAAATCTTCAACACAAGTTTGAACATATCAAAATTTGATATCAATATGATGTATTAAGCTGCTGAATGGACCTTGGTGACCAAATGGTATACTGTATAATGCTTATACACGTATTTCGCTATGGTTTTATTTTTGCTATATTCGCAGTCAAGTGTATTCCCGCGAAAATCAAACCACCAAGAAAAGACACTGGAATTACCAGCCCATTAAACTTGCTAGAGTCGTTTTCCTTTAATCAGATAAGACGCGAAAATATGACACCGCGAATACACTAGTCATTGCCAAACCACGAAAAATTTGACACAGTGAAAATAAAGCAATTTACAGTAATTTGCACACTCATAGATTACAACACTCCTCAATGCCCAAGTTCAAGTCGAAAAGATTGGTTGGTTTGGTTGGTTGGTTGAATGTTGCTTAATGTCGCATCAGCAATTTTTCAGCTATTCGCGATGAGAACTATTTAATTAATCTCTATGGATTAATCTATAAACAATTTTGTGGATGCATGTGAAGTGCGAGTGTGTTGTATGGTCTGCCTTGTACTAGCGTGCACTCGCGGTGACTTTACCGTCCTAGCTCACAGTACGCCACAGACGAGCGTACCACTCCCACAGTCCATTATACTGATACCAGGAAGTCGAAAAGAGGGTAGATCCTTGTATAAGGAAGTTTATCAGTCCGTTTGCTGTGGTCAGTGGGTTTTGTCCAGGTCCTTTGGTATCCTGCACTATCCTAGAACAGACATCTTGATATAAGTAGAAATATTTCGACAAGGGCATAAAAACACCATTACTTCACTCCACTCCACCATCTCGGAACAGATCACCTTGATATATGAAAAAATACTGATTGGTGTAGAAAACTTCCATTATTCCACTCGACTGCTAAGCTAATTTTTGTGCTGTTGACGTATAGTTTCCATGTGTATTAATGATGTTCCAATTACCATTTCCCACAATGGAATTCCATATCCAATGGAAAAAAACATTCTAAACAAATGTTATGGAGTGACATGTGGCAAGATGGTGAACCATATAGATAGTTCCTATGTGACGTCACACTGTCCACTTTCCAGGTAGAGCAGCGGCCATTTTGGAAGGCATTAGAAACTGAGTCTTATTATTTCTTTCTAAAACATAGGGTGTATAACATTTATTGTCACGCCGTTGTTACAGGGACAAAAATCTTCTAAAATATATCAAATCAAAGTTACAACATTGGCAATTTCATAAATTTAAAAACTTTATTGATATCCCGATTACTTTTTGAAAAACAATAATTTAAAAATGAACAAATTTGGTTAGAACAGATAGATAAATGATATAGATTGCCTATCAAAATGGCGACCACTCTACTGAAAAATTTGTCTGCTAGAGGTCCATGGGAACTATCTATTGCATCTTATTTTCAATAAGAAGTAACATCTAAAGCTTTCCTTTGTTTATTTAATGTCATTTTATTCACTTGACCAATCTAGTCTTATTTACATTTATATTTTATTGAATATAAAAATTTGTTTATTCTCACTGTACAGCTATACATACATACATAAATATGTAATTATATACAAAATGACAATATGTCTGATTCAAAACATAAGACAACCTCTGATTGGACAAAATATCTGAGAGGCAGCTTATGATTGGACAGAAAAAAGACAACCTCTGATTGGATAAAAAATCTAAAAGGCAGCTTATCATAGGACAGATACAAAAGACAATCCCTGATTAGACAAAAAAATCTGAGAGAAATATAACCAACAAGAGTTGATAAAATGTTGATTTGTTAAACACAAGAATTTCTTGTAACAAAAAAAAAATTATAAGCATGATTTGAACATTCTGAAACATTCAGCAGGGTGCTTGGAAATTTTCAAAACAAACTCATCATAAATATTTCCCATACCTACGGACAACTCGCAATGATTTTATTAATTTAGTTTCATTATTATGAGATTTTGAAAATTTTTATTCACTTTTTTCTGCTGATGTGAAATTACTGGTCCCAAAGACCCTCACTGACCCAATACTGCAAAACACAAGTGTCCAGACCTGATATGGAATGTAAAAGTATATATATTGACATTTTCACTAGCAAATTCTGTATTGAGTTTAATTTGAATCACATTTCTAATCTTGAGGGCTTAAAATTAAATATATTTCTAGTGCAATGCACATGATAAAATAAGCTAATTCTCAAAGATGCTTGACATTCAATTAGTAAAACGTAATATTTCTTATCCCCAACCCTACCCATTAATATTTGAAAACTATTATTAAAGGGCTACTTTCTTCATGATTCTAAGAAAAACGAATTAGAAAAATTTGTTATTTGTTTACTTTTCAACTCACCAATTCTCTGCAAAAAATACACCTGTAACCACAATGCAATACAGTAGGTGCCATAACACATAACACATCATTTCAATTTGTTTATTTCTGTATCTATGGTAACCTGAATACATTATACTATGTAATTCAATTGTTCATTTCTTTCCTTGCCATACTTTTATTTCCTCATTAAATATTATATAACAACTTGTGCTAAATCCATGACATTTTTTCTATTTTTCCGCTTTTCATAGAAAATAATCTTCCACATTTTCAAGACTTTTAATGGCAGTGATTCATGAATGTCATTAACAAAAAACCACCAACTTTCAATATCGAAGTAATAGAATCAATAGTAAAACTTTAGAAAATTTAAAATGTCATATGCACTTTATCACAGAAAATTTTATTAAGAAGTCTTTAATATTCCTAAATTTTACCGCCTGGCTTGGTCCCAGCCGTCTTCATCAAATGGATCTATTTGTCTCTTTGTGTAAGCATCTTTAAAATTGACACCCAACATTTCTAGATCGCCCTCGTCCCGAATGACACCCTGAAAAAAATCAAATAGAAAATGTGTAAACAAATATTCTTATCAAAATACAGATAAAATAGATAAGAATGATGTTATTATGGCTAGTGGTGTGCAGTATTACCAGTTTACCATGGTACTGACCAGGTACCGGTAATACCGCGGTAAAGTCTTTGAATACCGGTATTTTAACAAACAATAATATGTTGATAATTGTTGAAATAACAGTTTGAATTTTGATGTGTTTATTTGAATTTTGGTATAATCTTTGTTTGACAACAATCTTATGAGATTTAGATTTTAAGTTTTGAATCAACTTGGTTGAAATACAGAATACAGACAATTCTGTGAATTTTATTGTGTGTTAGCATCCTCGATATTCTCAAAATATCCAATGCCCAAATTCCTAAGCTGTTATTTTAGATAGGAATAAATAAACATGTATTTCAAATCTTAATGGATGTGTGGTATACCATGGAAATTTTTTTCTGCGGTATCCCATCTCTAATTATGGCAATAATGAAAGGCTGTAGCAGAGTGGTTAAAGCATTTGCCTTCGAACCTAAGGTTTCTGTCTGGCCACTACGGGTTTGATCCCAGTCAAACACAATTGGGAAGTATTTTTTCTTTCTTGACAGTCCCTAATGGTTGGCTCTGTACCAGTTTAATGGATTGAGAAAACTTTGATGTCAGTGATTTTGTTAGATTTAAAAAAAACACAAAAAACAACCTTCTGCCTTTAGATTGGGAAAATTGAAATCTTTGATTTAGCAAACTGCATATTAATGAAATGCTGGAAATTGCGAGAATTATTGGTTAGACATAATATTGTGGTATTATCTGATATTTTATTGGTAAGCCAACTAGATTTATTCTTTCATTGTATAACTGTTGTTTTGGAAAATTTTTGTGGACATATTGAAATTTTAGTCATATTTCCCTAAGGAAACTACTTTTATTTGTTAAGTAATTTAAAGCAAACAAAATCACTAACTGTCAAAAAGTGTATTAACACTCAAAATGTCAGCATAAGTCTGAACTAGTACAAAACAGATCATAAAAACTTGCATCAGAACTCATGTACCATGTCGCAAACCTGTGCTTAGATTATCTCCCAAGATTAATAAAAGAAAATTTTTGACACATTAAACCATTCGACCTCCACTGGCCCAGTTCTACTGATGGCATCGAGTTATTAATCAACATTCATACTTGCCTACCCTTTATTGAAGTTTGGGTAAATTTTGATAGCAAGTTCAGTAAGGAATTTGAAAAGTTTTATTTTTGATCCCAGCATTTCTTCATCACTCTCTCGGTGGCTAAAGATCCTGATCATTGTAACTTTCATGAAACAATGTTGAGAAGCCATTTTTACACAAATGTACAACACTAGATTCCCGTCTTGCACACTTGGACAGTATTAAAACATTGCCCTTCCCTAAAATCGAATTGGAGGAAGTTGATATTTCTCTATATAAATGGACTAGAAAACCGTTTCAACTCCATTTTTAAGAAATTATTGGAATTTTTTTAAATCATAAGTTTTAACTGGCAACAGTATGGTCGTAATTTTAGCTTCAAAATTGTATAAATAATGCCAAAATCTTAAGGGTAGGCAAGTTTAAACATATTTAAATAAGAAAACTGACCTTTGGTAGATAACCTAACAACCTCATTGCATGTTCTCGTAACAATTTCTGTCTCTCTTCCTCGATGATCTGTCTGCGGAAGGCTTCCATTCTTTCTTCTTCTCTTCTCTCCTCTAAGTCTCTCTCTCTATCCTGAGCGTACTGTGCTCTTCTGTCGTCTAATAGCTGTTCTACGGCTCTCTTGTGTTCTAACTGTTTCATTCTACGTTTCTGTGCATTCATTTGTTCTATGCGATCATCCTCCGCAAATTTGGCCAACATCTATAAATTAAAATGTAATTTTCTTTCATAAAATATTTGCTCATTACAGTAAAAGTTTAAACTAGTCTGATAATTTTTGTTCATTACCAAATTTCAATGACCTTTTATTTTATTTTTTTGTTGATGTACTAAATTTAGACATGTGCATAAAGTTTTATTCACAAGCAAATTTCTCATTGATGCAAAGGAAAACCAGAATTAAATATCTGAAAAGAGTTTATGTCACTATGACAACTTGAATCCTAAAAAATAAATAAATAAATAAAACAATGCACAATGTTACATTAATTTCACTGCATTATCTGCCATAGCAAATGTCAGCTAGACTAAATTGTCACTGGTGACATCAAAATGTATTATACCAATTGGCAAGTGAGCAAGCATGTCCTTCTTACAAACTTTCAGCTAAAATCAATTTCTAGAATATTTTACAGCTTTTTTCACTTTTATGCATAAAAATTGTTAGAATAAGTTTTTTTCTCCACTTTTATACCAGTACATGAAAAATAGTTCAAAATAATTCTATATTTTTACCTGCTTTCTGAATTCATCTTCTTCTTCAA
Source organism: Anadara kagoshimensis (assembly GCA_021292105.1). Classification (NCBI taxonomy): domain Eukaryota; kingdom Metazoa; phylum Mollusca; class Bivalvia; order Arcoida; family Arcidae; genus Anadara; species Anadara kagoshimensis. Next base: position 26,027,212 of record CM037868.1, read on the forward strand.
GTTCAGCTTGTCTGCGAAGGTTTTTGAAGTGCATCTGTTGTGCATGTGTTTCTTGCAATTCAAGTTTTTGTCGAATTCTCTTCTCCATGTCATCCTAAAAAAGAATATATTGTATCATTACAAAGCATATTAACATCTTTTATTGGAAATTTTTTAAAGCTACATTTTGTTTATGTATTCCTTGCAGAATAAAGATTTTTCCTAACAGTAAATCACCTTTTTTCGTGAGCTCTTTCATGATCTGTTCAAGAATCACGAAAATAAAGTGCGCGAAAATAAAAATTCATGAATTGGGTAAAGGCCAAGTAACTAGATGAACATCATATTAACAACATTTAAAACAGTTGTTATAAGAAAAACCTTCTTTAATTTTCGGGTTCCACAAAGGATATCGTCAAAATTTCATGTCGCGAAATTGTTTTCATCACGGGATCGCGAAATAAAGGTGTCGCGAAATTAAAGTGATTAACAGTATGTAATTTGTAATGGGACATGTACACATACTCTCTCTCTCTCCTCCAACACATGGGCCCTAGTGGCAAAGTGGTAAAACTCATGTGCTTATGAATCAATGTGCCTCTCACTGCCCAGGTTTGAATCCCACACATAACAGATCCTAGTACGAGAAAATATATCAGAAGCTTGCTGGGGCAGATGGTTTTTTATGGCCACCCCAGTTTTATCCATTATTCCTGAATTGTTGCCTCTTATAGTGGTAAAAACCATTACTCCACACCCCTCTTTATCTCTCTCTCACACACACACACACACACTTTACAATACCCTAAAACTTTATATAACATTGAATTTTCAAAAATCCATCATGAGTCTAAACATGCAAAACTCAAGTGCACAATTAAGGGGTCTACAAGACCTGTATACAGCAAATTTTGTGCTGTTTAGTAATAGACAACAAGAACTCCTCATGGTATAAAACAAAATTTTGCTGATTCCAATGGTATATTCAATCAATATAGAAAGAACAAAACAAACTCTGTCCTCAAAAAAAAAAAATTTCTGAACCCCTACAATACACATGTTCTGACACAACATACCGGGTAGCTTTGGTACGACAATACAATACATTGTATTGTTAGATAAAACATTGTTAATCAAAATTAATTAATTCATAATTTTTAAAATTTCTCAAAAAACAAAGCTTTGCTTTATCAATCAAAGTATTGTCTTTGGTGGATTTGGTAAAATAAATTTTGGTCCTATTTTCCTGACTATCTCATTTCAACATTTTCAAATATCTGGATATTCAATTTTGTTCCAAATACTGTATTCCGAAATGGTTGTCTAGTGCTGCAAAAATTAAAACAGGTTGAGTAATAAACACATATAACTTACTTTTTCTTTCTCTCTCTCCCTTTCTTCTTGTTCTTCAAGATAAAGTTCCATTCTAATACGCTCCATTTCTTCACGTTCAGCTTCTTTCCTAGCGATATCCTCGGCCAACTAAAACAAAAATGAAAAAGGTAAATAAATAAAATTGATATATTTAAAATGTGGTAAAATACTGCTTATATCAGAATGAAATTCAAACTACATATAGGCTTTTTTGGCTTATGTATTTTTTTTAAACTTTACCTTGCAAATTTAGTGTCATTATTTCGATTCTATGCCTTAATTTATTAAACTACAAAGGGAAATTTTACTAGTGATTTTCCGATTTCTTTTCTTTTTTTAATTTAAATTACCATGGTACCTTCTGTTTTTAAAAAAGGTTTGGAAAATTTGTACATGTTTTTTTATTTTAGAAAATTGTGAATTCTTGAATAAAAAGCAAACTATTTCAAGAAATGCATGAAAAACCTAGGACCCTTATAGCAAAGATGAGAATATCTGATAATTTTATGGGTCAGCAAAGTATTGGTCAAATTGATTTAATTTTGGTAAGCATTTTGCTCGTGTTTAATAATTTTGATTAGGTGTTTTTTTAAGTCATTTTCCTAGGCCAGGGAAATTACCTATATTTTGGTAAACAAAATAACTGTATGTAATTTAAGGTGTTTTTTTTTAAACCTTTCCTTTCAACCAGTGTCATTTTTTTTTAATTCTATGCCTTTATCAAACCAATACTACAAACACAATATTATAGTTGGTTAGGTTATAACTAGATTCCTATCTAAATGATATTATTATTATCTGCATTAAAATCTAGTCTAAAATGACAACTTACAGCATTTTGTACTCTAGCCATAGCGTTTTCTTTGGCTTTCTTGGATTCCATCCTTTCTCCTTCTCTTCTTTCCTGTAACTTGGCAAATGCCAGGATCTGTCTGTTTTCCTCTTCCATCCTGGCCCGTTCCAGTTGTTTCCATTCCTCTCGGGCAGCCTTGAACTCCTGTATATATTTTTGTGTGGCTTTTCTTTTAGACATAGAAAGCTCACGCTCTCTGGAAAATTAAATGACAAACTTTAATTTCAGTGTTGTTAATGCCAAAATCTTTCTAAACAAATGGTGGTGATGAATTGAAGTTTTACTGTTTAATACCAATACTGAATCAATGATGCATAGTTAGGAAAAAAACGAATGTTTCTTGAAGTAGGCAAAATACAATGGCAAACTAATTGACGGATCGCCGGCCACGCTGACAATGTTCCGACAAAGGTCCGTCGTGCTTGCATTACACAAAAAAAGAATGAAAACTCGACCTGAGTTGTGTCATTTAATGATGTCACTGACACGAGTACATCATTAGTTGCCATGACGCTGCTTTGGTACCATGATAGCGGCCAGTGTCGTAACATAAATGGCGTGGCCGGCGATACGTCAATTTCTATATATAATGCACCAGTATCCAAAATAATGTTCCTGGTTTTACAACTCCTTAGCAGATATGTTGCAATAGATTTCACTGCTGGAGTGGAGTGGAGTGAAGGAGTTTTACATTCAAGTCAAGATTCTTTTATCTATATCCAGGAAGTCAGTTAAGGAATGGTGGACGAAACCAGAGTGCCTAGAGAAAACCAACAACCTTGACAACTAGGATCTGTGGCGAGTGTGATTCCAACCTAGGCGGTGAGAAGAGCTATGATCAATAAGCCAGTACTTCAGACCACTAGACCACTTAGGTGATGAAACACATAATTACATATAAAACATGTTGACTAAATGACTTTAACCCTGTTACCTTTGATCTTCCTCATAAATTTTCCTGACAATTTCGTCAATCATGAGTTTCTCCTTAAGGAATTCTTCGTATGCCTGTTGTTTCTTCTCTTCCTGTTCCTCAAGCTGTCTCTCCAGATCTTGTTGATATCGTATCTGTTCTCTGTACTTCTCCATTTCGCGTTGTTTCTCTGCTTCGTGTGCTCTTTGGTGTTCCTCTTTCATTTCTTTAGCAATTTCTGCATCTCTGGCCTGAAATGAACATAGAAATATTAAATACAGTATAGAATTTGATTTATTGATTGATTGATTGATTGATTGATTGATTGAATGAAGTTTTACTACCCAAGCAAGAATATTTAACTTATATTGAGATGTCACCAGCTACAGGTGAAATGCCAGGGTTTTACCTCATGATCTACCCCTTTCGATGTGGACGCTCTACCACTGAGTCATCAATGTAGTCTCCATACTTAGTGCTGGCAAGTTAATGAATACAGAACAGGACTCTAGCTGAGTTGTTTTTGGGGCCGATATTCTGCCCCTTCACAATAATATTGTCAATATAAAATCTCACGTTTTTTCGCAATCACTTTGCCAATTTTCACAATTTTGGAAATTGCACTTTTAAAAACAGTTTTTTTGGGACAGGTATGATGCTTATTTTCACAATCGCATTAACAAAACAGTGAATATAACAAAAGTGTTCTTATATCAAATTCTAAATTTCTTTTACTCGTAACAACCACCTGCCAAATCAAGAAAATTTTTATATAAAACTCACCATTTTGTCATATTTAAGTGCTTCTTTTTCTGCTATTTGTGCTGTTCTCTCTTTGTTCATGTAGGCTGACTTTAATTTCTGTTCCAATTCACGTAATTCAAGACTGAAATATAAAATAAACCATCACACTGTTAATGCTGACACACAATTTATCAGTAATGCTGCTTTACACAAAAGTTAAGATTCTTTCACTCATATAAAATGCTTTACAACAGTATTTGTAATGAAATATGTTCTTACATTCAGCCATTTAAGATTTGGTAAATTTTATTAAATGTACTAATGTAAACTTAGTTGTAATTATTTTTAAGTAATAACGATTTATAAAATGACATCTCATTGTCAAATTCTGTAAATATTAATGATAAACAAAAACAGGATAACATGATGTTATTATGTTGGTCATCTCCAGGTTGTTGGTAAACAAGTCACATATATACACACCCCCCCCCCCTCCCACACACACACACACACACTCAGACATGACAGATACATGCCCGAGACCGCAGTCCAAGTTTGTTGGAATACCACGACGGGGACACACACACAACTCACGCCACACAGACTACCAGTATCAACACCTGAATGAAGTACAAGTATTAACAAGTAGCCTTCAGTGTTTATGTATTTCTTCAACACATCTGTAGCTGTTTCATTACATAGTGTACCAAAAGCTTTAACTGGAAACAGTAAAAGTTAAATTCTGGTGATGGAAATTTCGGTAGCCAAATTTACTGGTACAGCAAATTCAAAATTTTAGTTGCCATGGCACTTATTTTAGTTGCAACTTTGAGCCCTGCAAAAGCATCTTCATACCAAAAAATAGGGTTTGGCACTGTACTATGCAATCAAAACTCCTTCACATTTGTGCGGGACACTTTGGAATACATTTACCAATAGGATTCCATATTCAATGGAGAGGGGTGTAGTTTAGCGGCCCCAACAAACCCCAACTTGGTTTTTCCCATCCACATGCATATAAAAAATATGAATAGCCAATGGCATAAATTGTTCCTGTGACACAGTGGCAGTGAAGTTTCTTACAGATATGTTATTTAAACAGTTTTTAAGAAAAGTGGGAGCACAAAATGTTAGCCAAAGAAAAGGTATTGTGGTCACCAGGGACAAAACAGATCATTGCAATAGAGCTGACAGTTCCATGGGAGGAAAGATGTACTGAAGCCCACGAGAGGAAGAAGGCAAACTATGATACATTGCTGATGGAGTGCAGAGAGGAGTGGCAGACCTGGAATTATCCAGTAGAGGTTGGGTGTAGAGGCTTTCCAGCACAATCAGTTTGGAGAATGCTTTCTGGGTTAGGAGTCACAGGAAGAAGTAGACGAGCAGCAGTCCAGAAGATGGCCCAAGCAGCAGAAAGATCGTCAAGCTGGGTGTGTATGAAGAGGGACATTAGTAGTTGGATACCCACCACCAACGTGCAGTGACTGATCACCACTGTGCCCCCCCCCCCCCAATCCTGAGAGTGTTCCGAGCTAGGGGTCGAAACACACAATGAGGGATGGCCTTGGCTGAGGACGTTGGCGGTGCAGCATCAGTACCATCACAGCTATATGTAAGTTATTGGAGTAAAAACTACATTTCCCCTATTTGTTTGTGGGATATAATTACCTAGATTCTCGTATCTGTTGTCTCATTTTTTCATCTCGTATTTCATCTAACTTTCTGCGTTCCAGTTCTCTGGCTAATCTTTCTTCTTGTGCTTCCTGTTCACTTTTAATTAACCTATCCCTTTGAGCCTACATCAAAGTAAGAAAGAAACAGAATAAGATACGACCGACCCAGACTGACAAAAGTATTGATGAAATGTTCAAAATTGAAGCATCATTTATTCTTGTGTTCACATTGTTAACAACTGTGTTCACTTTCATTCAAAAATATTTTTCAGGGCCAATCAAGAATTTTATTTGCCAAAAATGACATTAAAAAGATTTTTTTTTCCGGAAGCCCAATCCCACATTCATAACTTGCTTTGTTTTAAAAGCGTGTGAAAAATGATTGACGTTTTTGTCATTACAATGCTTTTAAAAAGAGTAGTGTACCAAAAGTTTAAATGGAAATGGCCAAAGGATTTTGATTCAATGGAAATTTCCGTAGCCAAATTGGTGACTTGCAGCAAAACAAAAATAAACAAATAAATAAAAATTGTCACAAAATCAAAATTTTAGTTGCCATGGTACCCATTTTAAGTGCAACTTTGACTCCTGTTATCATTATATTGAAAAGAAATTATATATATATATTAAGTTTTTAATATATAAATTTACCTCACACAAAGGATAAACTTTATCAACATATTTGGAATTATATATATATATATATATATATATATATATATATATATATATATATATATATGAAAGTCACCTTTAGTATAGACTCTTCCATCTCTTTCTCCTTCTGTTCTTCCATGAGCCTCCTGATGTAACGTTTCTCTGTCAATCTTTCTTCCCTACTCATGTTAGATTCCAGCATCTTCTCATGACCAAGACGACGTATTGTATCCTCTCGGATATCTTCCTGTCGCCTTGTTTGTTCTAGTTGCTTTTGGCGATCAAATACGGATCTCCTTACTGTGGTCTAATAGAAAAAATTACATTATAAAATTACTTAATAATATTATTGTTATTATATTTGTTCATTACTCTATCGAATCAGGATCCACTAGCTGCTAGCAGACTCTTAACACCACCAAAAAGACCATAAGGGGTTTAATTCTTGTTTTTTATGTTTATTACTTAACAGAAACATACTCTTAGGAATTAAGTTGAGAACAAGTCATTTCATTTCATTATGAACTCACTGTTTAGACTGGTATCCCAAGTTTAGTTGTGATATTGGGAGGTTCTTGTTTATATCAAGACGATTGGCAGGTATGCAATGATTTTTTGAAAACTAACTTATGCCTTAAAGATTGGAAAAATTGAAGTTCTGAGATCTAGCAAACTGTATTATGATATACTGGTAATAGCTAGTATAACTATTGTAAAAACACTACGGTATACTGTCATGATTGTGGTACAATCTGACATTCTGTTGGGGGCGGGGACAAATAGATTCAGTTTATCAGTGCATCAATGTTGTTGTTGTTGTTGTTAAGGAGGGGGTGTTAAGTGGACAATTTGGGAATTTTTGGTCATTTTTCCCTAGGAGAAACTACCTTTGTTTGGTAGTAATTTTAAGTGGACAAATTGGGAATTTTTGGTCATTTTTCCCCAGGAGAAACTACCTTTGTTTGGAAGTAATTTTAAGTGGACAAATTGGGAATTTTTGGTCATTTTCCCCTAGGAGAAACTACCTTTGTTTGGTAGTAATTTTAAGTGGACAAATTGGGAATTTTTGGTCATTTTTCCCTAGGAGAAACTATCTTTGTTTGGTAGTAATTATAAGTGGACAAATTGGGAATTTTGGGTCATTTTTCCCTAGGAGAAACTACCTTTGTTTGGTAGTAATTTTAAGTGGTCAAATTGGGAATTTTTGGTCATTTTTTCCCTAGGAGAAACTATCTTTGTTTGGTAGTAATTTTAAGTGGACAAATTGGGAATTTTTGGTCATTTTTCCCTAGGAGAAACTACCTTTGTTTGGTAGTAATTTTAAGTGGACAAATTGGGAATTTTTGGTCATTTTTCCCTAGGAGAAACTACCTTTGTTTGGTAGTAATTTTAAGTGGACAAATTGGGAATTTTTGGTCATTTTTCCCTAGGAGAAACTACTTTTGTTTGGTAGTAATTTTAAGTGGACAAATTGGGAATTTTTGGTCATTTTTCCCTTGGAGAAACTACCTTTGTTTGGTAGTAATTTTAAGTGGACAAATTGGGAATTTTTGGTCATTTTTCCCTAGGAGAAACTACCTTTGTTTGGTAGTAATTTTAAGTGGACAAATTGGGAATTTTTGGTCATTTTTCCCTAGAAGAAACTACCTTTGTTTGGTAGTAATTTTAAGTGGACAAATTGGGAATTTTTGGTCATTTTTCCCTAGGAGAAACTACCTTTGTTTGGTAGTAATTTTAAGTGGACAAATTGGGAATTTTTGGTCATTTTTCCCTAGAAGAAACTACCTTTGTTTGGTAGTAATTTTAAGTGGACAAATTGGGAATTTTTGGTCATTTTTCCCTAGGAGAAACTACCTTTGTTTGGTAGTAATTTTGAGTGGACAAATTGGGAATTTTTGGTCATTTTTCCCTAGGAGAAACTACCTTTGTTTGGTAGTAATTTTAAGCAGACAAATTCACTGGTATGATATCATTAAATGTAGACCTTTTACATTGCAGGATACTATTATTGATTTTCTACAAAAATAAAGCAAAATTCACTGACACAAACACAATGACTGTCTTGAAAAGTGTGTTTGACAGTAAACTTATTTGATTTTCATAGAAATTTTTAAAAAAACTTTAATAAAGATTGACATTTTCACTTACTTGTACCTAGTTATCAGGCAGAGATGGAGGGCAGTCGTTGATGGCCTATGCTCCAGAAGGAGCAAAGGGCCTAAGTAAGTAAGTGTACCTAGTTGTAACAGGAAATATGTATGCACATCCTAGATTACACTAGAATATTTCTGCACAAAGTAAAACATTGGTGCTATGGGATTTAATAGGCAAATGGTCAATCCTATTGTACATTTGACAAAAATGTCAGCAAGGATATCATTTCTGGTGTAAACATCACTATTTTGGCCATGTAGAATTCACATTGAACCAAAATTTTCCTTTCTACAGAAATATATGATGACGATCAAGGATGCACATCATTGCTAGTTTTGAAGAACTTGAATTCCCATACAGATTTTGGGTTAAAACTAGGCTCAAGTGAGTGAACAATATCAAGCATTATTCAATGGGGTTCGCCACTGTACCACGTGATACCTTCTAATGTGTCTGTAAAACGCTTGTTTCCAATGGACATGGAATCGCACAATATGATGCTTTCCCGTAAAACGGCGTTATTCCTGGAATTTGTAATGTTGATGTTTTCCAAAATGTTCCGCACACACGTTAAGATGTATTGATCACGTGGTGCGGAGGCGAACCCCATTTTATTGGGTTTTCTATGGAAATTAAGCATATATCACTGTCACAAAGATACTGACTCATATTGTAGTTTAATAGTCATTACCCCTGTGTAACTATTCTTGATCAGTGTTGCCATCAGAATCAGATCTTTGCGACACTTGTATAAATTATTTTCTTGACTTAAGACAAGCCTTTCTTGCCTCCAATTTCAATTTTTTCAGTAAAGTGTGAAATCATGATGGCATGATAAACAAACAGGCATGATGGTGAGAATAAACACAATGTATGAGACAGACAGCCAATACGAAAAAATATCAAATGGTACATTGGTGAAACACATTACAAAACCATGATATGGGGTGCTGATGCTATGGTTCGTGCATTCATCAGTTTACCCACAAAGTTTGACCGAGTGTCATAGACTCATGACATAAAAAGTCAGTCACTACTGGAAGTTTTTGTTTCCTGGGGATTTTCATCCATTTGGGTGCAGATTTTCATATTATCCAACAGTATTCGATTCCTAATTATCCTATGTTTGTTAAAACATAAATAAAACTTATTAGCGCCATTAAACCTTACCATTTTGAACAATTAAGCAACAAATACGACTGCTTGTTGGAGTTGAAGAAATGGCCGTCTTCCACCTTGTTGTTTGTACTTGGTTACTACCGTTGCTAGGTTGGGAAGGACTGTAAGAGAATTATATTCGAGTTGATTTGTCAATTCTTTCAAATTTCCTTATCGAATATAAAATCATTGAAACCTAAAAAATATATACATTGTGACAAAATTTATCAAATTCGTTTTAAAATCAGTAAATTTATATTAATACAAAATACAACAACCCTATGGACATATTGGATTCGTCCATTTTAACCCATATGACTTTAGTCTTTATTACTAATCCAATTCACACCACACATATCGCTAACTCAGGGAACTTAACCAAGATACCTTAACCCGAAAATAATGGAAGATATCAGTATCTTTAATGGGATGAATACAAATTGATATAGCCAAGGGCGGTGAATAGAAACGCGTAATCTGATAGCTCGATGCAAGACGATTGTCAACAATAACAACAAAATCCAATTCAATCTCTTTTTAAGTTGATCATCGGTATTTAAATTGGAGACAGAAAAATCAAGTTATAAACAGGGAATACGATAGTGAGTATTTTAGGGTTATTTGATTCGCAAAAGTATTACTTTTTAAGTTGAAAGTATTTGTGGGTGTAACCACCGGACCCGGTGTAAATAATGGCAAATTATCTCAAGTTTGTTTTACTTTAATAAATGAAAGTATATGGTTTTTTAAGGTGCAACTTTTCTTTGGTGCTGGTTGAAATGCTATTAGTAAATTAAACTATTTATGCTAGTTTTATCATACGAGAAGATTGTTTTGCTGATGCAAACAAATTATTTCTACTTGGTCTGCAAGATCTGACAGGATGCATCATGTTGACATTTGTGAATTGCACATTGGCTATGAATAGCATGATATTATTATAAACTATACTCCCCCATATGTTGATGATATAGTTAATTTTCAATATATTGCAGGTTTGTCTGAAAAAATACACCAGTTTCAAACGTTATGCAATATCAAACAGTAACAGTATTGAACAGACCAATTATTGCCAGTATTTAAAAAAAACAAACATACTAATCAATGTCCAAATCACAATCCCAAAGCAAACACTTTGAAACTGACAAAATGATTAGACACATGAACTTCCACATAAATTTTCATAAATCGACTTGGTTGGCCACTTAAGATTAGCCCCCAAATTCATCAGGAATGGAAAAATGCATAGGCCAAACGGGTGCAAGTCATTTCGGCACCTGTAGAAAAAGTCAATTCGGCACCCGTTGAAAAAGTCACTTCGGCACCTCCATGTCTTTATTTTCATAAAGCTTTATTATCTTATATTTTAGGAAAACCGAAGATGGCAGTGCCAGCGAAAATTGTATTGAAGAGCACAACCAAAATGTCGCTCAATGATAGGTGAGGACAAAGTCCAAGTGGAAATTTACGATGGATTACAAAATGGATTCTATCATACTTAAGTCACGTCTAGGGTGCCGTGGTCTTTGTGGAGTCCAGTTTTGTCACCATGTTTGGAAATTTGGATTGATATGGATAAAAAATGGGGATCCTTAGTGGAAAAAAAGAGATATGGAATTTCAACTAAGGCAAACAAAACAAAAATGAAAGTTGATACATGAGCATTTTAATTTTGGTTACATTTGTGTAACCATAGAAAATGCATGTTATGTATGAAAGCAATAGGCAGAAATGATGTTTTTCAACATGTCAGATATTGGTTTAGAGCCAGTCATAACATACATGCAGATAGATACAAAAAGAGAAAAATGCATGAAAAAAATCTGTAGCTCACGATGCTCATGTATATATAGTTATAGAGGTATAATTGCAAAACAAAAAAAAGTTAGCAGAAAAAATTTGTAAAATAAATGCTTTCATTGCATGATGCTGCTACTGTTGCATTCTGAAGTTCAAGGTATACCTAGTAATGATTGCTAACAGAGAAGCAAAAGTTGGCTTTAAAACAAAGCAAAATTTAAGTTTTCAGCATTTGATAAAAGAAAAAAACTGACAAATTTAACAAGTCAGCTTGGCAAATGTAGATATACAGGTATACCTGGTACTTTGACTAACCACTCTGTTTTGAAATATGTCATATATTGAATGACTCATTGATATATCCGCCACAGTATCTTCCATCTTTGGTATCTATCTTGCACATGGTTTCATTTGATAAGGATCTCTTTGACAACTTGTCATTCTTTGGTTGCTGAAGGTCAGTCTTTTTCTGATCCTCTGGATTCTGCTGAATACTCCCCCCCCTCCCCCATCCCAGATTAAGAGCTTCATGACAGTCTTGACTTGATGTTAAATAATCACCAACCAAATATCCCACCAATCCACAACTTGCACAACTTCAGTATAAGTGAAATGACCTGGTCTTGGTAGGGTAAGCTCTGGCTCCAAAAAGTTGAAGACAAATATTAGCCAATTTTGAAATTCAGGAGCCAATTTATGTTTAAGAGCTATAAAAAGAATAAGAAATGATAAAAATTAGCACATTGGCAAATAGCAGAGCTTGCCCTGTCTTGGTGTAAAATACCATTCCTACCAGTCTACTAACATTTTGATTCAAGTCTCTTCCAACCTAGATGGTTTCTAGCCATTTATCATGTTTACCATCTTGTTCTCCTGTTCCTTGTCTTTTCATTTATCTGATTTCATTCTTCAGCAGGGCTCCAAGTAGGATTTGGGTTTCACTAGCCTTCTAGCTACCATGTTTTATTTTTACTAGCCAGGGTTAAATATTTTGGTCGCCAAATCAAAGGTTTCACTTGATCATGCAATAATACCAAAAAAAACTGAAATCTCAGAACTTTTAATTTAAATTTAAAGCTTATACTGTGTGGAAGTCACTATTGACTGTCTGTTTTAACGGCAAGTTCCGGACAGTTTAACAAATTTTACAATACCGGTACATTCGCCAAGCACTAGCCAATTCTTGATTTTGAGTCAAATATGCGAATAATTTACTGGCTACTTGGAGCCCTGCCTTGCATGTTAGGAGTAAATATCATTTTGTAACCCATTTCATTTGCTTTTGTGTTCAACACTAAGGCTTTATGTTCCATGACAACCAAAAATTAGATATAATTTATCAGTTAAACACTAAACACTGAAGTATTAGTAAACTTAACTTAGAGCTTGTACTGTACATGTAAGAGCTAGTGACTATGATATATGACTTCAGATAAAAACTTGGCTTTTGCTTCCCACAAATTACGGATGATATATACTTCATATCCAAATTTTATCCCCACTTTCAGTCAATGATGATTTCTCAAATCTTTGCAACCATCTCGCCAATGGTTATTTACGTATTTAACACAGACGTCCTAACCTTTACCATAACATTTCACACATTTTTATCTGCAATGACTTGCTGCTGATGGTATTATCAGCCGCTGATTCTATCTTTTCTTTTTCATAAGACAACATGAACAGTGACAGTATCATACTGAATATGTATACCAGTGGTCACTGATTCATGTTACTGACAGTGGCACATTAGGATATAGAGTCAGTAATGTTTTGCAATTTACTCAATGTAGACCTATCGTAAGATTTGGTCACGATGTAGACCAGTCTCAGGACTGTGTCATAAACTTATGTTATAGTACATATCAAAATATAATCAAAATATTATTGCCTTTCTGCTCCAAATGAAGATTTTCGCAAATCCAGAAATTAGCCAGACCAGCGCCACCTACAGCTCAAGAAGTCCGTGTCAAGATGGCTGCCCAGCAACAAGCTTCCAGTAAAAATCAGCGACTTGCCCAACAAATGGCAAACAGACCTTCTGTTCAAGCAGCATTAAAACTCAAAAAGGTAGGTAAAGTTAATGCTTCAGTGTAGGTTTTGGGTTCTGTCATATAACCATGAACTATTTTTCAAAGCAGGAGCGATCGCGTTATTGTCATCAACACCAGGCGGTAGCAAAGTCTTAACGCCACTTATGGTGGAGAACAATGATATATAATCTATCAAATACATAATAAGAAATTCAAAAGTTGGGTTTTGTATGTGCAGGATCAATTAACTGTTTGAATACTGGGCTTCATCAAAGCCTTAACTCTAAATATGGTAAAATGAATTAAAAAAAATAAATTCACAAAAAAGAAATAAAACTAACAGCAGTAATTCAGTTGTTTAAACATGTCTTTGCCTGTCTCGATAAAATAATTTTTCATTTACACAGTTTACACAGTTTGACTTCTTTAAAAATGGCAAAATAAAAATGTTTACAGTTACAAGAGCTCTACCCCATTCAAAAACAGATTAGTTAGGGTTTTTCATGAAGCAAAACATTTTGTTGCATTCATTACAATATTGTTTTGGTTTTGTATTTGTAGAAAAGTCTAAAACAAAGATTAGGAAAAACCAACGTCAAAGCTAGATTAAACTTAAATGCAGTCCGTGGTAATAGAGGGCGTGGCAGGGGTAGAGGAGTAGGCGGAGGAAGTTTCCGATCTCGAGGAGGGCGAGGATTTGGGCAAGGCGGACGAGGTCAATCAGGAGGTCGAGGTGGTGGTAGTAATCGTGGAAGGCTGAATTCGTCATCTGATTTTGGAAGTGGAGGAGACCTAAGTAACAAAGGTGGCAGCAACCAGAGAGGTGGGTATTTTGAATTGAATCTGATGTGCCAGTCTCTTGTCTAGTTGAAATATTTTTTGGATTTGCATAACAGAATACATGTATTTGCTTGGTAGTTCATGTATTCAAAGACTGAATACAATCCCATTCCAATTTGTGTTGGAAAATTCCAAATTCATCATGTTGAAAACATGAAATCAAATTCTGGGCGTAGCCTAGTGTTAGAAAGTTTGTCATTTCACTTGATGAAGGTCTACTGGTTTTTCAAGGCACTCTGGTTTCCACAAACATTCCAGAACTGACTGCCTTGATATAATTGAGAGATTCTTGACTTTTGTGTAAATCACCATTGCCCCATTCAGTGGCCAAGTGGTCTAAAGCATTGGCTTATGGATCAAAATGCCTCTCATTACCTCGGTCCGAATCCTGCTTAATCGGATCTTAGTTACTTCTGTCGATTCACTCGCCAAAGATTGGTGTTATTATCTGGGCAATTTAATAAAAAAAAAACAAAAAAAAAGCCCTGAACTGATCACCTCAATACCGGTGAAAGAATATTTACCCAAATGTAAAATATTATGACCCCACTTCACTCATGCTAGGTTTCCATAAATTTAAAATAATTAGTAGCCAAATTTCCAAAATTTGTGAAAATATAGTCCTTTTTAAAGTATTTTTTCACAAATTTGCTAAAATAGGTTACTTTTTGAAAGAATTCCTCAGAAATTAGTAGCCAATGGCCATTATGGCTACCAGGAATGTAAACATAGCTCATGTAAGAGGATTTTCTAAGCAGGCCATATATTGTTTCAGTGTTCATTCTATATGGGGTCATCAATCCCATTTTTTAAGGCCCTATTGGGCCATATTTAACATTACATAAAATCATGAGAGTGTTTTAAAACAGACATTTGAAAAATCCTAGACTGAACGCTGTTGTTTATTATGGTTATAGGTGGTCGAGGAGCAAGAAGATTCCGTGGACGTGGTATGGGACAGGATAACCGAGGTGGCGGAGGAGGATTCAGGGGTGGACGAGGTGGATTTAGGTCAGTATGTCATTAACATGATGGAAATAAATGGTCATCATCCATTCTTTTTGGTGTAAGGTAATAAATACATGTAGCGTGTCTACCCCAGATTGATGAAATTTTTAGGGGAAAACACAAAAACGAGGTAACTCCTGTGGAATTTTAAGAATTTCTGGAGAATTTTTTTATTTGACTTCAGGGATTTATCAGGGTCTTTTGGGAAAAGGCCCTAGACTAAAAATTGGGAAAAACTATCAACTTTTTGCTCATTTTGGGAAAACTTTGACATCATATTTGATGCCATTAATGATTAAAATTAATGCTTTTAGTGTATTGAAATGATTGAAGATTGAGAAAAGCAGCCATATTTATGGCCAGACTTCAGCTATGTATCTGGTACGATTTTCTAATTGGGAATTTTCTCAGCCCATTTTGGGAAAAAATCTATGTCTTTTCCATTGGGAATGGGGCCGAATTTCGGCCCTAAATAGGCCCTTGATAAATCCATGGACTTGGAGAACTGGTATTTAACATTGAACTGTTGAAAGAAATAAAATGGTATTTATTAAGCACATACATAGAATTACAGAAAATTAAACATATTTTATTATTCAAAAAAAAAAAAAAAAAAAGGAAATGAGCAATATGAATGTGTTTTGTTTGAGAAAAAAGGTTTTTTTTTTAAAATTTTTGGTTTGCATTTGAAAAAATCATTTTAGCAATCATTTCTGTTCCTTTCACATGTATATAATATTTTATTCATATGGGCCATATTTCAGATTAGATTTTAAAAACTTTAAAAGCAAAAACAGTAATTATATTGCATGTTAAGTTTTGAAATAATATTAAGTGATTGTAAAATTTTAATTCCAATGCCATTATTCCTCACTAGGGGGAGTGATTGGCAAGTCAGAAACAACCGTGGTCGTGGTGAACGGGGTTGGCGTCGAGGTCGATTTGATGACTCCCAAGCGTAAGCTTGCATGATTGTGCATTTTAAATTAAGCTACTATAGCATATAAGCTAGGCTTAATTTGAAGGAAAACCTTGTACCAACCTTTTCCATTTTAATTTAATTCCTTCTTTTATTTTTTTCTCCACTAACTTATGATTTCATTAGAAGCTATTTTTAGCTCACCTGACCGAAGGTCATGTGAGCTTATGGCATAGCGCAGCGTGTGTATGTGCGTGTGTGCGTCGTTAACACCTATTTTCGACTTCTCCTCTGAAACTACTGGACAGTTTTTGATGAAACTTTGTCAGAAGTATATATGGGTCGGTGCAATTCAGATTTGTTCGTGGCGTTGCTATGGCTACCATAACTAGGTCAAGGTGACATAGGGGTGCAAAAATCTTAAAAAATCTTCTTCTCCGAAAGTACTGATTGGAGAAAAAATCTGATGTGATATTTGGCTTCTCTAGGGTCTTAAGTCTATAGTTTGTTCATTTTGTGAAATTCGGATAAAAAATAGGTTACGCGTTTTTGCGTTTAATTTTGAAAAAATCGTAAAATAGCTTCAAATTGTTATAACTTGACTATTTGACCAGATAATGACATGGGGTTTTCAGTTTTGACATCTTCTTGTTAGTATCTTCAAAATGAGGTCAAGGTCGATTGTGAAGGTCGTGACCTAATTTTTTTTACCTCTGATTATAATTATTATCTCGAAAACTATAAACTTTTTGTATAGGCATGTATATTAGAATGTTGTAGGTATCTATACAACGATCATTTTGATGTATAGAAAAAGGTCATGGGTTCAAAGGTCAAGGTCACAGATGCGAAACAATACCGAAATGGTTAATTATCTCGAAAACTATAAACATTTTGTATAGGCATGTATATTAGAATGTTGTAGGTATTGATACAACGATCATTTTGATGTATAAAAAAGGTCTTGTGTTCAAAGGTCAAGGTCACAGATGTGAAACAATACCTAAATGGTTAATTATCTCGAAAACTATAAACTTTTTGTATAGGCATGTATATTAGAATGTTGTAGGTATTGATACAATGATCATTTTGATGTATAGAAAAAGGTCATGGTTCAAAGGTCAAGGTCACGGATGTGAAACAATACTGAAATGGTTAAATTTCTCGAAAACTATAAACTTTTTGTATAGGCATGTACATTAGAATGTTGTAGGTATTGATACAACTATCATTTTGATGTATAGAAAAAGGTCATGGGTTCAAAGGTCAAGGTCACAGATGCAAAACAATACCGAAATGGTTAATTATTTTGAAAACTATAAACATTTTGTATAGGCATATATATTAGAATGTTGTAGGTATCGATACAACGATCATTTTGATGTCTAGAAAAAGGTCATGGGTTCAAAGGTCAAGGTCACAGATGCGAAACAATACCGAAATGGTTAATTATCTCGAAAACTATAAACATTTTGTATAGGCATGTATATTAGAATGTTGTAGGTATTGACACAACAATCATTTCGATGTATAGAAAAAGGTCATGGGTTCAAGGGTCAAGGTCACAGATGTGAAACAATACTGAAATGGTTAATTATCTAAAAAACTATAAACTTTTTGTATAGGCATGTATATTAGAATGTTGTAGGTATTGATACAACGATCATTTTGATGTATAGAAAAAGGTCATGGGTTCAAAGGTCAAGGTAACAGATGCGAAACAATACCAAAATGGTTAATTATCTCAAAAACTATAAACTTTTTGTATAGGCATATATATTAGAATGTTGTAGGTATTGATACAACGATCATTTTGATGTATAGAAAAAGGTCATGAGTTCAAAGGTCAAGGTCACAGATGCAAAACAATATCGAAATGGTTAATTATCTCGAAAACTATAAACTTTTTGTATAGGCATGCATATTAGAATGTTGTAGGTATTGATACAACAATCATTTTGATATATAGAAAAAGGTTATGGGTTCTAAGGTCAAGGTCACATATGCGAAACAATACGGAAATGTTTAATTATCTCAAAAACTATAAACTTTTTGTTTAGGCATGTATATTAGAATGTTGTAGGTATCGATACAACGATCATTTTGGTGTATAGAAAAAGGACATGGGTTCAAAGGTCAAGGTCACTGATGTGAAACAATACCGAAATGGTTAATTATCTCGAAAACTATAAACTTTTTGTATAGGAATGTATATTAGAATGTTGTAGGTATCAATACAAGAATCATTTTGATGTATAGAAAAGGTCATGGGTTCAAAGGTCAAGGTCACAGATGCAAAACACTACCAAAATGGTTAATTATCTCGAATACTATAAATTTTTTGTATAGGCATGTATATTAGAATGTTGTAGGTATTGATACATTGGTTATCATGATGTAAAGAAAAAAGTCTTGGGGTTTAGTATTTATGTGTTCTTTAAATCTATCAGCTAGCCATTAGTTATCAGGTGAGCGTATCAGGCCCATGGGCCTCTTGTTGTTGATTTAGTATACACAGACAAATAATTATTTACAAATTTGGGGTTGCCTTGCTTTGATGTAATAAGAATCACACGGTTAAGGTTTGGTAGGATTTGTCCTCGAAGCAGTGGTTTTGTATATATAAGATTTCAGCTGAATAGAGGCAGTTACTCCTGTGGAAAATGACCAAAATTTCCCAATTTGAGCACTAAAGTTCCAAAAACAACAGTGATAAATGTTTTATTCAATAATTTTGTATATGTACATACTGGCCTGATCCACAAAAATATCAAGTATTGTTACAATATACATGTAACATCTTTGCCATGGGTATCCTAACTATATTTTACAAGCATGTTATAATATAATTGGCTATTTGTTCAGGACCTGTGGTTTCTGTTTCTGGTAGCCAGAATCACCAATTGCTAGTTGTGGTAATTGCTGAGAAATTATTTCACAAAGTAACCTAATTTACCAAATTTATGAAAAAAATACTTTAAAAAGGACTAGTCTACATTTGTATATTAATAATTTTCACAAACTTAGGAAATTTAGCTACTAATGATTGTAAATTTGTGGAAATCTAGAGAACATAAATTTTGCCAGTTTCTGAAAAAAGTTAATTTTTTCCAATTAAAAAGTCTTTAGGTAGTTTTTAAAACCCAAATAAAATCACTAATAAGCTAGATATAGGCTAGTCATTTATTTATTTTGCTTAATGTATACTTTTTAGTTTGAATAATGCAATTATTTTTGTTGATTTTAATAAGTTCACAGAAATGATGCTTTTTATTATTTTTTTTAATTGAATTTTGTTATTTGTTTTTTTTTAATAAAAAGTTTAAAACAATGTTACTAATTTAGAAAGATACATTTTAATCTACTTTCTCACCACTTAATTTATTGCTTGGTACTTTATTGAAATGAATTTTATTTTTTGTTATGCCCTCCTACTCATTCCCTACTTTGGTATTTTTATTAGATTTAGTTTCTGCCATAATGTCATTACTAACTGAGAAATATTGATAATCATGAGACATTTGATATATATGCCAGTGTAAAACCAGTCTAATCAAAAACAAACATACTGACTATGTCTGAATCACAATCCAGAAGCAAAGTAAAAACTTGGAAACTGACAAGTTAGGTTAGATACGTGAACTTCCACCAAGGAAGTGAGGCCAGGTGCTCCGGAAAGGTTAGCACCCCCTGTTTAGTTAGCTACATCCACCACATGTGTAACCAAATTGAGTGAAAGGAACATTGAACTGTGGGACATCAAATATATCCAGGGTAATCCTGGACACAGAGACCTGTACATATAAAATAAGTTTAAACTACATGAAAAATTAGTTTTCATTCAGACTTTATCCAGAAAAAAGTACCATGGAATTGTTATTACATGTATAATCTTTAAACAAAAAAGGGGTGGTGACATATAGTGTTAACTCCATTCCTTTGCTAACATTGTGTGCCAATTTTCTTGAACAGGAACTATCTCAGGAAGGTGTAGATGTGTCATTGGCTATTCAAATGTTGATCATGCTTATTGTTGGGAAAACCTTGATTTTCCAGTTGGGGTATATTTGGGGGGCACTAAGCATCCCATTTCAGTTATAATTGCCAGTAGTTCATATTGATTTATGATACATGTATGTAAGAATATTTAAATAACTGCCTATTTTGATTTTACAGAGGTGGACGTGGAAGAGGAAACCGTGGACAGGGTGGACCAGGTGGAAGGCGTGGTGGCCGAGGATTCCAGCGTGGACGAGGAGGACGTGGTAGAGGGGGACGAGGCCGTGGAGGTGGAGGGGACCTTCCTTCCTTATCGCAGTTAGATAATCAGCTAGAAGAATACATGTCTAAGACAAAAAATCACTTAGATATGGAACTAGATGCTTACATGGCACAAACAGAAGCCAGTTGAACAAAGAGCAGTTTATAATGAAGACAAAATGGTTGTTCTTGTAGTATAAGTTGTTAGTGATTTAAATTTTTGGTGTTCCATAGAAAAGCTGCCTTGCACAAATCAGCTTTTGTGTTACCTTAAAGTTTTAGTTGTTATCTGGAAAAGGAGCGCCAGTTTTGTATAAATTGTCGTGGCATGTTTATGGAAGTGCCATTTGTGATGGAAACCAGCTTCGCAATATACCACCTGTTTGGAAAATTGAACAAGATGTGAATAAAGACAGTTAAATTTGACTTTGTGCATTAGAGATGAAAATCATGAAATGCCTAACAATTTATTTTTAGCAGGGTTTGAATAAAAATTTTCAAACTGCTTTGGCAATGTGCCAAGTAATTGGGTATTGCATACTCCAAAACAAGTAGTGGCAATTTAGCACTAGAAAAAAGATGTAATTTTATTTTATTTTATTTATTTTTCACCAATATGTTTTGGCAATTTTAATTAGAATCAAAGATGGCATCTTGACAAATGATTTGTTAGGCACTGTGCTAAGTGTGAATAAAATAACATGCGACGCTGGACTGATTTAACTTTGTCATGATGAGTGTATGTGTCTTTTGTTCAAGGCCTGTTTCAGTAATATAATGATATTAAATACTCAAAAATGTGTTATAAGACTGAAATTTGTAAGAAATATTGTCAGAACGAATTCAAAGCCCAGAGATTGATGTGAAATGAGTTTAGTTTAGGTAATATAATGTATATACTGAACAAAGAATTAAAGAACCCTTTTGTTGATATCACTAATTACAAAATATGCTGATTATCATGTTCTGATTCCAATACTGTTGATGAAAAAATGGGCCTCGGTTTCATCCAGGCCTTGGCTAAGTTGACTGACCCATCAATGACTGTCAACTACATCTCTGATTCCAATACTGTTGATGAAAAAATGGTTTAAGTTTTATCCAGGCCTTGGCTTAATTGGCCGACCCATGAATGGCCATCAGCTACATCTCTGGATTGAACATGGCACAATAAATTAGGATCAGGTCTGCTCTGTCTTGTAAAAAAGCATGAAGCAACGTATTAAATTGTCAATCTGTTACTCAAGAGATCAATGTTGATGATTGGGTTTTTTAATAAAAAGGTGTGAATATTTTTAGCATTAACTTTTATGATTCAGTTGTCCAAGTAGAAAAAATCTTGTGAAGAAATTTATCTTTTATTTGACACGAAATTGTAGAAATTGTTATGTAGTGGTAATAGTTATTGTTGATTTTTTTTGTATTTTATTTGTGTATTACAAGGTTCACAGGCTTGTTGCCATAGTTACCAACTTAACATTTTATTTTACTGATTGTATGGATTCCCTTTTGGTTAAGGTGTTGCTATGGAAATGGTATTTAGATTTGCTATGAGGTAGTTAGTGGGAAGCGAGAAGATGTTTGCATAAAATTTTAATATAGTTTTAGCATGTTGGTCAGATTGTTACCATAGAAACTAAATTATATGAAAAACCAATCACTAGTAACTAAAATTTGGGAATAAATTGAATGACAATGAAGTAATATTTGACAATGGAATTATGTGTTGAAGGAACGGGGGATATAGTGTTTACTTTTATTTCTTCCACCATTTTGTCAGCCAATTTTGTAAAATTACATTACAGAGTTTTATCTGCATGAACAATCTTTCTGTGAATGAGATGTGCCATTGGCTATTAATATCCCATGGATGTTTCAGTCGGGGTTAACACATCTCATTTCAGTGATGATATCAGAGAAGTCTATGTTTGTATATTCATATATTGTCTATGAAATTGTGTCATAGATTTAGCTGTAACTCACAAATTATGTATTGTACTTCAGTTTCCAACTGTATTACTAAGTGTGCATAGGCTACAGTTTGTAACTGTTATACCCAGCATCTTATGGATGTAATATTTCATATGTATACATGTAACTTTAGCAGTGATATCAATTTAGTAGATGTCCAGTTACTTTTATCTTGGGAAGTTTGTCCCCTTCACAAGCCTGATTGTCAACACCAATGAATTTGAAGTCCAATTGAAAATTTCCCAGCCTTCCTTTACTACAGTTTCCCAGTGTATTACCAGCATTATTTGGGGGCGATATTGGCAACAGCATTCGGATATCCAGTTACTTAAATTATAAGAGGAACTTTGTCACCATCATAGGCCTTATTGTCAATGACAACATATAAACTTTTAAATTACATGCATGTATTGTACTTTAGTTTCCACTTGTATTATCAAGTGTACTTGGGCTACAGAAGTCTGTCAAGCAACTTCTGATTTTGAGCTGTTCCTGATTTTTTCCTGAATTTGTTATATAAACTCCTGATTTTGACCCTTTTCCCCACAAAAAAAAAAAAAAAAAAAAAAAAAAAACAAAACATAATTATAATATGTTGGAATGAAAATGACCTAAGTAAAAGCTTTTAGCTTGACAATTATATTATCACATTCTGATAATGACCTTACTTTATTAGAATCAAAAACAGCATCCTTAAAATTCATATAAGCTGAATGTAGGTCTTACTTTGTGATTTTTTGTCACTTTTTATGTCAAAAATTCCTGATAATCTAAAAACTCTTCTGATTTCCTAAACTTTTTTGAGCCAAAAAGTGCTTGACAGACTGCTACAGTTTCTAATATCCAGCATCGTATGGCTGTAATATATATACATTTGTGTATATGTAATACTGGCAGTGACACAATTTTGGATGTCCAGTTACTGTAACCAGGGAAGTTTGTCCCCCTCACAAGCCTTGTTGTCAACATCATTTGTAGAATTTGTACAGAATCCAACTGTGTAACCCAGTCTTGGCAGTGGCACAATTTTGGATGTTAAGTTACTGTAACCTGGGAAGTTTGTCACCATCTTACGCCTTATTGTCAATGACAACATATTAGTTCGTGTTGTATGTATTGATGTCATCGTTCATTTCTCAGTGTCATTAATTCATTGTAACATAATCATGACTAATATTGCTTCGTTTGTCACCTGTGATCTTTATATTTGTCATAATAAAATTAATTTTAAATAAATTGTTACTGATTTAGATTATATGTAAATTGGAAAATTGAAAAAAAAATTGTGTTGGGTTTATTTTTACATAAATTCATGAAAGTAAGAGAAAAGCAAAGCTAAACAAAACCATTAATGAACTTACTGATACATGTACAGTAAAACCTTGATTCATCGCCACCATTTGTTCCGTCAAATTTTGGCATTATAAAGGGGTTTGGCAATAAATTGGGGGAGGTCCATAAAGAAAAACAAAGAAAATGGATTTTGGGACTTCAAAATAGTGTGGCGATAAGCAAGGTGGCAAAGTTATCGAGGGGCATTATAACGAGGTTTTACTGTATTTATATTCTGCAAAAGTTTGATCATTGTCATCATTTGTTTAGCTAAATTTTGGCAATATGAATAGGTTTAATAATAATTATCTATAAACAACCAGTCCATGTTCTAATCAAAATTAAATAAAAAACTAAAGAAAACTTTGATAACTTGCAAATTTTGTTCAACATGTGAAATCCACCACAAAAATGAGGGTGGGCTTTTCCTGAGGGTTCAGTACCACCTGCCTCGTGTGTAATCAAAATGAGATTGAAAGGAACATGGGATGTCAAAAATATATCCAGGATATCTTTAGATACAGAGACATCATAAATCAAGGAGAGGCCTACAAAGAAAAATATAAAAGGAATGGATATTTGGACTTGGAAAATGTGATTTGTGCTAGAAAAGTTATTAATGGGCATTATAACAAGGTTTTACTGTATTCTGTCACCTGTATCACAACAATAAAAGTTATGTCAATAAATTGAAAGGATGTAAAAATTAACAGAAAATTTCTGTACTCCATTGAGTAAAACTAAAATGTCAAAATTACAGTTTCACAATCTGATGAAATTAAGACCACTATGTTGGGTAGCTCGGTTGGAAGAGTACTTGCTCCATATACGAGAGGACGTGGGCCTGAACTCCAGTCGAGGTCTGACCATGACTTGAAAAGGTAGTGACTGTTCTTTTGCCTAGCAATGAAAGTCAAATGGTCCTTCAGAATATACCTTGAAAATCTATGCTCTGTGTTATGACAGGCATGGCACATTGATTAACCCTCCCTGCACATCCTCTAACCTTTATCTGATGACTTTTCAATATAAGTGAAATATTCTCGACCGAGGCGCGAAACCCCATTCAATCAATCGGTGCTAGATAGAGCACCTGCATTACAATCATACTTTTGACATTGTGATATAAGTGAAAAATTCTTGACTTGGACGAATAACCAACCAAACTAATTAAGTGGTGTATTTAAATAAGCACTACTGTTCTATCAAAAAATACCACTGTGTCAGCTCAGTTGGCAGAGTGCTTGATCCATAAGTGGGAGGTTGTGGGTTCCACGCCAAGCACTGGGCATTACGAAATGAAAGTCACTGTTCTTTCGCATGGGAACTTAAAATAAACGAGGTCCCTTGTCATGATAGGCTTGGCACGCTAAAGAACCCTGCTATATAATGCCATCAGCGCAAAACACGGGCAAAATTTCTGCACCTTCGCCTATAGCTGGCAATGTCTCGATAACACCATTACACAACTCAAGCTGGTTTTCTTTACAGAACACATACAATGATTGTAAATATAAGGATTGACATTTGTTCTTTAATTGTGATTGATGTTATTTGCCCCAGCCTGCTTTAACGGTTCATGTGGTCCATCCAACATCTGATGTCAGTGTTTATAAACATGGCCGGATTCAAACGATGCATATGTATTGCAGTATGTGTATAATCACGATGGCTTGGCTTTTTTACAATTGACCTTGTATTAAAATAGACTCATAGTATTCTCTGCTATCCGATCGTGTACGACATATACCTTTATGAACAATTAAGCTTAAATAAAAACAAAAGTCGTACACAGATATTTTTATTTATTTTATTTACATAATTTAATGGGAATGGATTGTTCTTATGCTATTAATATGAGTTATATTTATTTGCGATATTTTATAAGGCCATATTTAGAGGTTACAAAGCAGTTTTACAATAATCACATCACAATGACAAATGTTAAACATAAAACAATCCTGGTACAGTCAAACCTGTCTGTAAAGAACCCGCCAATGAAACAGTGAACATGGTCTCTATAAAGAACCCACCAATGAAACAGTGAACATGGTCTCTGTAAACAACCCACCAATGAAACAGTGAACATGGTCTCTGTAAAGAACCCACCAATGAAACAGTGAACATGGTCTCTATAAGTATAAAGAACCCACCAATGAAACAGTGAACATGGTCTCTGTAAACAACCCACCAATGAAACAGTGAACATGGTCTCTGTAAAGAACCCACCAATGAAACAGTGAACATGGTCTCTGTAAAGAACCCACCAATGAAACAGTGAACATGGTCTCTGTAAAAAACCCACCAATGAAACAGTGAACATGGTCTCTGTAAAAAACCCACCAATGAAACGGTGAACATGGTCTCTGTAAAGAACCCACCAATGAAACAGTGAACATGGTCTCTGTAAAGAACCCACCAATGAAACAGTGAACATGGTCTCTGTAAAGAACCCACCAATGAAACAGTGAGCATGGTCTCTGTAAAGAACTCCCCAATGAAACAGTGAGCATGGCCTCTGTAAACGGTGATCATAATTTAAAAATAGTGAAACAAAGGATTATAAATGCTGTAGTACCAAAGTTTGTACAGATTTAACCAAACAGTCTGGTTCTGATATAAGATTTAGGTAAAAGGTCTGGTCCCAGTTTCACAATTATTAGTTTTATAAAGTAATCAGTTTCAGAAATCGTGAATTTTTCACCCTGCAAAAATAACCCCCTTGACAGTATTTAGTAAAGAACATACACAGGTACTATTGAACATGGTAAATAGTATATCAAATTATGTCTGTCGTCAACAGCCTTTTTATGGACGATATGGGTAAAAAAAAAGGGCCGTTGATGACATACATAATTTCGTGGGTTTAATGCCACAACCTCGTATCGGAGTGTTTTATCAAATTTGACTTTTTATGTTTAAATTACGGAAAAACATCATATCTCTAACATATTAAAAAATCAGCTCTGAAATCTTGATGATTGATTTTTTATTGACAAGATCATCAATCAATTATTGATTTTCTAAAGTTTTACTGATGTCAACAATGTCTTACTTAAGCATAATATGTTGATGTATATTATAATAATTTATTATTTTAGATTGTAGTTGTGCCAAAAGACTGTATTGACAAATGCACTGTTTTGCCTGTAATACAATGTATACAATTAGTTAGTACCTTAAGTATGTAAACACCTTATCATGAGATAAGGGGTTGTAGCAGTCAGTATGATATATTTTTTAAATACTTTGTCCATGGGATAATCACCTCAGTGTAAGATGATATGTTACAGCTGCTGACTATCAATTATACAATATTTGACAAGGACAAGAAAAAACCAATTAACTGTGTTAGATTGTTCTGACCTTTGAGTATATGTAAAATATAAAAATGCACTGAAAGGTTGTAACACCGTATAGTATTTCCAGTTTACTTTAGTTTTTGTATCTTTACACAAAACGGACACATTTAGCGACTTAACAAGGAAGATCATGTAATGGTATGTATCAGTATAATTCTCCAATATAATTTAAATATTTAAATCAATTATTATATTTATAATTATATTGTATTAATTTTATTCATTAGTTTTATATTTATATTGTATTAATTTTATTCATTAGTTTAAAAATACAATATTTTCATGTATTTTCACTATTTTAGCTTGTACTGGTATGTTATTTTAACAATAATTTCTCTGTTTTTTAGCTTTAAGTATTTTGGTCTTAAAAATCATAATTTAAGAGTGAAAGTGCCAGGCTATGCAAAGCAGCTAAATTATATTTGTTTCAGTAGTTATGATTTATGTGTTAGAAGTAATATTTGAAAAATCATGGTAAATGTTTAAGAATTATGTTGATTAATTTTTAGTTTGCTCTAACACGATACTTTTTCCAATACAGATTTAACAATGGCTGAAGAAAATGCCTGGTCAAGTGATGAAGAATGGTCAAGAATATTGTCAACTTTAAATGTCAATGAAGAAGAAAGTAAAGTGCAAAGAGCTGCTAGTAAAGGAAAGAAATCAGTGTTAACCGTCAAGAAAGAAGAAAGTAAAGTGCAAAACGCTACAAGCATAGCAAGGAAAATTAAGCAAAAATACCATAATATTAGAAAGAACTATCATGCCTCAAAGAAAATAATGGAAAGAAAATTCTTGGTGCCAAAACAAACAAGAGGAAAATTATAACAAAGAATGAATCAGATGACAGTGATTTCAGTTCTAGTGACAATATTCCATTAAAGTTTCTAAAACCAAACCAAAATACAAAATCAAGTGAAAATGAAAAGGGTGATGCAGAAACTGATTATGAGGAATCACTGGTTGACAGCGAAGATTCATATAAACCAACAAAAAAAGACATGAATTCTTCTGACAGTGAATTTTCATCAGACGAGATGGAAATTAAACAAGAAAAACCAAAATACGCAACATTGTTAAAGAAAACAAAAAAGGTTCCATTGAAAAAGAAACATACCAAAAAAGAAAACCTAGAGAGAGATGAGCAAAATGATATTGTTGCTGCCAAATATTTAAGTATGAATGAAGCAATGACCACAAGTGCTGTCAGGGAGCAACACGAAAAAAGATTAGATAGTCTTTTAAAGTCCAATGGACTACAGAGGCAGCCTGTACCACCTGATGGAAATTGTTTTTTCCAGAGTGCAGTTCATCAAATTCAAAGTACTTACACTGTCAACCAACTGCGTCAAATTCTTTGTGACTACATGCTGGAACACGGAACACAATATAGAAGTTTTTTCTCCACAAACTTTGAAAATAATACCGCAGAAGAAGATTTATTTTGGATCGATTATATAACAGAAATTGAAAAACTGAAAGAAAATGGCAGCTGGACATCAAATTCTGCAGACCTACTTCCTAAGGTGTTAGCAGATTGGAGCGGAAGATATGTTAGAATTTTTTCAAGTTCAACAATGTATCCGTATTGATGTTCCTCCAACCTGTAACACATCTGCACACATCCAATTTATTTAGCATATTTCATCAGACCGTATTCCTGAACATTACGACAGTTGCATTAAAGTTTCAAATTCAGATCCAAATTCTAATAAAGTAGATCATCTTAATAGTTATAAGAGATCACTTGCTTTTGACACCTTGAATCAAGAATGTGAACAAACTGAAGAAACAGTGATAGAAATTTCAACTACAACAACAGAAGAGGAAGGATTCAACTTTCAGAAAATATAGAAGGTTGTACTGTTGAAAATGAAAATTCTCAAAATCCAGTAAACCAACAATTAGCCACTCCAATAAAACACAACGTGAAAAAGGGACGACCAAAAGGTTCCGTGAAACCAAAGTTAGCCTCTATTATGACACCGCCAAAGAAGAAGCTAGTGAGAAAGAAAAAAGCAACTCCAGAAAACTGGAAAAAGAATGTGCGAAAAAATCTGCGAATTTCGGGAAAAGAATATGTCACTCAGAGAGGACAGATCGTCACAGAAAAAAGAATGAAACCAGTGGATTGCAAAAAGTGCAAATTCAAATGCTCTGATAAAATTACTGAGCAACAGAGGACATCAATATTTGAAACTTTCTGGTCTCTTGGATCATACGAGCGACAAAAAGATTTTGTTATCTCAAAAATAAGTCAGAGACAAACTAGAACATACCTTGATGAAAACAACCAACCAGTGAAAAAATCTCGACAAGTCTACAGATCATATACATTTACTATTGAAAATGTGAATGTATCTGTTTGCAAGAATTTTTTCTTGAATACATTAAGTATTGGTGAATCCTACGTTAACCATGCCATGAAAAATGAAATAGGAGGTGTATTTACTGGTGGTGAAAAACGGGGAAAACATAAACCACATAACAAAACCAGTGAGAAGGCAATGCAATTTGTGCGCCGTCATATTGAATCATTCCCAGCTGTTGAGAGCCATTATACAAGAAAATACTCTAGGCGTAAATACCTTGGTGCAGATTTAAATATTACTAAAATGTATGAACTTTACCTGGAATTTTACAAAAACAATGTAAGAGAGGATGAACTAGTAAGTCAAGCCATTTATCGAAGGACTTTCAATGAAGAATATAATCTCTCATTTCACTTACCAAAAAAGGACCAATGTAATATCTGTGTAAACTATCATAGAGAAGAGCAAGGGAATCTGACAGATGAAATGAAAACCAAATTTAACAAACATCAGGAAGATAAACAAAGAGCAAGAGACGAAAAAGCAAAGGATAAAAAAATAGCAAAAACAAGTGATAACACATTTGTTGCTACATTTGATCTTCAGGCTGTTCTTTCCACTCCATGCAGTCTTGTACAACAATTATACTACAACAGGAAATTGAGCTGCTACAACCTGTCGGTGTTCAACCTTGGGAACAAAAATGCAACATGTTACTTGTGGTCTGAAGTTGAAGCCAGAAGAGGAGCATGTGAAATAGCAACCTGCTTGTATCTACAACTTCTTTCTTTGCCTAGCAATATCAAGCATGCAATATTTTATTCAGATAACTGCCCAGGACAAAACCGGAACCAATTTATTGCCACAAGCTTCATGCATGCTGTCACATTTTTACCAAACATAGAAACCATAGATCACAAATTTCTAGAGCAAGGGCACACACAGATGGAATGTGACAGCATGCATTCCGCTATTGAATTTGCTAAAAAGCATGCAGAGATATATGTCCCACAGGAGTGGGCCAATATAATTCGCACTGCACGAAAAACAAATCCATACCTTGTTGTGCCATTAAAGCACGGTGACATCTGGGATTTTAAAGCTGTCAGACACAGTGCATGAAATACAGCAAAGTTGAAGCAAGTGGCTTAAAGATCAACTGGCTAAAAATGAAATGGCTGAGATTTGTAAAAGAGGACCCAGATACCATCCAGTTTAAATACAACTATGATGAGAGTTCAGGAAAATGAGAATATCTGCCACTGGAAAACGGGGACGGCCTGCTGAAAGAACAAAAGATCTCCCAAAGAGATACACAAAAAACAGTCAATTTCAGCAGCAAAAAAGAAAGATCTCTTATCGTTATGCTCAACTGATGTCATTCCATCATTTTATCATGACTTTTTTAAGAGCTTACCATCTACCTCTAATGTTCGAGACAAATTGCCTGATCCAGACATGGAAGAGTCCGACATTGACAGTGACAATGAGTAGGACAGCCGAACTAAATTTTGTAAATATGTAAATGTTCTGTTGATGTTGTAAATTTATGTGTTATCAGTTTATTAAAGTGCAGTTCATAAAGACACTTTATGAGGAAGTAGAATTAAACATGGCATAACTGTAGTAATTCACATTTTGGATTAATTGACATTACCTATGGACTTAAATGCTATTTTTGGATTAATATGACATTACCTATGGACTTAAATGCTATTTTTAAGGGTAAGTTCATTTTATTTGGTCTATTACTTAGTTATCATATAACATGCCCATAACTGTTAAGGAAATAATTTATGATAATATGTTGTTATCTTGTAAAACAGTTTTATAAAATCATTATTGCAATGCTAAAACAGGTTATTTTTCTGTGATGTTGTTTGGCAGAAATATTTTTAAATAACATCATGCAAGTCGATTCCAGAAACTCGTACCTCTGTATACTGTGTAGAGGCATATATATTTTTACAGATTATATTTTATTTCTATAATGCCAAACTCTAGCATATCCAGATAATGTTTTTTGGCACTAATGTACATATTTATGTTTTATAATGGTAGTGAATGCCACAACATTGTATTGGGAGATAAGGTTTTAAAGTGTGGTATAATGCAATTATAATTTGTCATATTATGTATGCTATAAAGACTTAACATTAAATACAGCTACTTGGCAGATTTCAATCTGAAAATAAAAACAATATTTTTCTGCAAAATAAAAGTAATAATTTAAAATCAATGATTCTTAATTATTATTAAGCTATTAATACAGGACATTATTTGTGTATAGATTAATGCCTTTTCTTTTTCATATATCAAGTTTTCTTCAATTTGATACTGATCTGTATTTTTATTATCTTTTCAAATTTTATTCATCTAATTGCGCATAATGTAAGTTGTTGGAGATACGAGGTTGTAGCATTAAACCCACGATTTGGTCATGTAAATAGATGGTCATTAAATAGTGTAGGTAATGATACTCAGTATATGGGATTTTAACCATGGTAGTACCAGAGTCTATACAGGGCACATGTTCATGTACTATATTTGTAGGTGGCTTTAAGACAGGTTTGACTGTATTTAAATTCACAATTGTAGTACAATACATTAGTGTGACAACTTGTTTGTTTTATATAGCTAACCAAATGAATAAAAAGTGGCCTTTATAGACAGTTCATGAGCCATTTTGTACAAAAATAGGGTGGCCTCTGGCTCAGTTGAACAGTGGCCCTTATATAGAGGTTAAATAAAGAGTAAAATGGCACAGGAGGAATTGAAAGTGCCCTTTATAGACAGGTGGCCCTTATATAGAGGTGGCCTTTAACACAGGTTGGACTGTATTTATCTTCAATACATAGCACTGTAAAACCCTATTATACCGATGGCCTCAATATAAAAAGCACCTGGCCCCAGTTTCACAATCGTTTCTTAACTAAGATTTTTTTTAACTTAAAACTGGCAAACTTTTTGTTTTTGATAAAAAATTCTATTTTGAGCTCCATAAAAAAATGTCAAAATTTTCCAGATTTAAGTTAAAGAAAATCTATGTTAGGAATGATTGTGAAACTGGGGGTTGTCCAATAAGACTTAATATTAAGGTCCCTTTGCGTCATGCTTCAATCATAAAGTCCATCTAGCTATATAAAATCCATATGTTAACATGACTTTTTATCCCTCGCCTTTCGATGAACGAAATTTGAGTTTTTGTCTGGAATTTTTGTCTTTGCAAATTCCCCATGGCTATAAAGCACTTTTTCATGAAACTTGGTGCAAAGCATCAACATTGATTTTAGAAATGCACATCGTTAACAAAGCTGGTTTGCTTATTTTCTTGGGAGTTATGGCCCTTTGAACATAAGTGCAAATCACCAAAAAGAACCTGCTGGAAGGGGATCCTAATTTAATGAATTTACTTGTATTCATTGATACAACTCCTGAATATAATAACTATATTATAAATTGAACGCAACTGAAGGTTTTGTTTGAATTAGACAAGAAATCTGCAAAAATTTGCAAATGTTAATGACTAGTATGTCTAATTAAAAAAATCTGGTTTTGATTTGTTTGGGGTAGGGTGTTTGGTTTGTTGGTGATTGGGTTTTACTTTGCTTGGGGTCAGGTGTTTGGTTCATTTAGGATCAGGTGTTTGGTTCGCTTGGAGTTGGCTGTTTGGTTCTCTTGGAGTCGGGTGTTTGGTTCATTTAGGATCAAGTGTTTGGTTTTCTTGTGATGAGGATTTTGGTTCCCTTGGGGTCTAGTGTTTGGTTCTTTTGGGATCAAGATATTGGTTTGTTTGGAGTCAGGCGTTTGGTTTGCTTGTATGTCACTAGATGTCGTTCCAAATTCCCTGACAGAATTCTATTTCCCCATACAATCTAACCCACCTTCATATCACCAGTAGTTACTAAGGCACATTAAGCATATTATATAAAACTAGTATTTGTAGAAATTTATCGCAAAAATAATAATACATGTACTACATTCTATCCAAGACCTAGAAATAAGGCTCTACTTCGATTTGAGAGTACAGGCCTCAGTTTCACAATCACTTCTTAACTAAGATTTTCCTTAACATAATTTAGCAAATTAAAAACCTTTACAGTTTTGTTAATTGTTAAGATTTTGGGAATTTTAAGGTGTCATTTGAAAGATTCCACCGAGCTCATTACATCTACATTTAGTTTTGACAAAAATGTTTATTCATAGTTCCAAAAAAAAAGAGATTGCTAAAATTTGCTAAATTTAAGTTAAGGAAAATCTTAGTAAAGGAATGATTGTGAAACTGGGGGCTGGTATCTTAATAAGCAGTGTCTTCTTGTTCAAAGCTCTGTAAAGTGTAACCAGCTGGAAACAAGGCTCTATTTGATTTGAGAGTAAGGTATCTTAATAAGCAGTGTCTTCTTTCTTGTTCAAAGCTCTGTAAAGTGTAACCAGTTGGTTAGTGAAAGTTCTTATCTTGTGTATAAATCTACATAAATGTATTAAATTTCTGTTTATAAATTAATACTAATATTGTTAACATTATCAAATACATGTAGAAGTTATTTAGCTCAAAAGAGTATATTAGTACAATATTAATTTAAAAAATATTTTGAATTTTCACTAACCATTTGGTTAAGTTAAGCTAAAAGACTTTTGAACAACTGGATCATTTTCTAAGAAAATTGGTAATTTTGCACATAAAGCAAAACAAACATATCCAAGCAAAATATCTGGTGGTCCACAATCGATGTTTTTTTCACCCTTAAATACGCATTTTTATTTGGTGTAGTTTCGGTACATGTATTATTAAAATATTTAAAAAAGTTAAAGTCTGTCCCGAGCCATTAGACCCATCAGGCCGGAGCTTATCCCGGTTTCTGTGGCGTTAAAGGTCACCGGTCACCAAATTTATGAATTTTGTAATTTGCATTCCTATGGGTAGAGTTGTCAATATTGATGTGTCTGGTGGGTTTTCACACATTACAGTTACCTGTAATATACTAAAAACTTACCTGAACGAAGTTCTAATACTCGGTAATTTCCGACACCGCTCGTAACTTTCCGGCGACCTAATTGATGACGTACATGGTGTTAAGTTGCTGAGGAAAGACACATTACCTATATATGTATCCATATGTAACATGTGGGTTTGTGTGCCATTTTGAAGGGTTTTAAAGTTTGATTTCAAGTCAAAATTATATATATTGTGAAATTTTGATATAATAATACCACAATGAACGATAAATTTTTTTTTTCACAAATTTAAGAACAAATTAAAGCCAGATTTACACAAGTCTCTTATGCAACTTTCTACAAATTGAGTGCACCTGGAAAATGCAAGAATAAAGTCGTATTTTCCAACAAACTCGCAAAATATTGTCAAAATTTGATACAAAATATACTGACCTAATGGGAAAAAATATTTTTCATTCATCCATAAGTGAATTTAATTCTGAACATAGAGCAATTTTTGAAGTTTTTAACAAAACAACTAATATAACCATGTCAAAATTATTCCTTCTGTACCTTCTTACTCGGAACAACTATAAATATTATAATTATGTCATACTTTGAATATTCATGATGAAATATGAAAAAACCCGAACAACAATGACCTACCTGACCCTAAACACCCTGATGTAACTTTGAATGAGGCCCAATTGGTGTATAAACTTCGTCGAATTTTCCCAAAATTTCTCTATGTACAGATGAACTGAATAACTTTTTTGTCATTTAAAATATAATTTGGTTAGGTCAGTGCATTTAATATGCAATTTATTGATAGTTTAATGGAAACATTTTCAATTGAAAGAAATAAATGATGAAAACCATGTGCACTCAATTTATGGAAATACAGTAATTGCTTTGAATGTATTGGGGCTATTTTTTATATACGAGAAAAGTCAGGGAAATGAGAGTGGTATTATCATTTCAGACAATATAAATTACTATGAATGGATTCAGTCAAATAAAAAAAATTCATAGATTTTAACAATTGTAATATTCAAAATTAATTTAATTCCGTCAGTCAGTCAGTTCACAAGTTCATATGTTCACACAAATCGAGACTTGTATGTCTCTTATTCAAATCAACTTATCTAATTTAACATTTATTTTTTCAAACGCATCTTTTCAGAATCCGTCAAAAACGACAAATAACATTTATCGGGTATATCATAAAGATTTATACACACGTGTCAATTAATGTTGCAAATTGTAAGGTAAACCCTGTTGATTACAGGTGATAGATGTCTACTTCTAAACAGGATGTTGCTTGCCAATGTAGCATATTGATAATCTCTTAATTACTGGTATGTGAGGGGATGTAAATCACACTTTAATTAAAAAAAGAAAAAAAGAAAGTTTCCCTCGAGTTTTGATTAAGCCGTTAGTTAGTCGGGTATAATCCCACTGGTATCACATTTTGATATGAGTTCTTTTCAGCTCATTAAAATTAGGCGTAATAAAATAATTATTATTAGTAAATGAAAATTTTAAATATCGTTTTTTAAATTTATCATGGAAACACTGAAATTAAATCAAAATTGAAGATTTAACAAAATGGGGATTGGAAATCTGACCAGTACTCTATCGAAAAAAATTAAATAATATTTGATAAAAAAATATTACGCACCGACATAAACTCCAATTTCCATTATTATTATTAAATTAAACTTACTGTGAATAGGGAAGCTATTGATTTTAATTAGAATTCGGAAATTGTTTACAAACGTTTTCATATTCAAGTAATACTGGGGTGAAATATTTGATTTCAGAGACAATAAGAAGTTATTTTTTAGACCGGTATTTTGATATTTTCGTTGTACAAAAATTCTACTTGAAAACGTTTTCTAATAATATATTGATTTTAACCTAAAAATAAAATAAAAATGGGATAATTTCTAATACAAATATGAATTAAAATCAATTTGAGGTAAATTAATAATATAGCTGTACTCGAGAGAAGAAAAAAAAGCGACAGACTACAGAATCCGATCAAAAGTGCTCGAAAATTATGTATGTTTTTTAATATACATATTAATATTGATATTTAATATTAATTTACCGAAATAATTAATAAATAAATAAATAAATAAATAAATAAATTCAACAGAAAAGTTAAGATATTTAGAATGATATTAAATATTAATGAAAATAAATATGAATAATATTTTAAATAAAAACACGAAAATGTGTATTCTTTTTATCAATTCGTTTTGATAGATAAAAATAAAAAGATAAATAAATAAATTAGTTAATAAATAAATAATGTAAAATTATGTTTTGTAATAGTATAAGTAATAGTATATCATACTTAGAGCAAACAAGAATATAGTTCTTATTTATTTATTTATTTATTTATTATGTTTATTTTTTATTTATTTTTTTATGCTGAAGGAAATTGAAATATCCAATATTAAAAATAAATAAATAAATAAAACACGAGAAGTTACTACTGATAAATCTGGGTAATAAATACAGATCACTCTACAAGCTTTAGTTACTAGATAACTTGGATAACACCTTCTGCGTCACTTCCGGTTTTTGGGCCCTTTTACTACCAAAGGGAGATAACACCGTTTTTCAACAGTTTTAGGTCTTTAATTTACGCTGTAACAAAAGACAGAAATGATTAAAAATTGTTATTTGTGGCTTAATCGACTATTTATTATGTAATCTTTCGGAAAATAGTACTAACAAAAATTCGGTTTTTGGTGACCGGTGACCTTTAAGTGACTGAGAGTACAAGACTTTGAATGGGACGCCGGTCCATCGCAGGGTTAACCCCCAGCATTTTGCTCGTACTCATTTATTTTTGAGCTGAGTGAACTGGAACAACGTGAAATTAAGTGTCTTGCTCAAGGACACAACACATCGCCCGGTCCAGGGATCGAACGCACGACCTTCGAATCATGAGTCCAACACCTTAACCACTAGGTCACGCGCTTCCACACATAGTAAAAAATATTTACTAGTATGCAAATCAATGAATCGGCACAGAGCGGAGTAATGTTATTCTACACCCCAGTTAAAATTCTTTTACTTAATATCTGGGTAGTCAAATTCTGCA
The DNA here is from genome assembly GCA_021292105.1 of Anadara kagoshimensis. Lineage (NCBI taxonomy): Eukaryota > Metazoa > Mollusca > Bivalvia > Arcoida > Arcidae > Anadara > Anadara kagoshimensis. The sequence goes on from CM037868.1 coordinate 26,064,607, forward strand.
CAGGTTGGTGGAGGAAACAGGAGTGTCAAAAAAAAAACATACCGACTTTTGGCAAGCCAATTGACAAATTTTTTCTTACACACAAGGACTATTGATAAATGTATATTCTAAACTATATTTTTCAGTTTTACACACGTGTAAATCATTTAAAGTATATGCAAAAATATTTTTAGTACATGTATATGCAAAAATATTTAGTAATTTTTACAAAAACAATTTTCTTAATCTGCATTTTTCAATTACATTATATATGCATAAATAAATTATGTATCAGAAAACAGCTATATCATATATTTCTGTTACCATGGTTACGTTTATTGGCAGTTACCGGTAGTTATTGGTTTACATTAATTAAAAAAAACAATTAATTCATGTAATTATACAACCTATTATAATTATGTACAGAGATGTGCAAGAAGTATTTAGACACTTTGTAAAATTATTCTTTGTTTCAGATGTAAAATTTGTTGACGTTTTACTTGAAAAAAATTGGAAAAGGGAATTTTGTTGTTTTTTTCATTTTATAGATAAACATTTCAAATTCAACAGAAAATTTCTAAAATTGTAACCAGTGTTCTAAGGTACTGTTCTTTGTTAAAATAAACCTTGATAAACTTAAACAGACCAAATAAGATAGTGTTTAGAGGTCCCATTCCTTCATACTACAACCAAAATAGAACCTGTATTTACAGACAACCTTTCCATTAAGACCAGTTTTTCAAGACCCTTTGCAGCAATCAACCAAAAATACCGTCTACTGTAAAATGAGAAATATTTGCAGGTAGAAACTTTCGCGGTTTAACATTAAATGTACTTTATTTTTTGGTTGAGGAGCTGGTTCAAGGGAGATAACTACTGTAAACCAACTTTAATTCCAATGTGATTACATCTTTTACATGTTTTGCAAGGACAAAATAATGGTGAAAGTTAATCAACCAAAACTTGTATTTAAAAAAATGGTATAATTTACACCAAATATTCAGCTATGGTCAATCTTGCGAAAATGAATAGTCGCAAAATGAATTTGGCAAGAGAAACACAAAATTTGATGTCTGCCAACTTCCAATGAAAGTTGGTCTACAGCATCACTTTAGACGGTCCTGTATTTCCAAGTTTTTGTGAAGAAAACTATGCAGCAACTGAATTTTTTAATATATGAACAAAAGTATTTAATAACATGATAAACAGTTCAAAATGGGTAATTGGGACGCATAAGTCATGACAGGCAGTTGGTCTAGGAGAAGGAAGACTCTAATTATAACACCCAGTTTGGGGCTAACCATAAGTCAATCAAGGCAAACCTCACTGGTTCTCCAGGTGGGGGGTGGGGGTGGACGTAGGGTTAACATCCCTACTCCGTAAAAATCCTTTTTGTTAAGGAAACAGTTAAAAAATGTGATTTTGTTCTTGTTGCATAATTACAAACTTTAAGACACATCCTGGACTTTTCAAAAAAAAAAAAATCATCTAAAAATATTCTGAAAAAGGCCATCACATTATTGATAAAATTATGAATGAGTAAAACAATGGCATTATATATACTTGTAATGAACAACGTCAATGGCAATTTGGTTACCATAGAAACCAAATGCTTTATATAAACAATGATAAACAACCACAGCCAAAAACAACAAAAATGGCTTACATTGATACATATATATGTATTTCATACATTTGAACAAGAAGATAAAAAAACTACTATCAGAATCACTGTAATTATGACAGTGAATTATACTTAATTTTCAAAAAGTTTGATATTTTTCACTTATGAAGCCTACACATACATGTAGCTGAAAATTGATGTGCACATCTACATCTACCATGCAATATCTCTGCAGAGTGAAACTTTGTTGCTATAATGGGAATTTTATGTTTTAAAAACCAGGTGTTTGATATTTTTCACTTTAAAGGAGCCTAGTCATAACAGAAAATTTATGTGCACATCTGCACTCTCCATGCAATATATTTACAGAGTGAAACTTTGTCACTAGTGTGATTTTACATTTTGAAAAACCAGGTACATGGTAGATCATTTCACAACTACATACAACATAATATGTCACCAAGGATATCACTTCTGGTGTTAAAATCGCCATTTTTGACATGTAAAATCACCATGACGCGACATTTTCCTTTCTATAGAAATATATTATTATTGTAATTGCGGATGTGTTAAGCAATTTTCAGCATGGACTAGGTTCAACCAAGTAAGTGAACAATGCCAAACATTATTCAGGATTTTGGATTTTCTATGAAAAAAGTACAATTCACTATCACAAACAGAGTGGATCTGATAGTAATATATATATATTACTTATAAGAGCTATATAAACCTTTATGAAGTTCCTGAGATGGTAGTTTCTTGCATCAATAGTGATCAATCTAATCATGGCATTGAGCAACATTTAATGGGCAGACATGGTACTGTCACTGGCTTTCTAAGTCAAGGGATGTGGGTTCAAACTTCACTCTGGACTTCACAATTTTCTGAGATGATTTTCATCTCTTGTCCACAGCTGTAAAAAGCTAAGTACTAGAATAGTCTTTTGGGTGACTCAAAACCGAGGTTCAATTTCTCTCATTCAATGAATTCTTTCTTTAATTATAAAATCATGAAAGATTCTTCATATGTATTTGTATTTACTGAAACAGACACACGTTTTTCAAATTTCTAGAACACAGGGTAGTGTCTCATAATGTAGAGAGAGAGAGAGAGAGAGCAGATGGATTTGAAATTTCTTTTTCCTACATTTAACTGTTTTATTGAGCAAGCTATTGTAAGATTAAACACTCTAGGCTCTCTCTCTCTCTTTTTTTAAGACTTTTTCTCCATGTCTCTTTCTCTCTATCTATCTCTCTGCTTATCCAGCATACATGTAGGTCCATATATAAAATTGTCTTGTAGTATTGAGCACTTGTAACAAATTGTCAGATAAAAATTGCTAAAATAACAGATGTAAAGTAATTCAGGGTATAGCTCAAACAAGTTTGAACTGACAGTTTGAACTTTGACCTAGCTCATAAATCGAAAAAATAGGTTAAAAAGTCAAAATAAGTTTCAGGGTAGAAATTGCTGAAATAACAAGTGGCAGAAGTAAAGTAACTTCTGATATAGCTCAAAACAAACTTGAATTGACAGTTTGAACTTTGACCTGGCTAATAATTGGAACAAAGGTCAAAAGTTCATGTTAAATTTGGTAGATATTGCTGAAATAACAAGTGGCAAAAGGGAAATTGTTATGGATCTGTTTATCATAAAATCATTTAATTTATAATTTAACAATTTTTAAATCTATAATATATTCATAAATATAAAATATCTCATATTTTCATTATAATTGAAGTCCAATAGATTTTAACTTGGAATAAATATCGCTAAAATGTGGCCTCTTGCTGGGGTTCCGTTCCCAACAACTACACATCAAAGTGTAAACCTCTTCTGGCGTACCTTGGGATGCCGGCATCCGATACCCTGTAAGTAAAACAAAATTATCTTAAAAGAAACTAGACCTCAGATTAATAGAATAAATTAAGATTATCCATGTAGGATAAGGAAATATCCCCTAAGGGGGTGAATATTTCAGTCAGAGACGAGGCTAGCTGAATATTCATTTTAAAGAATTTCTCAGAAATTAGTAACCCATGGCAATTTTACCTACCAGGAATGCAAACATAGCTAACTTTTTTATTTACAACATACATGTACATCAACAAATTGAGCAAATCATGTGATAGCAAGGTTTATTTTTTTTATCAAATCCATGTTGCTAGGAGGAACTCAGAATTCCTACATTAACTTGATACTAAATCTTGTTTCTGGAAAAGTTTATTTTTAGCTCAAATCCCGTGTTGTTGCCAGGAGAAACTCAGTATTAACCCAATACCTACCACTATTCTCCTGATAAAAACCATGTTGTCAGGGGAACTCGGAATTTCCATATTAACTTGATACCAAATCTTTTTTCTAGAAAGGTTTATTTTTAGATCAAATCTGTGTTTTCAAGGGGAACTCGGACTTTCCATATTAACCTGATACCAAATCTTGTTTCTGGAAAGGTTAATATTTAGACAAATCCATGTTGCCAGGGGGAACTCAGAAACTCTGTATTAACCCAATACGTACCACTGTTCTCCTGATCACATCCTTGCTGTGAAGTGGAACTCAGAAATTTGGTATTAACCAGATACCTACCATTATCCACTTGTTCAAATTGGCACCCCTCAAAGTGGGTTTCAAAACGAAGTGACCAGCTGGCCACCAATTTAAATTTTCAGGTGGCCAGAGGAAATTCCAAGTGGCCAGGCAACTTTTCCTTCCAAATGAAGGAAAATTAAGGCATCTTTTAGGTATGGAGAACAAAAATGCACATTTCTAAAATTGACTTATAATGACTTACATCCATCAGTGTTATTTATAACAATAATAATGATGTAAAGTGTCTATTATATTGCCTGAATTGGTAACAGTATCATGAAAAATTTGTGACACAGAAAATATATCTGTTCTGTGGACAAGCTGGCTATCATTTACAAATTTTAGGTCGCCAGAAGACACATTTCTAAGTCGATTTGGCCACCATTTTAGTAGACAAAATTGAGGACTGATTGGTGTTCTCAGGAGAAACTCGGAAATTCCTGACACTTACCACTATCAACCTTTTCTCTAGATTCTGCGTTACTCATTCCTTGATATGGGGTTAATCCTCCGGAGAAAACTTCCCACATCAGAATACCAAAACTCCAAACATCACATAGGGACGTGTATTTACCTGAAAGTACATTGTACATGTATTTTAATTAGCAAACACGTGTGGCGGGTGTAGCTAGCTAAACAGGAAGAGGTTATTATTCCGGAGCACCACAATAATTAAATTGATATATACAGTTGGTAAAGACTTAATATTCAAATAGTTTGAACAATTAATTGATTAATCTTTTAGTCCAAGGTAAAAATGACTCTTGAGTAAATACAATGTAGCTCCCCTCTCCCCCTCCCCCCAAACATACCATGACATATGATAACAAAATGCTGACACAATCAAAGATTTGATGGAGCCATTATTGGCAGGAAAAAAACCATAAAATGTTAAGATTTGTGAAACTGTCACAAGGGATAAAATCATATCCCCCCCCATTTCAATAGTTGTTGATATATTTTATATAGATTTCTGGAATCCATATGCAGGTAGATCAGTTGGTCAAGACCAACCTACAGTGCTGGAGGTCCTGGGTTCAATCCCTAGTCCAAACCTGTATTTATTTTTTGGTTACACATGCAAGAAAAATTATTAAAATGTGAGTGAGTAATGGTGTTTAACATCCAGTCAAGAATATTTCACTTATATCAAAACCTCACCAGCTATACATGTTATAGATGAAGGTGCAGACATATTTTTCTTTGTCCTGTACATTGCGCTGGTGGCATTATACAACAGGGTTTTTTATGGTGCCAGGCCTATTATGACATGGGAACTCGTTTATTTTAAGTTCCCAATCGAAAAAATCCAGTGCTTGGCAAAAGAACAGTCACTATGCACTTTCAAGGCTTGGAAGTCCTATGGAGCGAACACTCTACAAACTGAGGTACCCAATGGTAAAATGTTACTATGGTTACATACAAGAACAAAAATGCTAACCACACAAGAGGAGTAGCCATAATGATGTCACAGAAAGCAACACAATCGCTTATAGGATGGGAGCCAGTGGACGAGAGACTTATGATTGCTAAGTTTCACACATCAGAAAGGAGAATCACACTTACTGTCATCATGTGTTACGCTCCAACAAATGACGCAGAACAAGAGGCAAAGGACATCTTCTATGAGAAACTGCAGAGCATCATTAGTAAGAGATCGGAAAGAGAGGTCACCCTACTGATGGGTGACTTTAATGCCAAGGTAGGAAGTGACAACTTGGGTTGAAGGCATTATGGGGAAGCACGGAATAGGCACAATAAATGATAATGGAATGCATCTGGCTAACCTTTGTGCAGAAAACAACTTGGTAATTGGAGGCACAATATTCCCACACAAGGATGCTCACAAAACAACTTGGGTCTCACCTGATCAGAGAACTAAAAACCAAATAGACCACATCTGCATCAATAGAAAATTTAGAAGAACGTTGCAAGATGTAAGAGTGAAAAGAGGTGCAGACGCAGCTACAGATCACCAACTTGTAGTAGGGAAAATCCAGCTCAAGCTAAAAAGATTTGGGAACACCAACCCTAGAGCAAAATACAATGTGGACAGACTGCTAAAGAACAATGATCGGCAGACATACCAACATGCACTCGCTGGAAAGGCACAACACCTAGAGCTAGAAAGAGAGGGTACTGTAGAAGGGAAATGGGGCAAGATAAAAGAACTATTTATTACATCCTTAGAAGAAAATGTTGGAAAAAAGAAGACCATCAATAAACCATGGATACAAAATGAAACTCTAGATATCATAGAAGAAAGAAAGCAAATCAACATTAAACTCACGAATGCTCGAACAAGATCAGAGACAAGTAGACTGCAAAACGAGTACAAACTCAAACACAACGAAGTAAAGAGAAAAGTGAAACAAGACAGAAAGAAGTTCATTGAAGACCTAGCTTTACAAGCAGAAACAGCCGCTGAAACAAGAAACATGAGAGAACTTTATAACATTACAAGACTACTCTCAGGAAAGCGAGCTACACCAGAAAAACCTATTAAAGATCTCTTAGGGCACACCTTGACAACCACCGAAGAACAAAAGGCTAGATGGAAAGAACACTTTGAAGACCTGCTAAATAGACCTAGACCAGAAACCCCAGCTAACATACCACCAGCAGAAAACGACATTCCTATCTCATTAGCTGCACCAAGCAAAGAAGAGATCAGAAAAGCGATCAAGTCCCTCAAAAACGGAAAATCAGGTGGACCAGATGGGATCCCAGCAGAGGCCATGAAATACTCTCAAGAAACAACAGTTAACATCTTCCACCAGTTGTTCAACACAATATGGCAAGAAGAAGCACTACCTGAAGAGTGGAAAGAAGGCTTTCTAATTAAATTACCAAAGAAGGGTGACCTAAGCGAATGCAAAAAACTACAGGGGAATTATGCTTTTATCAACCCAGGAAAAGTATTTAACAAGATCATATTAGAAAGATTAAAATCATCAGTAGACAATCTTCTGAGAGAACACCAGGCAGGCTTTAGAAGGGAAAGATCGTGTACTGACCAGATTGCCACACTCAGAATCATAATTGAACAGTCACTCGAATGGAACTCATCATTATACATCAATTTCATAGATTTTGAGAAAGCGTTCGACAGTGTAGATAGACCAGCACTGTGGAACATCATGCGCCATTATGGAATACCAGAGAAATATGTTAATATCATCAGTAACATGCATGATGGTATGACCTGCAGGGTATTACATGGTGGAGATGTTACTGATAAGTTTGCAGTCAGGACAGGAGTGCGCCAAGGATGTGTACTATCCCCCTTTTTGTTTATTCTTGCCATAGATTGGGTAATGAAGGAGACTACAAACAACAGGAAAAATGGTATACAGTGGACCCTTCTGAACCAGCTTGACGACCTTGACTTTGCAGATGATTTAGCCCTACTATCGCACAAACAAAGTCAAATGCAAGACAAAACATCAGCCCTAGAAGAAACAGCGGAACAAATCGGGCTCCGAATCAACAGAGAAAAGACAAAAGTTATGAAGATCAACACTAACAATACCAATCCCATCATGCTTCACAATGGTGAGCTAGAAGAAGTCGAAGAGTTCACATACCTTGGCAGTAAAGTCAGCACCACAGGCGGAACAGACAAAGACATCAAAACCAGAATAAACAAGGCAAGAACAGCATTTAATTTACTAAAGAAAGTTTGGAACTCAAGACAGATAAACAGAAACACCAAAATCAGAATATTTAACTCAAATGTAAAAGCCGTCCTACTCTATGGTTCAGAAACATGGCGAACCACCCAAGCCTCAGACCACACCATTCAGACTTTCATCAACAAATGTCTTCGCCGCATACTTAATATCTACTGGCCAAATAAAATCAGCAACAAAGATCTCTGGAATCAAACACACCACTCCCACCACCTGCTCAAATCATCAAAAGGAAATGGACATGGATAGGGCACCAACTGAGGAAAGATCAAAGCAACATCACTAGGCAGTCTCTCAGATGGAATCCACAGGGCAAGAGAAGACGGGGTCGTCCAAGAAACACCTGGCGGCGATCAGTAGAGGAAGAAATGAGAACTGCAGGAGTGACCTGGCAGACCATGATGCAGCACGCCCAAAACCGAGTGAGATGGAGGCAGATTGTCAGTGGCCTATACTCTGAACAAGAGTTACAGGCATAACGTAACGTAACGTAACATGGTTACATACCATACAACAAGGCCTCTGGTGCTGTCCATTTTATTGGTATTTGTTTTAGACCGTCGGACACGGTATACTCTTCTTCCTCTCGAGACATACCAAAGTCTGATATCTTTACAACATTATTTTCCCCGATTAAACAATTTCTAGCAGCTAAATCCCTGCAAAAAATAATTATTTCATATATTTGGCTTACAATTTTGATTATCTGGCCAGAACAGGAGTTATCTGATAAATTACTATAACATAAATTTACGAATTGAAATGCATTTGTGTGCATTCAAAATTCCACGGTGACCAACTAAATGAACAGCTCCAATAAATTTGGGAAATCAAAAAAATTGTTTTAAGGTTCATGAGCCATCTAAAATTAATCTGAACAATTTTTAATTTTATAAGTTGAAAATGTTAATTAAGAAAGGTTTATTTTCACATCTTGCTCTCACAAATAAATGTGAAAATAAACAGGAACAAAGCATCACAAGTGATACTTATCCTTTCACAGCCCAGTACACAGTACATATTTATTGTGTAATAAAGGACAATAACTGTGAAATTGGGTTCATTAGTTACAAAACACAAACTCATCTGAGATATTACCATGATAAACACTTGTATCAAGTTTTATTAAATTCTGGTGAGAAATAAAATTTTCAGAGCACTTGCAAAGGAAGTGTAACCTACGTTCATATGTACATACAGGCCAAACTCTGTATCCCCATCAAACTTTGTTTGCGAGGGGATAAAAATTCCCCAATAATATTGACTTGATTTATTTCTTTTAATTTATATATTTTTTTACTTTTAATTTATATATTGTTTACTCTAACACATGTTTGTATGGAAAGAAGTTTTAGGCCTACCTGTGTATACAATTTTTGCTCTCTAGATAAGCCATTCCATTAGAAGCATCCTCACACATTTTTGTCAATGTTTTCTTGGACTGTGCTTTCCCGTGTTTTCTTAGATAGTTCAGTAGAGCACCCCCTACAATTACATTAAACAAACTATAAAGTAAAATCATAATCAACAAGAAATCTGTGAGATACTGGTCACTTAGCACATGCCCCTGCTATAAACTTCAAACGTTGACAGTAATATAGAAAAATAATCTAAGTCATTTAACAGGAAGCAGATGTCTGGAAGACTTGAAATCGGTATTCGCTGTATAGGGCCTCATACTGAACTCACATAAAAAATTCAAGGGGCTGTGATGAGTAGTTGATGAGAACTGTTACAAAAAATTTTCAATCATTGACCTTAAATGTCCAAAAATAAACTAAGTCAGTAAACAGGACATAAATGTCATGCAGACTTCAAATCAGTACTTGCGGTATAGGACCTCATACTGAACTCACATAAAAAATTCAAGGGGCTGTGATGAGTAGTTGATGAGAACTGTTACAAAAAATTTTCAATCATTGACCTTAAATGTCCAAACATAAACTAAGTCAGTAAACAGGACATAAATGTCATGCAGACTTCAAATCAGTACTTGCGGTATAGGACCTCATACTGAACTAGCATAAAAAATTTCAAGGGGCTTTGATGAGTAGTTGATGAGAACTGTTACAAATTTTTTTAAATCATTGACTGTAAATGTCTAAAAATAAACTAAGTCTGTAAACAGGACATAGATGTAATGCAGACATTAAATCAGTACCGGTACTTGCGGTATGGGACCTTATACTGAACTCACATAAAAAATTTCAAGGGGCTGTGATGAGTAGTTGATGAGAACTGTTACAAAAAATTTTTCAATCATTGACTGTAAATGTCCAAAAATAAACTAAGTCAGTAAACAGTACATAGATGTTATGCAGACTTCAAATCAGTATTTGCGGTATGGGACCTTATACTGAACTCACATACAAAAAAATTTCAAGAGGCTGTGATGCTGAGAAAACTGTTACAAAATTTTTTGTTTAGGATGGACAGATGGATGAACAAAAGGACAGAGGTAAACCAGTATACCTACTCTTCTTCAAAGCTAGGGTATAATTATTTACTGTCCTCATTATATATTTCTTATAAGCTAAATAAATTGGCTACTGAGAGATTGAGACACAAAGAGAGAGAAAGAGAGAAAGAGGGAGAGAGAGATTGTGTATTGCATCATACCCGAAACATATTCCATGACGATCATGACAGGTTGTCGTTGAGCAGCAATTCCAATAAATCGTACAATATTAGGATGATCATACTGTTTTAATATCCGTCCTTCTTGTAAGAATTTTTTCCTCTGATCTTCTGACAGCGTGTCTTTACACGTTTTAACAGCCACGGTCATTGACCTCGGCTTGTAAACTCCCCTATAAACCTCGCCAAAATTACCCTGAAAACATAATAAAAGCAACTAGTAGCACAGTATTTAAATCATGGTAAATACAGGAGCATGTTTTATATAATTATGAAATGAGTTTTTAATGATAATTAAAAATGGTTTTTATAGTCAATATTAATGGCAAGCTACTCATTATGTGCTATTGCTATCTTTTAATGTCTTTTAATTATGATGTCATAGCTTTTGAAATTTTATTTTTTTTGATCGAAAACAAGTCGACCAACTTCTTTTTATTATTTATGGTATTAAACTGGTTGACCAACTATTTATTGACTTTTTGAGGCAGTTTTCATTGAATATCGCTTCATGTACCACTAAAATTGATCAATCAGAGAAAAGGAAAACACTCAGTCATATAATAATATAGTTTGTTTTCCAAAGGTGTTGCATGCAAAATTAACTACAAACTCCATTTCAAAATAGTTTAATGGTGTTTGCCATTGTGCCATGTGCTTGTATAGAAGGATAAGATAGCATTTATGTCACAAATTCCCAGAATAATGTCAGTTTTAGAGGAAAATGGCATCTCATCTTAGATGCTATGATCTTAAAACACACATTTTAGACCACTGAGTTGAGTGGAGTAATGGTATTTAATGTCCCAGTCAAGAATATTTCACTTATATCGAGAAGTCTACAGCTAGGTGAAGATGCAGAAATTTTGCCTGTGAGTTGTGCTGATGGCATTATACAGAAAGATTCTTTGCCAAGCCCACTGTGACATCTCATAATGCCGAGTGCTTGGCAAAAGTCACTACCCACTTTCAAGTCTTGGGTCAGACCCGGTCAGGGTTCAAACCCATAACCTCCCACTTACTCTACCAACTGAGCTACCACAGTGGTTATCACTCAGTCATCAAGGGCCCAGATATATATTTATGGTGTATCAAAGTATATCTTACATTTCCTATCTTCATCTCCAGAGCTATATCGTCATTTCGTAGCTGCCATTGTTCTCGTAAAATTGGATTACGAAGTATTGCCTGTGATTTTGTCGTTACTGCTGTCCCTGATTTATGCTGATTCTGAACAAGCTCCGATACAGTTGGAAATGACGACCCTTCGAATCTCCAACCACCCTGGAAAATAAAGTATATACTGTAAACATAGCTGTTTTCATGTGTAGCTATTTTTCACTCTGAGCAGGTGAGCTAAAAATTCTAATTTTATCACTAGAAAGTTTGTTCCCCATTATAGGAGAGCAGTCAAAATGTCAACTACACACAAATAATAAAATCATTTTAGGAATAACTTTTAATTTGATGTGGTCTACAGGGTATAAACAAGATTTTGGAACTGTCAATTCTGATAAAATTTTGAAGCATTGTCATTTCCAAAATCTTTTTCATACCCTGTAAAACACAACAAATTGAAAGTTATTTCCTATATTGACAACAATAGTAATCGTTGACATTTCTGCATAGAATTTGCAAAGGGCCAATCATTCAATATAAAAAATATTGGTTTTCATTTCCTATCTGATGGTGTTGTCAGTGAATGGAACAGCACCATACATCCTTTCAGAGCATTTAGCCCCACCTTCTTTGACGTCATATCATTCCTTCAACACATTTAGCCCAACCTTCTTTGACGCCACAACACCAACATTTATGCACGTGCGATTAACTTTCGCAAGGACAAAACAAGCACGAAAGTTAATCGCCGCAAATTTGTTTCCTAAAATGGTTTTATTTATACTAAATATTCAGCTTAAGCCCATATCGCGAAAGTTAATAGTTGCGAAATGGTTTTAGTAAGAGAATCGGGAAAGTTAATACCCGAATAAAATTTGGTTTACAGTAAACCCAATCAAAAATCAAACTTAACGAGAGGTTGATAGGTCATGCTAGTTTACTGAAGTGTAAACATTATTCTTTTCAATAAGTTTCATAAAAATATCCTTGAGATTACTATAAAAGAATGTAACCAGTAAACATAGATCCGTTCAACAGTGCATGTAGGCTTTTGCTTTTACAAACTGCAAGTGTACATAGACAGCAGCAGTCACTATTATGAGTTTATTCATCTTGCATTCAGTCAAAATGGCGCCCTAAAAACATAATTGATGAAGTTGTTGTTGAAGGTTGCTTAATGTTGCATCAGCAATTTTTCAGCTATTTGTGACAAAAACTATTTTATCAATCCCTATGGATTAATCTATGAACAAGTTTGTGTATGCATTTGAAGTGTGAGTGTGTTTAATGGACTGCTTTTGTACCATCACACACTCAGACCCACTTTAAGGTGCTAGCTCACAGAGTCAGTATGCAGCAACCAAGATTATCACTCCCCCAGTCACATTATACTGACACTGGGTGAACCAGTAAAGGCACACAGCAAGGAAAATTTACTTTCCCACATGTGGTCTGAGCAGGACTCAAACTCACAGCAGTGAGAGATCCTTAATTTGTAGACTGAGATCTTATCCATTAGGCCACTGTGGCCTAACAAAAAACATAATTGGGGAATTGCTTTTAATAAGTTCCGGAACCAGCAGTTTGCAACATGCATTTCCCCACTCATGTCACAGTAATTTTTATCTTTCTGAAGGTTTTCCTAGCTTTTTTTTTAGAATCTTTTTCGGAGCATAAAGTAAATTCACTTTCGCCTAGGGACTTCCGGTATGGCGACAAGCTGAAATCACGGGTGATATAGCTCTTCATGCAAAGGTGTATTATATGAAACGTATTCAAGATATGGTCATCTCTGGTCAATAATACCTAGCAGGATAAGTTAGAGTTTCAGTTTAACGATAGTTCAGGCAGACATTAACTACAGAAACTGTGATATTGTGGTATTTTCTATTATTCACGGGTGAGAAATGTCAGACGGTGCTATGGAGGTCGATAGTAAGAAAATTAGTTCCGAGACAGAGACAAGGGTACGGAATCTGTATGCTGGAAAGGACATGTCTGAATGTTTTATGCTGCTGCATTTGCGTATGGAATCCGAGATGCAGTCGGTTAAATCGGAGGTCGCTGAGGCTAAACATGAAATTTCGGAGGTATCCACGAAGGTTAAACACATGGAGTCCTTTATTGAACATGCAAACGATTCATTTCGGGAGATACACGAGAAATTGATCCCTAATCTTGAGAGCAAGTTTCAGGAAAATCTTACAGGTGAGAAACATGAACGTCTTCGTTTAGAAATGTGGGGGCGAAAGTGGAATCTAGTTGTACGGGGTATACGTGGTGTACTTAGAGAACCTCCCCGAGAAACAGAAAAATTAATCCGGAACTTTTTTACTGAGGTTTTGAAATTATCCCCGGATTTTGTAAACACCATACAATTTCAGGCAATCCATAGGCTCCCAGGGGGTGTAGAAGATAAGAGGAGTATTATTGTCCGATTTGTTAGTTTGATAGATCGTGATGATGTCTTAGAAGCCGGAAAAAGGTTATCTAGGGGCTCTGGTTACAGCATAGTTCCCGACTTGACACCTGAAGCGAGTAGACTTAGGTCCGAACTTTTGAAACGCCTACATGAAATGTCTCCGTCTGAGAAAAAAAATATAAACTGGTGTACACTAAAGAGTTCCCGTTTGTCATTCTAAAGAAAAGAAACTGAAACTTTTTTGACATTTCATGTGTGCCTTTTAAACGTGTTTTCGTAGTTATATCATAATGAACCAGAATATTTCTATATATTTATAGTATTGTAAAATACCTCCTTGACTCTCCCAATTGTCACCTCAAACATAAATATATCGATGGACTACAAATAGTTGTAAACAGAGCGTGTTAATAAAACACATACTGCATGATCGATAGCTGTATGGTTATCTAATCACGCTAAAACTCCCTGTCATGGTTCTTACACATATATATTATACGTTTAATTGCTTTGATACAGACTATATTATATTATATAAAGACTGTATATTTATATATGGTGGCGCATTCGGGGTTATCTATGTATTACTATTATTTAGGTCGATCACGGCTTAGGGGTTATATATAAATCGATTCTCGATATCTGTTTTGCCTTTTCAATTAATGCGTAAAAAGGCGTGATTGTTCTAAAAATAGTATGTTTTGATTGGGTGATAATACCCGATGTGCCGACTTTTAACACTATATATATAGCTTTTACACTGCCATCCAGAGACAACTACACGAATTGTCACAGGTTGATATTATAATCATAATACGAGGTCGTGTATATTGGAGTTTTCATGTATTTGTTAATTATATCACTTGATTATATGAGTGTGTTTAGTGAGACTGTGTTTCTTGTGAATGGGTTTTCTTTGGGTGGCGTTGTAGGGGCTAGATGTTACAATGTATTTCATTGTCTAAATAATCGTCTCTTTATTTTTTTAACCTTTACTTTTACTTTCAGAAAACTCCAATGTAATTTACGTTAAAGGCCCGGATTGCATTTTATCCAATTTTTACCCTTGTGATGTAGTTTACCAAGAAATATTATTTAAAAGTACTGAACACATTTATCAATTTTTGAAAGCAAGATTTCACGGGCAATTGGAATTAGCTGAAAATATTAGGAGATCTGACGATGCAAAATTAGCAAAACGCGAATCAAAGAAAATTCTGAGGTCTACCCGCACTTCTTTTTGGCATGAAATAAGATATGATACCATGGAAAGCATTTTGAAAATTAAATTTGAGCAAGTTAAAGAATTTAGAACAGCACTGGTTAACACGGGAAACTCGGCAATTATTCATAATGTTCCACACCATATTTGGGGTATTGGGAAAAATGGAAGGGGCTTTAATTACTTTGGACAAATATTAATGAAAATCAGAAATGAATTAAAATAATTTAATATGTCTTACTGTTTAGGTATGTTACATGAAGATATGTAAGTATTTAATATAGTTGAATGTTTTGAAAATCTTATTTATTTTGTTTTATTTAGTTTGTTTTTAAGTTACTCTGCAGGTAGCAGACAGACTTTCAGAATTATATAATAAACCTGCAAGAACATAATGGATACTAACTTCAGTCGTATGAATTTCTCCTTGCAGGTTTGTTAAATGGTTCTGATAGTTAACGTTGTTTGTTATTTATTTTTCAGTTAAACATTTGTAAAGGATATAATATAGAGATAACTTTTGCTCATTCGTTGAGGATATTTCTTCTTCATCGTTTTCAGACCTACATTGCCCTTTTATATTTTATCTGAATTATCTGCATGTATGGTATTATAAATTTTTACTGCAATTACGACCTTTTTGTAACACTTTTTTTTCAAAAATATCACTGCACTTATAACGAGCTGACACCAGATTTACAGAATAATGTACTCTATTTTGAAAAAGGGAAGTAGATTCTGTGGGGGGATTAAATATTTTTCGGGGGATAAAAAAAACATCATCACTCGTATATTGTTGAAGTTATTTTATTCATGCAATATAAAATTTCACACATCCATGTTATCAATATTTTCTAATTTTATGTGTAAAAATGACCCAAAGTAATTTAACAATTGGCAGCGTTAATTGTCGGGGATTGGCTGATACGATAAAAAGAAGGGACATTTTTAACAAATGTAGAAAAAAATATGACATTACCTTTATTATCGATAGTCATTGCACTGAAAATCTTGAGTCTGTCTGGAAAATTGAATGGGGTTATGTTGCAAAATTTAGTTCTCATACCAGCAACAGCAGAGGAGTCATTATTCTTTTCAAAAATAGTTTTGAATTCGAAGTACACAGAGAGATCATTGATAAGGAGGGTAATTATATTATTCTAGATATATCAATACAAGGGAATCGGATAACCTTAGCTGCTATTTATGGCCCGAACAGTGATAAACCCGAGTTCTTCAAAATATTGCAAGATAAAATTGAGATGATTGGTAACACATCCGTTATTATTGGAGGTGATTTTAATGTCCCCTTGGACTACACCCTTGATACTAAAAACTATAAAAACAAAAACAATCCCAAATCTCAAGAACAGATTCTTTTTCAATTAATACCAAATTTAGATCTTGTTGACGGTTTTCGAGAATTAAATACTAATCCAAAACGTTGTTATACATGGACAGGTCCGGACAATAAACAAGCACGCCTAGACTATTTCTTACTGTCATCAGATTTACAACTGTTTTTAGTAGAGGCAAACATTGATATACGATATAGGTCTGACCATTGCCCAGTAACCCTTTCTTTAAATCTTCTTAACCAAAATCGTGGAAAAGGAACATATAAATTTAGAAACGATCTACTTAATGATCCAGACTATGTTAATCTTGTTAAAAATACCATTAAATCTGTTATTGAAGAATATAAAATTGACGAAGACAATTTTAGTATAAATGACCAGCTTCTTTGGGAGACAATCAAATTAATGATAAGGGGGAATACAATTGCTTTCTCAGCAAATAAAAAACGCGAACGAAAAAAAAAGAATCTGATTTGGAAAACCGACTTTATTCTTTATACAATAAAGAAAATCAAGAAGAATACAAAAATCAAATAATTATCTTAGAAAACGAATTAAAGGCTTTGAGGGAAGAAAAAATAAAAGGAATATTAATAAGAGCGAAGGCAAAATGGAAAGTAGAAGGTGAAAAAGGAACAAAATATTTCTGTAATCTTGAAAAACGAAATTACATTGAGAAAACAATACCGTTTATTATTGCAGAAAATGGCTCTACTTTAACTGATCAATCACAGATATTAAACGCCCAAAAATCTTTCTACGAAAATCTGTACTCTTCTAAAAACATTGATCATCCTTCAGAATTCTTCTTTAATAAAAATAATTCATATTTTAATTTCCTGACAAAAGATATAAGTGATTCTTTGGAGGGGAAGCTAAACAAAAGTGAATGCCTTGAAACATTGAAAAATATGAAAAATGGAAAATCGCCGGGGATGGATGGGTTTACAACAGAATTTTATAAATTTTTCTGGAACGATATTTCAAAGTATCTTATCAATTCACTGAACTATGGGTTTGAACAGGGTTCTTTATCTATATCTCAAAAACAGGGTATTATTACATGTCTCCCAAAAGAGGGAAAACCCAAACAGTTTTTAAAAAACTGGCGCCCAATTTCTTTATTAAATGTAGATTATAAATTGGCATCAGCAACGATTGCAAATAGAATTAAAAAAGTTTTAGATATTTTAATATCAGAATCTCAGACCGGTTTTATGAAAAATAGATTCATTGCTGAAAATACAAGACTTATTATGGACATGATTGAGAAAACTGAAAGAGAACAAATTCCCGGACTACTGTTACTACTAGATTTCGAAAAGGCTTTTGACTCAATTGAATGGCATTTTATTGAAAAAACTTTAGATTTCTTTAATTTTGGTGTTGACATCAAAAAATGGTTTAATACCCTTTATAATGGTGCCTCTAGCTGCATACAAAACAACGGTCACTGTTCTGCATTTTTTAATATAAAGAGAGGTGTTAGACAAGGAGACCCGCTTTCACCGTACTTGTTCATTTTAGCCGTTGAAGTTTTAAGTGCGGCCTTGAAAAATGATCCCTCAGTAAAAGGTATCTCTATAAATGATTCGGAATACTTAATAAGTCAATATGCCGATGACACAACATTAACCCTTGATGATGATCAAACATCTTTAAATCGTGCTTTAAATATTATCAGTGACTTTGCTGCTGTTTCTGGTCTGCGAGCTAATTTTGATAAAACCCACGCTGTATGGATTGGAGCCAAAAGGGGCTGTGGTGAAACTATTAAAACAAATACTGAAATTATCTGGAATTTAAAAGGTAAATTTAAACTACTTGGCATAGAATACGATTTAGGAGCAGAAAATGTATATGAAGAAAATTTCGTCTCAAAAATTAGGTCTTTTAGAAAAGTTCTAAATGACTGGTCTTTTCGCAATCTTTCTGTTATTGGAAAAGTAACAGTCGTTAAAACAATTGCTTTACCTATCCTTGTTCAAACTTTTACTGTACTTCCAAATCCCCCAGATCATATCTTGAAAATGCTAAATAATATAATATTTAACTTTATATGGAATGGAAAACCTGATAAAATAAAGAGAGATGTTATCGTGCAAGGCTATGAAAATGGTGGACTAAAAGTCCCGCACATTGGATCATTTTGTCATGCTCAAAAGATATGCTGGATACAAAAAATTGTTGATCCAAACTATTTCTCATCATGGAAGTGCCTTTTGATAGATGATCTGGAGGATTTTGGAGGGGATAAGGTCTTTTTCCTTAAAGAATACGGACTCAGAAAGATATCAAAAACCCTCAACTCTTTCTGGGAATCCGTTTTCACAGCTTGGTCAAAATTGAATAAAAATAACACCACAGCCCCTGATGACATCTTGTCTCAACCCTTATGGTACAACCCCAATTTACTTATAGATAGAAAACCTATATATTGGAGTGAATGGTGTAAGCATAATATATACTTTGTAAATGATTTGATTAATGATGATGGAAGCTTTATGTCATATCATGATTTTTGTTGCAAATTTAATATCATGATTAATTTTATTGATTTCTATGGTCTAATTCATGCTATCCCTTCTGACTGGAAACAAAAAATTCACAATATTCAACAGAAATCCAATACAATACAATCTCCTTACATAGAATGTTTAAAAAATAAGAAAAAAGTAGCAAAAATATTTTATAAGATTTTCCTAGAAAATATCGGAAATGTTCCAACATCGCAGCAGTCATGGGAAAGAAATCTAGACATCACTATTGAATCATCAGAGTGGCAGATGTTATATAGAATACCTTTTGCCATTACCGATGACACAAAGTTACAATCATTCCAGTATAAAATTACCCATAGAATATATTACACAAATAGAAAGCTAATGAAATGCAAATTAATAGAAACTGAATTATGTTCTTTTTGTGGGGAAACAAGTGAAACTCTTCAACATTTATTCTTCTTTTGTCAATATGTAAAACCTATATGGATAAAATTTATAGAATTGTGTCAGAACTTATTGGGAATTCGTTTACCACTTGATGCAAAAACATTTTTATTTGGTACAGCTTCAAACAGAATCTCAGATGAAACTATAAATTTATGCATTCTTTTAATCAAATATTACCTTCATAAAAGTAGATGCAACCGATCTGTACCATCTATAACTGCTGCTTTGGAATATATCAAATATTTTAGGAAAATAGAGAATTTATCTGTTTACTTATACTCTCCGTCAAAAGCTGCACGAATCAGACAAAGATGGGAATGGCTAAACAATGTCTAATATTGTAAATTCTTTTTTTCAACTTTTGTTTTGGTATCATGGGATGTTTTATGTGTATTATATATAATATATATATATATATATATATATATATATATATATCTGTGTGTGTTATGAGCTTGACTTGAATATAAAAACTGCTACATTGTATTGTACAATATAATATGTATGCGATGATGTAAATAAAATGTATGTGACAAAAAAAAAAAATTCACTTTCGCCTAATTTTTTTTAAAGGAAATTGGAAATCAATTGCTACTATTTGATTTAGTACATTTAGGTTGCCATACCTCCCCATACTGTATAATAAAGTGCCGATGACCTTGCCAGTACACAGACAGCACATACTGGGTTTATATAGTAAACTCACCTCTCCATATTGAATAATAAAGTGCCGATGACCTTGCCAGTACATGGACAGCACATACTGGGGTTATATAGTAAACTCACCTCTCCATATTGAATAATAAAGTGCCGATGACCTTGCCAGTACATGGACAGCACATACTGGGTTTATATAGTAAACTCACCTCTCCATATTGAATAATAAAGTGCCGATGACCTTGCCAGTACATGGACAGCACATACTGGGTTTATATAGTAAACTCACCTCTCCATACTGTATAATAAAGTGCCGATGACCTTGCCAGTACACAGACAGCACATACTGGGTTTATATAGTAAACTCACCTCTCCATATTGAATAATAAAGTGCCGATGACCTTGCCAGTACATGGACAGCACATACTGGGTTTATATAGTAAACTCACCTCTCCATATTGAATAATAAAGTGCCGATGACCTTGCCAGTACATGGACAGCACATACTGGGTTTATATAGTAAACTCACCTCTCCATACTGTATAATAAAGTGCCGATGACCTTGCCAGTACACAGACAGCACATACTGGGTTTATATAGTAAACTCACCTCTCCATATTGAATAATAAAGTGCCGATGACCTTGCCAGTACATGGACAGCACATACTGGGTTTATATAGTAAACTCACCTCTCCATATTGAATAATAAAGTGCCGATGACCTTGCCAGTACATGGACAGCACATACTGGGTTTATATAGTAAACTCACCTCTCCATACTGTATAATAAAGTGCCGATGACCTTGCCAGTACATGGACAGCACATACTGGGTTTATATAGTAAACTCACCTCTCCATACTGTATAATAAAGTGCCGATGACCTTGCCAGTACACAGACAGCACATACTGGGTTTCGTTTGTTTTTCTATTTTTACTTTCTCTGACGAGGTAATCTCCATCATTGCTCAAAAGTCGCTGAACTTCCTCTCTGGGTAAAACTCCGTGGAACCACTCCTCCTCCTCCAAGGGTAAGGCAGACGCATCTGGTATACCCTATAGAAAGATAACAGTATCTCAGCAATATTCTCATAATTCTTCATTATCATTAAATAATTTTATGTGCAAAAACCGTACTTGATTACCCTTTCTTGAGATTAGCAGCAAGTTTAGGTAAATTTTGATCGTACGGTTAACTAAATCAGTCATAAGGATTCTCATGTTTGACTTGACAAAACATGTATATGCTGTAAAACACTCAGGGTTTGAATTTTCAATTCCATTGTTTCTAACTTCATTTTAATTTGAGATCCTGATTTGTTGATAAAAATAACTACTTTCATTACCATAACATTAAGAAGCCATTTTACATGGATTTATCAGGGTCTTTTGGGAAAAGGCCCTAAACTAAAAATAAACTAAAAATTGGGAAAAACTATCAACTTTTTGCTTATTTTGGGAAAACTTTGACATCATTTTTGATGCCATTAATGATTAAATCTAATGCTTTTAGTGTATTGAGTTGATTGAAGATTGAGAATAGCAGCCACATTTATGGCCAGACTTCGGCTATGTATCTGGTACAATTTTCTAATTGGGAATTTTCTCAGCCCATTTTGGGAAAAAATGTTTTTTCCATTGGGAATGGGGCCGAATTTCGGCCCTAAATAGGCCCTTGATAAATCCCTGTTTTAAACGAATGTACAACACTGGATCCCCATCTTGCACACTTGAACAATATTTACACATTGCTCTTTGCTCAAATTGAATCAAAGGAAGATGCCACTACATTATAAACACCGACAAAGATCGGTTTCAACTCAACTATCTGAAAATTACCGAAATTTCTTTTTAAGTCATAATTTTTAACTGGCAATCGTAAGGTACTAATTTTAACTTCAAAAGCGTACAACTTAGGCCAAAATCAAAATGGTAGGCAAGTACGCAAAACCTTCAATCCTGTTTAACAAGTTCAAGAAAATTTTACTTTACATGGTACTTTAAGTGGATTGTCATTTCCACATTACTGTAAAAATATTTAATTCCTATGTTTCCTACTAATTTCTGAGAAATTCTTTTCAAACGTAACCTATTTTAGCAAATTTGTGGAAAGATACTTTAAAAAGGACTATATTTTCACAAATTTTGGAAATTTGGCTACTACCGTAATTATTTTAAATTTATGGAAACCTAGAATTCCCCTGTATAGGATATTTAGAAATATCTGTAGTTAAATTTTCGTGTTTTTGAAAATGCTCTTTAACACAATAAGCAATTTGAAAATATTATTTTTTAAAATCAACAACAATAAGCTTACATTTCCGTCTGATGTACTGGGAATACGTGGTCCATTAGATGTGCTATCAACTGTGGCCTCCTCATAACTCGGAGCACGTTGTGGATCTTCCTTCTCATGGTTGATCTTTTTACGAACTCCTGTAAATTTACTTTTTAGTCCCTTAAGACCACCTACACTCCCACCACCGCTGGCGGCAGATGTGGTACTATTTACCTGTAAAATAAAAATTACATTCTGTAACTATGGTTATTTTCACATGGTGGAAATTTTTTGCTATATGTGCAAATTGTAAAACAAAATTGCAAAAAAAAAACCCTCATGAAAATTACTGCAGGTTGTGTTTTGCATACAAGAATGGGTAAAATCATGAAAATACCCCCCCCCCTCCCCCAACACAAAACACCAACAAAAAGATTTCGCAAAAAAAACCCAAAAAAACCCCACATTTTTCCAGTATCAGGACAGTGAAATGTTTTCAAACTGCTTGGCACTGTGTCAAGTAATCAGGAGTTGTGTATTCAGCACCAAGTTAATGTGTTATTGTAAGTCGGTACTAGAAAAAGATGTACAGTCAAACCTGTCTAAAAAGGTCACCAAAGGAAATCAGTAAAGGTAGTCTTTGTTGGCAGGTGGCCCTTTTATGCAGGTTCAAATAATAGGAATAAAGAGCAGTTGGGATATATTTTTCTGGTTTTTAAAAACAGGTGGACTTTATATAGACTTGGCCTTTTAGGCTGGTTTGACTGTAATGTAATTTTATTTTGCATTCCATTTTGACAATTTAATAAGAGCCATGGATGAAGCATGACAAATAATCGACTTGGCACTAGGCCAAGTATGAATAAAAGTTTACTCTTCATGGGCTGTTTTGAGTGACTAAGAACTTTATCTGTTTCTCAATTTAAAAATTTTATGTTTTTCAAAATAAAAAATTTATGATCCCTTTCTAAATACCCTAAATTGGGACATTCTTGTACCATTTAATTTTTATGCAAAGCAAGTTTCAGGTTGTTTTTCAGTCATGTTTTTGTTGCCATACTTACAGAAATGTCTGCTGTTGAGTCGTTGTTTACTAATGCTGAAGGTACATTGTCGCCCGCTGTCTGTAAAGGCGTCTTTATTGTATCACATAATACTTGTAGTGTATCACGTTTAGCGGTAAATTCCGTAATTTCTCGTCGTAAATTCTCTAAATCCTTCCTTTTACTTATAAATCTGTAAGACAAGAAATATTGAACTTTTAATCATTTTCATTGGTTAGACTTTTTATGTTATTTTTGCATGAAAGTACTAGCTTTTGATGTCATGCTATTATTGATGACACACACCAAAATTTCAATACTACATGTACTTCAAGGATTTTGATTTTGCAGACTTTTTTCTCTTGTTTATGTATGAAATATTAGCTCCTGAATTCATGTTATCATGGACGACAAATATATCCAATCTACTTTGTCTCAAAGATTATGATTGGTCAGACTTTTAATGTTATATTTGCATGAAAGAATTAGCTCTAGACTTCCATGTTATCATGGACGACAAACACCAAAATTTTAATTCTTTGTTTCAAGGATTTTGAATAGTCAGAATTTTTCTGTCCTTTTTTTGTATATGGAAGAGCTTTTGACAACATATTACCATTGATGACAAACAACCAAAATTTTAATTCTACTTTGTCTCAAATATTTTGATTGGTCAGACTTTTATTGATTTTTGTATGAAAAAATTAGCTCTTGATGTCATGCTATCATTGATGACACACACCAAAATTGCAGTTCTATCGTACTTTGTTTCAAGGATTCCATCCATTATTTCTGTCAGAAAAAATAAGCTCTTTAACACCCCGTTACCATGGACGAAACATACCAAAATTTGTATTCCTACACCACGGCAATGTTTATTTTTAATTATTTACTAGAGATATAAAAACTTATATCAAGACAACACCATCAATGGTTCTTTAGTGTGTGGAGCCTTTCATCACACAGACCATCAGTTTTTAAGGTCTCTTTTAATGCACCCCTTGACTTTCATTTCTAAATGCAATGTGTTTGTCAAAAGCGTAATCAATGCATTTTTTGTTCAGCCCCATCAGGGTTTAAACCCTGACCTCCCACATACAGAGCCAGCACTCTACAAATTGACAGATCGCCGGCCAGGCCCACAATGTTCCAACAAAGATCCAGCATGCTTAAACTGCACACAAAAAGAATGAAAATTTGATCTGAATTGTGCTATATAATGACTCCACTAACACTAGTACATCATTAGTTGCTGTGGCGCTGCTTTGGTACCGTTATGGCGGCCATTGTTCGAACATTGTGGGCGTGGCCGGCGATATGTCAATTGAGCAACCATAGTGGTACTCACTCTAGATTTAAAGCTTTTGTTTCTTCATCTGTATATTTCTGTAGATTTTTTACTGTGGTTGACATTTCTGTTAACGATGATTCCTTTTCTTCTAATGACTTTGTAACCTTGGACAACTCTGCTTCTACTGCTGACAACCTACATGTACAAAGTCAAATAAAAGTAGAATTTTTTTAATTGGAGGAATGGAGTGCCATAATGGAGTTTTATACCCCAGTCAAGATTTTTCACTCCTATTAAGGCTGTTAATTCAGGAATTATGGAAGAAACTGGAGTGACAAGAAAAAACTAGAACTGTCTCTTCAGAGCCAACTACCCCCCCCCCCCCCTTACAAGAGTTTAATGTTTACCTGCAACCTTTGACCTTTCCAAAATGACCTTGGTTTAAGGTCATGACACACCTATGGAGCATGACGATTATTCATGTGAGGTTTTATGACAGTTATCAAAAGCAATTATGAGATATGGCCTGGACACAATTTTACATTGACAGACAGACGGATAGACAGACATGGTGATTCCTAAATTATCCCACTCAAATTAGTTTGCAGGGAGTATAAAAAACAACAGGAAAGAGTTGACATTGCATACTCATGTCAGAATATACACCCATGATTAAATGCTTACCTGGAATTCAATGTTTCAACGGTTTCATTGTCTACTGCGATTTCATTTTCTGTCAGCGATGTTTCACAATCGTCTAACAATCTGTTGTCATACTCTAATGTAGATGTCGGCAAAGGATCCGTTCTACAAAAGAAAAAAATTACAGTCAAAGTCAGTCAAGATTAAATCACATGTATCGTGATTTTACCAGTTATGAGTGTCACTTCCCAATTGTAAAATAATCAATAGAACTCTAATGAAGTTGTTGATTAAATTAAGACAAGATTATTTCACTTATATTAAAACATCACCAGCTAAAGCTGAGTAGATCCTATCACACAAAAGTCTGTTCCTCAGGAATTTTTTCAGGGATTTTTCTGACCGTTTTGGGAAAAGGACCTTGGGATGAAATTATATCGGTGTTCACAGCAAAATAGCGCTGTCTTTTGTCTCTATATAAATCATCCAGCCAAATGTGGGTTAATATAGATTAAAATCGTTATCAGAACGAGATATCCTCCGAATATGATGTTGATGATCTTGTGAAATTTTTTTTCTCAAAAAATTGATAAACATAGCTAATTGGGAATTTTTTACTACAGAATTGGGAAAAATGTATGTTTTTTGCATTGGGAATGGGTCCCTTTACCGGACCCTGTGGATACCCAGAAAAATCCCTGGCTTTCCTCCATCATTTCAAACCCAACCACCTCTTATAACTGAATCAAGGCATCAAAAGTGATGTACCTATTTTCCTTGTAATGGAACTGTTTGCTAACAAAATTATTCAATAAAATAAACAAAGAAAAATAACTCTTTAGATAAGGGAGCTTGGGTTATGAAACACAAACCTGTCTGAGATATTACGATACTGAATCCTCGTATCAAGTTTTAAAAAGACTGAATCCTATAACCCCTCAATACTTTGTTAGTTGAGCTAAGTATGATGATTTCACTTATATCGAGACAGTCAGTTCAGGGATAGTGGAAGAAACTGGAATGTCTGGAGAAAACCACTGAACTTTGGTAAGCAAACTAAACACTTTTTCACATTAGGATTTATCCCCTGGTGTGATTCCAATCCAGTGGTGAGAGGCACTACAAACGCTTTAGACCACTCTGCAACAAAGGTTCCTACTGAGGTCAAAACTTTAGACATAAGGGGTATTATATTTGGTTGGTGTGTAAAACACCATTTAGTCTACCCACCCTCCACCTTCTCCAGCACTAACTTACCTAACTTCTGATATAGAATCTGATGTATCACCGTCGGGATTTATTTTTGACACAGACTCTCCAATCTGTCTAAATATATCACAAAAGTCTTCTGTTGTTAAGTAGAAAACCATTCAGCCTACCCACACTCCACCTACCCCAGGGCTCACTTACCTAACTTCTGATATAAAATCTGACGTATCACCCTCAGGATTTATTTTTGACACAGACTCTCCAATCTGTCTAAATATATCACAAAAGTCTTCTGTTGAATAGTCTGTCAGTCTCTGATAGTCTTGTAGGATATCCTTACTGTAAAATAAAACAAAAAAGTACTAAATTAAATTATAGATGTATGTCTCCACCTCATCAACCTTGATGGGCTAGTGTAAAATCACAGATGTTTGTGGGGAATAGTCTGTCAGTCTCTGGTAGTCTTGTAGGATATCCTTACTGTAAAATAAAACCAAAGAAGTAGTACTACAGGGGTTGAAAATTTTTTCAGATGAGTTAAAGCCCAGGACTTTTTTATACAGAAAATCAAAAGCCCCCAAATTTTTTTATCAAGCCCAGAGTTTCAGCAAAATCAAGAAAGACACAAATCAATATGCATCATTAGAGGGTATTTTTCAGCAGTATTTACAATACATGTCTGCAATATCCTCATCATAAATGATCCATGGGAATTTGTCAATCCATGGCTGTTGAAACAATCGGACAAGCTTGTCTTTATCATATTTGGTGTTTTATTGAGCCTGATGCAGTCTGCTTTTTAGATATGAAATTAAAATAAAACAGCGACATAATCGGACATGAATATTTGAAGCGATTACAAGCGCTATAACTATCTAGATTTTTCTTTATCAATTGAACACTTGAACTGCCTACCTATTGACTAACATTTCTTACAAGCACTGTAATAATCAAGAATAAATGTAAACAACAACAGGGCAACGTGACTACAGATGGTTTTTCAAGATAGTCTGAAATAAAATTCATTGGTCTTCTGAGTATTTAAGCCCGGTGGGCTTTTCAGTAGATTTTTTGCCAAGTCCTGCTTGCCAAATTTCTAGTCCCGGGCGTCGGGCTTGAAGAATTTTCAACCCCTGAGTACTAATTTGTACATGAGTTGAGATGGTGGAGGAAACCAGAGTGCCTGGAGGATACCACTGATTGTTGAGGAAACCAGAGTGCCTGGAGGATACCACTGATTGTTGAGGAAACCAGAGTGCCTGGAGGATACCACTGATTGTTGAGGAAACCAAAGTGCCTGGAGGATACCACTGATTGTTGAGGAAACCAGAGTGCCTGGAGGATACCACTGATTGTTGAGGAAACCAGAGTGCCTGGAGGATACCACTGATTGTTGAGGAAACCAGAGTGCCTGGAGGATACCACTGATTGTTGAGGAAACCAAAGTGCCTGGAGGATACCACTGATTGTTGAGGAAACCAGAGTGCCTGGAGGATACCACTGATTGTTGAGGAAACCAGAGTGCCTGGAGGATACCACTGATTGTTGAGGAAACCAGAGTGCCTGGAGGATACCACTGATTGTTGAGGAAACCAAAGTGCCTGGAGGATACCACTGATTGTTGAGGAAACCAGAGTGCCTGGAGGATACCACTGATTGTTGAGGAAACCAAAGTGCCCGGAGGATACCACTGATTGTTGAGGAAACCAAAGTGCCTGGAGGATACCACTGATTGTTGAGGAAACCAGAGTGCCTGGAGGATACCACTGATTGTTGAGGAAACCAGAGTGCCTGGAGGATACCACTGATTGTTGAGGAAACCAGAGTGCCTGGAGGATACCACTGATTGTTGAGGAAACCAGAGTGCCTGGGGTAAACTAGCTTGCCTGTATGAAACCACTGATGATCAAGGAAACCAGAGTATATGGAGGAAACGGTTAACCACTGATGGTCGAGGAAACCACTGATGATTGAGGAAACCAGAGTGTCTGGAGCAAACCACTGATGGTGGAGAAAACCACTGACAAACTTTCTCACTCTAGAATTTGCCCTGACTGGGATTCAATCTCAGGCGGCCAGGGGCACAGTGATTTGAAGCACTCACTTTAGACGATTCAAGTGTTCTATATATACACATGCATCAACCTTGATTGTTTATGTAAAATCACAAATGTTTATTGGGGATTAAATTTTACTACACATGTATTTATGAGGGATAACTTGGGTTCAAAATTATGTTTTGTACTGGAAGGTGCCGGATCTTTTGCCTTTTTTTTGGCAGGTCCAACATTAACTTTTTAAAGACCCTTATCAACAATGAAAGGTCCATGTGCAATAATGTTGACACATTAAATAATGTACTGTACATGAACATATGTACAGTAAAACCTCGATTTATCGCCACCATTTGTTCAGTCAAATTTTGGCGTTATAAAGGAGTTTGGCAATAAATCGAGGGAGGCCAATAAAGAAGAACATAAAGAAAATGGATTTTGGGACTTCAAAATAGTGTGGCGATAAGCGAGGTGGCAAAGTTATTGAGGGGCATTATAACGAGGTTTTACTGTATGTAATTAAAAAAAAACAAACAAGATTGTTATTTAAATTCAGAGGTTAAATATTCTAAAAATGGGTTCTTATTAAAAATGCAGGTCCATGGCACTTTTATCAATTTAATAATCATAGGTCCCAATGTCAAATCAAAAGGTCCCAAACCTTGGACCCAGGGACTTTTTTTACCCCTGTGATAATAAATACCATAAAATTAAATGTTAACAAAATGTTTTACTTATGAAGTTCCAAAATGGAGTGGATTCATGTTGTTTTATGCTACAGTCAAGATTTTTTCAATTATGTCAAGTTCCAAAATGGAGTGGAGTGGATTAATGTTGTTTTATGCTACAGTCAAGATTTTTTCAATTATGTCAAGTTCCAAAATGGAGTGGAGTGGATTAATGTTGTTTTATGCCCCAGTCAAGATTTTTTTCCACTTAAATCAAGGTTGCAAGTTCAGAAATGGTATAGGAAAATAGAGTGCCTGGAGGAAACCATCAATCTTGGGTAAGCAAACTGACAGACTTTCTCACAATAGGATCTGTTCCGAGTTGGGTTCTATCCTAGGTCATGAGAGGCACAGTGGTCTGAAGTGTGCACTTTAGGACACTTTAGGACACTCGAGTGTTCTAATTGTACATGTACATCTCCACTTCATCATCCTTGATTGTTAGTGTAAAATCACAAATGTTTATTGGAGCTTAAATTTCACTATTTCTGAGGGTTACCACAAAATCTAACAAGAGCACTTCTGAGCGGGGCAATATACACCTGTATATAATGTTAACAGGAATAATAAGAGGAGGTAAAATTTCATGTAGAGACTTCATTTTACGATATGCACATCTTTTTTTGAGCAGAATAACACAGGCCAAGTTTAAAAATAATCAGTCTTCAACTGTGGGACAAGTTGCACCCACAAGAAAATTAAACACAAGATACCAGAAACTAGATACATAGAACCATAACTCCAATTCTGCAAAATATTGATAAGCAACACAAATACCCATTTTATTTGTTAAACATTGTTGCTTGTTGTAAATCCATACCAAATTTGAAAGGAATTAAATGAAAAATAAATAAAAGTTCTAGCATTTTCTACAATATGTCCTTATTTGACCTTTGAACTCAACCTGTGACCTTGACCTTCATTACTATTACCTGAATTTTATACGTGACACACCACCTTCCCATAATACATCTTTGGTATAAGTTGCATCTAGATATCCTTATCAAGTCAAAAGGTATGGATCGGACAACAAAATTTTAACGTAGGGATGGACAGATGGACAATGCCATACCATAATAAAACAGAGCAGCTTTCAATATAACAAACATTATGGGGTATCACATGATACCTTGGTGATGAACCCCATTCTATGAATACAGCTAACAATCTTACCACCGAGCTCCTAATAATACTTGTATCAAGACGGTCAGTTCTGGGATGGCAGAGGAAACAGGCAATAACCACAAGGAAATCCCCCCAATCACAAATTTTAAAGTCTTATGATTGACCTGGCTGGGGTTCAAACCCATTACTTTCCATCCTTGAGATGGACAATGAACCACTAGTTCATGGTATCCCAGTGAATCCCATTCTATGAATACAGTTATCAATCTAAACAATGGTCTCCTATACTAGAATCACCTCCTAATCTGAAAATTGTAAAGTCTTATGTTTGACCCAACTGGGATTCAAACACAATACCTTCCAATCTCGGGATAGACGGTGTGCCACTAGGTCATGGTACCCTAGTGAGTCCCATTCTATGAATACAGTTATCAATTTTACCACTGGTTTCCTAATAATAAAATCACTGCGTAATCTCAAATTTTGAAGTCTGTTATGTTTGACCTGACTGGGATTCAAACCCCACTATCTTCCAATCTCAGGATAGTGCTACTGGGTCATGGTATTCCCGTGAGTCCCATTCTATGAATACAGTTAACAATCTTACCACTGATCTCCTAATAATTCAAACTTTGTCTGATGATAATCCAGAATTGTGGGTAATGTTCGTTTTAAGTAACAGTTCTGATGCGAGACAACTTCTCGTAATGATAACACATATTCGTTATGGATTTTATGAAGTTTTCCGGTTGATTTTGTGAATCTGGTTTTGGCATCTTCAACTTTAGCAGGTTTACCTGAAATTATAAAACATAGAATTATTGATTAAAAGTTAAAGTCTGTCCCGAGCCATTAGGCCCATCAGGCCGGAGCTTATCCCGGTTTCGGTGGCTTTAAGCGATTGACGTACAAGACTCTCCCCTGAATGGGACGCCGGTTCATCGCAGGGTTAACTCCCAGCATTTTGCTGGTACTCATTTATTTTTCAGCTGAGTGAACTGGAACAACCTGAAATTAAGTGTCTTGCTCAAGGACACAACACATCGCCCGGTCCAGGGATCGAACCCACGACCTTCGAATCATGAGTCCAATGCCTTAACCACTAGGCCACGCGGTTCCACAGAATTATTGATTAGTTACATCAAAATAAACAATGTTTTGGGGAGTGGATGGAAGTAATGGTGTGTAGGCACGAGTTAAAATTTTCTCACTATTAAGGCAGACGATGGTGGAAGAAACAGGAATACCAAGAGTGAGAGTTGAGTAATGGTGTTTAACATCTCAGTCAAGAATATTTCAGTTATATCGAGACATCAACAACTAATAGTTGAACTATAGGCGAAGGAGCAAAAATTTTCCTGTGGGTTGCGCTTACGACATTATACAGCAGGGATCATTATCCTGCCAAGCTCACCGTGACACGGGACCTTGTTTATTTTAAGTTCCCATTCAAAAGACCTTAGACTTTTATTTCGTAGTGCCAAGTGCTTGGCAAAAGAACAGTTACTACCAACTTTCAAGTGTTGGGTCAAACCAGGTGGGGTTTCAAACCCACGGCCTCCCATTTACAGAGTGAGCACTCTACCAACTGAGCTACCGCAAGAAATCATCTAACTCTGCAAGTGAACTGACATCCTTTTCGACACCAGGGTCTGTCCTCAGTGGAATCCGAACCCAAGGCAGTAAGAGAAAGTGTGATTTTACCGGTCACACTTTAGACCACCCCCACACCCTGCTCTACAGCCTAGCTGTACTTTACCTACCTTTAAGCTGTAAGTCATTATATTTTGCCTTATCTCCCTTTAATCGTTCCACAGCCTAGATGTATATTACCTACCTTTAAGCTGTAAGTCATTATATTTTGCCTTATCTCCCTTTAATCGTTCCACAGCCTTGCTATATTCTTGTTTCTGTTTTTGAACTTCATCTTGAACCTAAATTGAAATAAAACTTTATCTAGAGAACATACATGTATGCTACCACACCCTCCCAAAAACATGTATATCATAAACACAGGCCTTTCATCAAAGAAAACTTAAGAAAGCTTCGAGTTTACCAGCCTGAGTTTTGTTGTATTTTTTTATGTTTTGCAGTTGGACTAGCATAAAAATTAACACCTGAATCAAATAGTCAGGCTGCTCATATCAAGTCATTGATTGATTGATTGATTGATTGATTGATTGAATAGGGTTTTATATCCTTGCCAAGAATATTTCACTTATATCAAGATATCACCAACAGGGAGAGTGTATAGTGTGCCACACCTAATGTCACAAGGGGCACTGGTTTTTTGGTCTCTTTTGAAAATTGTGATTTTCTTTTCTTAATGCAGAGTGCTTGGCTAAAGAAAAGTTAAAACTTTTTTCAAATCTTGGTCAGACCTGGCCAGGGTTAGAAGCCCAACTTCCCACATACGGTAGTTAACACTTTATCAACCGAGTGATCATCAACTGAGTGAGTTAAATGGTATAACCACATTTTACACACCAGTGAAGATTCTCTTACTTATACCAATTCAATTAGTTATGGTATGGAGTACATGTACCTAGAAAAATTCACTGTTCTTCAGCCATCTCCCCTGGTAGGATTCAAACCTAAGTGTTGAGAAATCAACCAAGTGAATCTGATTTTAGCCAAAATCAAAAGTATTTATTACTAACCTTTGTAAATTCTTGTTCCAGTCTGTTTCTATCATCTAGGTACTGTTTCCGTGCTGCTTTTTTATCATTTATTAAATTATTGATTTTCTCCATGGTTTTAAACCCTAGTTCTTCCGTATTCTTCTTCAAAATTTCTACATATTTGCTGGTTTGTTGAATTATTGCATCCCATGCCTAAAATAAAACATAAAACAAGAGCTTATAATTGATTGATGATTGATTGATTGATTGATTGATTGATTGATTGATTGATTGATTGATTTGATTGATTGATTGGATGGGGTCTAACATCCCTTTCAAGAATATTTCACTTATATCAAGACTTCACCAGCTATAGGTGAAGTGACAGCAATTTTAACTTTGTAGTAAGCTATGGGAAATATGCATGGGGTTTAACATCCCTTTCAAGAATATTTCACTTATATCAAGACTTCACCAGCTACAGGTGAAGTGGCAGAAATGTTTACCTTTGCAGTTAGCTATGGGAAATGTGCAGAGAGGGTTCTTTAATGACAATTAGCTTTGGTTTTCAAGGTCTCTTCTAAAGGACTGCGACTTAAATATAACACAATCAAAGGATGAAATTGTGCGTTTTTTTATATAAAAAAAATACAAGCTACATTTATGGTTCATTGTTCACTAAAATTAGACATTTTTTACTTTAATTACTTAAAACAAGAGGCCCAATAGGGCCTGTGATGCTCAACTGGCAACTAATTTACATTTTTGATAAATAACGTGCAAATGGCATTCCCCCTCCTTTTTACAATTGCAACTGGAACCAGAAAAAAATTTATAGTGTTCGAGATAATGAACCATTTCGGTATTGTTTTGCTTCTGTGACCTTGACCTTTGGACCCATGACCTTTTTCTATACACCAAAATGATCATTGTATCAATACCTACAACATTCTGATATACATACCTATACATAAACTTTATAGTTTTCAAGATAATGAACCTTTTCAGTAATATTTCGCATCTGTGACCTTGACCTTTGAACCCACGACCTTAATCTATACATCAAAATGACTGTTGCATCAATATCAACAATATTCTAATATACATGCCTATACAAAAAGTTTATAGTTTTCAAGATAATGAACCTTTCCAGTATTATTTCGTGTCTGTGACCTTGACCTTTGAACCCATGACCTTAATCTATACATCAAAATGACCATTGCATCAATACCAACAATATTCAAATATACATACCTATACAAAAAGTTATAGTTTTCAAGATAATGAACCTTTTCAGTATTATTTCGCATCTGTGACCTTGACCTTTGAACCCACGACCTTAATCTATACATCAAAATGACTGTTGCATCAATATCAACAATATTCTAATATAGATGCCTATACAAAAAGTTTATAGTTTTCAAGATAATGAACCTTTCCAGTATTATTTCGTGTCTGTGACCTTGACCTTTGAACCCATGACCTTAATCTATACATCAAAATGACCGTTGCATCAATACCAACAATATTCAAATATACATACCTATACAAAAAGTTTATAGTTTTCAAGATAATGAACCTTTTCAGTATTATTTCGCATCTGTGACCTTGACCTTTGAACCCACGACCTTAATCTATACATCAAAATGACCGTTGCATCAATACCAACAATATTCCAATATACATGCCTATACAAAAAGTTTATAGTTTTCAAGATAATGAACCATTTCTGTATTGTTTTGCTTCTATGACCTTGACCTTTGGACCCATGACCTTTTTCGATACATCAAAATGATCGTTGTATTAATACCTACAACATTCTAATATACATGCCTATACAAAAAGTTTGGGTATGTGGTTTCAGAGAAGAAGATTTTCAAAGAATTGCCTAAATTTAGCATCTAATTTGCATATTCCGCTAATTACGAGCAAACAGAAAATGTAACAGAAAAATCCAATGCATATATTAAATGCCTAGACATCTACTTTCTAAATCTCAAATTTGAACTGAATCAGTCGAAAAATAAAAATATGTAACGACCATTTATAGCAATGGCGGCCATCTTGGATGTCCCATGAAGTTGATTTGTACAAACTTTAATCTACTCCACCTAGGTACTTTCCACACCAATTTGGCATCATTTGGGTATGTGGTTTCAGAGAAGAAGATTTTCAAAGAATTGCCTAAATTTAGCATCTAATTTGCATATTCCGCTAATTACGAGCAAACAGAAAAAGTTACAAAAAAACCCGTTACATATATTAAATGGCTAGACATCTACTTTCTAAATCTCAAATTTGAACTAAATCGGTATTTAAATAAACATGTAATGACCATTTATAGGTTTTTGCTATTTATAGCAATGGCGGCCATCTTGGATGCCGCACGAAGTTGATTTGTACAAACTTTAATCTACTCCACCTAGGGACTTTCCACACCATATTTGGCATCATTTGGGTATGTGGTTTCAGAGAAGAAGATTTTCAAAGAATCGATTAAATTTAGCATCTAATTTGCATATTCCGCTAATTACGAGCAAACAGAAAAAGTTACAAAAAAACCCGTTACATATATTAAATGGCTAGACATCTACTTTCTAAATCTCAAATTTGAACTAAATCGGTCCAAAAATAAACATGTAATGACCATTTATAGGTTTTTGCTATTTATAGCAATGGCGGCCATCTTGGATGTCCCATGAAGTTGATTTGTACAAACTTTAATCTACTCCACCTAGGGACTTTCCACACCAAATTTGGCATCATTTGGGTATGTGGTTTCAGAGAAGAAGATTTTCAAAGAATTGCCTAAATTTAGCATCTAATTTGCATATTCCGCTAATTACGAGCAAACAGAAAAAGTTACAAAAAAACCTGTTACATATATTAAATGGCTAGACATCTACTTTCTAAATCTCAAATTTGAACTAAATCGGTCCAAAAATAAACATGTAATGACCATTTATAGGTTTTTGCTATTTATAGCAATGGCGGCCATCTTGGATGCCGCACGAAGTTGATTTGTACAAACTTTAATCTACTCCACCTAGGGACTTTCCACACCAAATTTGGCATCATTTGGGTATGTGGTTTCAGAGAAGAAGATTTTCAAAGAATTGCCTAAATTTAGCATCTAATTTGCATATTCCGCTAATTACGAGCAAACAGAAAAAGTTACAAACAAGAGGCCCATGGGCCTGATATGCTCACCTGATAACTAATGGCTAGCTGATAGATTTAAAGAAAACATAAATACTAAACCCCAATGACTTTTTTTTTCATCATGATAACTGTTGTATCAATACCTACAACATTCTAGTATACATGCCTATACAAAATGTTTATAGTTTTCAAGGTAATTAACCATTTCAGTATTGTTTCACATCTGTGACCTTGACCTTGGAACCCATGACCTTTTTCTATACATCAAAATGATCATTGAATCGATACCTACAACATTCTAATATACATGCCTATACAAAAAGTTTATAGTTTTCGAGATAATTAACCATTTCGGTATTGTTTCACATCTGTGACCTTGACCTTTGAACCCATGACCTTTTTCTATACATCAAAATGATTGTTGTATCAATACCTACAACATTCTAATATACATGCCTATACAAAAAGTTTATAGTTTTCGAG
The DNA here is from genome assembly GCA_021292105.1 of Anadara kagoshimensis. Taxonomy (NCBI): domain Eukaryota; kingdom Metazoa; phylum Mollusca; class Bivalvia; order Arcoida; family Arcidae; genus Anadara; species Anadara kagoshimensis. The sequence goes on from CM037868.1 coordinate 26,101,493, forward strand.
ATAATTAACCATTTCGATATTGTTTCGCATCTGTGACCTTGACCTTTGAACCCATGACCTTTTTCTATACATCAAAATGATCGATGTATCAATATCTACAACATTCTAATATACATGCCTATACAAAAAGTTTATAGTTTTCGAGATAATTAACCATTTCAGTATTGTTTCAAATCTGTGACCTTGACCTTTGAACCCATGACCTTTTTCTATACATCAAAATGATCGTTGTATCAATACCTACAACATTCTAATATACATGCCTATACAAAATGTTTATAGTTTTCGAGATAATTAACCATTTCGGTATTGTTTCGCATCTGTGACTTTGACCTTTGAACCCATGACCTTTTTCTATACATCAAAATGATCTTTGTATCAATACCTACAACATTCTAATATACATGCCTATACAAAAAGTTTATAGTTTTCGAGATAATTAACCATTTCGGTATTGTTTCGCATCTGTGACCTTGACCTTTGAACCCATGACCTTTTTCTATACATCAAAATGATCTTTGTATCAATACCTACAACATTCTAATATACATGCCTATACAAAAAGTTTATAGTTTTCGAGATAATTAACCATTTCGGTATTGTTTCACATCTGTGACCTTGACCTTTGAAACCATGACCTTTTTCTATACATCAAAATGATCGTTGTATCAATACCTACAACATTCTAATATACATGCCTATACAAAATGTTTATAGTTTTCGAGATAATTAACCATTTCCGTATTGTTTCGCATCTGTGACCTTGACCTTTGAACCCATGACCTTTTTCTATACATCAAAATGATCGTTGTATCAATACCTACAACATTCTAATATACATGCCTATACAAAAAGTTTATAGTTTTCGAGATAATAATTATAATCAGAGGTAAAAAAAATTAGGTCACGACCTTCACAATTGACCTTGACCTCATTTTGAAGATACTAACAAGAAGATGTCAAAACTAAAAACCCCATGTCATTATCTGGTCAAATAGTCAAGTTATAACAATTTGAAGCTATTTTAGGATTTTTTCAAAATTTGACGCAAAAACGCGTAACCTATTTTTTATCCGAATTTTACAAAATGAACAAACTATAGGCTTAAGACCCTAGAGAAGCCAAATATCACATCAGATTTTTTCTCCAATCAGTACTTTCGGAGAAGAAGATTTTTTAAGATTTTTGCACCCCTAGGTCACCTTGACCTAGTTATGGTAGCCATGGCAACGCCACGAACAAATCTGAATTGCACTGGCCCATATATACTTCTGACAAAGTTTCATTAAAAACTGTCCGGTAGTTTCAGAGGAGAAGTCGAAAATAGGTGTTAACGACGCACACACGCACACACGCACATACACACGCTGCGCTATGCCATAAGCTCACATGACCTTCGGTCAGGTGAGCTAAAAAACCCGTTACATATATTAAATGGCTAGACATCTACTTTCTAAATCTCAAATTTGAACTAAATCGGTCCATAAATAAACATGTAATGACCATTTATAGGTATTTGCTATTTATAGCAATGGCGGCCATCTTGGATGCCGCACGAAGTTGATTTGTACAAACTTTAATCTACTCCACCTAGGGACTTTCCACACCATATTTGGCATCATTTGGGTATGTGGTTTCAGAGAAGAAGATTTTCAAAGAATCGATTAAATTTAGCATCTAATTTGCATATTCCGCTAATTACGAGCAAACAGAAAAAGTTACAGAAAAACCCGTTAGATATATTAAATGGCTAGACATCTACTTTCTAAATCTCAAATTTGAAATAAATCGGTCCAAAAATAAACATGTAATGACCATTTATAGGTTTTTGCTATTTATAGCAATGGCGGCCATCTTGGATGACGCAGGAATATAATTTGTACAAACTTTAATCTACTCCACCTAGGGACTTTCCACACCAAATTTGGTTCGAATTGGCCAAGTGGTTTCAGAGGAGAAGATTAAAGTTTACGCACGGACGCACGCACGCACGCACGCAGGCACGCACACACGCTTCACCATGGCATAAGCTCAGCTGGCTATAGCCAGTTGAGCTAACAAGTCACATGCATTTAACTGAAATGAAATGCCATTTCAAAAGTGTCCCCCAAATGAACCCTAACTGAGAAATTCAATGTTTTGCCAACCATACACATCTTCTGTGGGCTATATATCATTTTTTAAATTCACACACTACTGTAAATATATTTTAATTCACGTATATTTATTTTCGCAGTATAAGAAATTAAGACATGTCTGTGTAGTTAAATTTTTGCGTTTTTGAAACATGCAATATATCACAAATAAGCATAATATACTTTTCCCCAGGCATTAATTTTCATGCAAAACACACAACCACGAAAAAAGCGAAAATTACAACACCGTGAAAATAAATAAGTTTCCATATCATATAAAATTAAGGGAAATTTCCTTTCAAAGCGAGTGTGTGGATGAGATCAGCATAGCCACATGCAGTAAAACGCATTTATATCAAAGCCCTGGGGATTCTACTTTTAACTTCATTATAAAGCAACTTTGTCATATTGTTGTAAATAAATAGACTTATATAGAAGAGCCGTGGGGCCAAATATTTGACTTCGTACTATCCATGTTTTTGTTGTAAACTGTTCATTATATTCATGTTTTACTGTACATGTTATTAACGTATCACCGGCCACGCCCACAATGTTCCGACAAAGGCCCGACATGCTTGAGTTAGACGCAAAAAGAATGAAAACTCGGAAGGAATTGTGCCTTTTATTGACGTCATTGACACTAGTACGTCAATAGTTGCCTTGACGCTGCTTTGGTACCGTGATTGCGACCAGTGTCGGAACACTGTGGGTGTGGTCAGCGAAACGTCAATTGTCATCCATGTTAGCTGTACTTACCCGGTAACTAGAGGAATATTGCTGGTGTTCCGACACATCCACTTTTTGTGCTTGCTGAACAAATACATTTAGCGATGCTGAGTATTTTTTGTCGGTGTCAATTCTAACATTTAAACATCTTTTCACGTTGTCAAGGAAACGTATTTCAGCATCTTGAAAGCGAAGGAAGGCCTCATGAGACTTCTTGCCCTGAAGATCCGTTCCAAAACTCATGATCCTATAAATGAAATAAAAATACAATTTGATTTACTATGTTTCCATTCCTGGTAGCCAAAATCGTCATTGGCTACTAATTTCTGAGGAATTCTTTCAAAAACTAACCTATTGTAGCAAATTTGTGACAAAATACTTAAAAAAGGACCATATTTTCACAAATTTAGGAAATTTGGCTACTAATAATTTTAAATTTTAAATTAAAAACCTAGATTTATGTGAATCAATCGGTGTTTCCTTCTGATTGGGACTAATAGAATCTTACACCGGTAACAGTGTAGGTAAGACAGAGATATCTCAAACCAGGATGAATATTGAAAATATTGATATGAATTTGAGATATCTATGTCTTACACTGTTATTGATGTAGGATTTTTTCTCTCACACATATGCAACATAAAAATATGATTTGTAAAAATAATTTGCATCAAATGTTTAAGTTTATATGCCACCATTCTTGCCTTCTGAAAATGATGTCATCAAATTTTGTTGCCCTTCTTGCATAAAATGATTATAACGTCATCAATTTAGTACCCTGTCAGTGATGTCACGACGAGCCAAACAGCGTGTGTAGCTTGTCTTACACAGGGGGGTGTAAGACAGAGATACTTTGCACCTAGCAACCAACAGAATAACAGAAGTATGGGAGAATAATACATCTCCCCTTGATCATTCCTAACATCAGGCCCCGGTTTCACAATCATTCCTTAGCTAAGATTTTCCTTAACTTAAATTTAGCCAATTTTGGTTATCACTTTTTGGAAATACTGATGAATATTTTTGTAAAAACTAAATTCAAATGTTTTAATCTAGAAGTGACCTTAAAAATGACACCTTAATTTCCTGAATATCTTGAAAATTAACAAAATTATAAAGTTTTGAAATTTTGCAAGATTTAAGTTAAGGAAAATCTTAGCTAAGGAATGATTGTGAAACCGGGGCCGTGACGGTCCCATGTAGATGATGTACTACATGTAGTAACAATTTGAATAGAATGACCAGACTAGATTGCTCACTTGCTTGTTTGAACCTCTAGACTACCAATCTTATGACATTTCTAACCTCAGGTCCAATGTAAATGATGCACTTGTAGCAGGAAGAACAGACGAGCTTGTTCACTTGCTTGTACATCTAGTTTTATCACAACACGCTTGCCTGAACCTCTAGACATTTAATCTATGAACATTTCTAACCTCAGGTCCAATGTAAATGATGCACTTGTAGCAGAGAGAAATGACGAGCGTGTTCACTTGCTTGTACATCTAGTTTTATCACAACACGCTTGACTGAACCTCTAGACATTTAATCTATGGACATTTATAACATCAGGTCCACTCCAGTGTACAAGTTAAGTTTTTAACAGAAATAACAGACCATAGCTTGTTTGCTTGCTTATACATCTAGTTTTATCAAAACAAGCTTGTCTCAACCTCTAGACTATAAATCTATGAAAATTTCTTACATCAAATCCAGTGTACAAGTTAAGTTTTTAACAGAAATAACAGACTAAAGCTTGTTTGCTTTTTCATTATCTTTCACATTCACTGTTGTTTATTTAAGAATAAGAAATGACATTCTTTTTTTCGTTATCGATGCAAGTATGAATAACAATGACCAGTCCAAATTGCATGATGACAAAGCTGCAATCTTCAATCTGCAATTTCAAAACTAAAACTAAATACGTAATACCTTGTATGTATTTCAAAAATTTAATTTTTATTCTGCCTCGACAACCACTGTGGGAAAAATGAAAGCGTCCACAACCATTTCTGATTCACAAACGATAACAAAAAAAGTTCTTCCACTCGCCATAAGTTTTATTTTTACTACTTTGAGAAAATCAAAATTTCATTTCAAAAACACATGTATATTGATTAACTGTTGCACATGATGACATTCCTTATTGTATTTAACCATAAAAAGTTAACGTCAGAAGGTACTTTGTGATTGTAGTGTATTCAAAAGCGGTGATTTGACATAACAAGTTAATGACATATGATGACGTCAATTATTATCTATAGCACTGACATACAATTGCTCAAAATGTTTCATAGAAGGAGAAACAATGACAATTGTAAATATTTATCAAAACAAACTTCTCTGAACATTTAGACTATCAATCTATGAATTATGTGTTATTAAGATCAAATTACTCCAAAAAGTAAAATGATACTTAATAACCTACTCCAGTCAAGTTTAAGGTTAAGAAATGTATCAAAATTCAAAGGAAAACGAGGCTCATCCTTTAAGTATTCATGTTATATTTAGGTAAGTACTCAAGTCCATATTTCCTGATTAGGTCGATGAATGGATGCTAAAGTGTTATCAAGATAAGGGTTTTTCAGCAAGACCGTCTCACAATTTTTAATTTTTTGTGAGTGGGGCCATGAAAAATCTACTTGGTGTTTGCAAAAAAAAAAAAAAAAAATTAATTGTGAATGGGCCCAAAAATGAGCCAACAAGAGCTCTGTCCTGGCACAGAAAATCTGGTTTCAGAATTATTATTAATTTTTTTTTTATAAACCTCGAGCAGTCCAATATGGCAAATACTGGTACACCCTGTTCCCAACATCGCCTACAGGGGCTAAATCTAAGATTTGACCTTGTGGCCTTGAACCCTGATCTACATACATGTGCCTCAGTTTGGTATGTGACAAATAGTCTCATGATGTCAGACAAATATTCAATCTAGAATTTTTAAATAAAGATAATTTATTCTATTGGAAAAATATATATTTATTTACATTTTTTGTTTGTTAAAAAACATAAAATTTTAAATTGTGAATAGGAGAAAAATATGACCCAGCAAGAGCCATGAGTAAGCACAACAATTTTGTTTATTTCTGTATAAACAGAAAATTTATTATTGTCAATTCACACATACACTATTTCAATAAAGTATTCAATTTTCTACTCCTGAATCTCATTCATAAGACAGAATAAACACTTTAATAAATTGTTATTTCTTAAATAATTTCAATTCATAAATATTTAATTTCAATGATACATTCAATTTGCAATTTCTGACTCTCATTCATAATACATGTACAGAATAAAAACACTCAGATGGATTGTTATTTCTTAAATAATTTCAATTCATAAATAAATAATTTCAATGACATTATATCCTGTGTTTAAAAGTCACTTCCTTATTGTTATCATATCTACTAAGTATTTATGTAATCATTGAACTGTTTAAAAATGATGTTGATAGTGCTATAACTTTCATTGCCGTGCAAAGCAAACTGTGTGCATTATGATTATTTTGCACAGCAATGAAAGTTATAGCACTACAAACACCATTTCTAGACGCTAGACAGTCCAATGATTATATTTATATTTACCATTTAAAGAAAATATTATTTTGGTTTCTAGATTCTTAATTTCTTAATCCTTCATAAATTTAAAACAACAAGAAATTTCAGTCACTGGAACAACCAAAAGAACTGTGACTTTCTTATTCTAATGCCGAGTGCTTGGCGAAAGAAGTCACTTCCCACTTACAAGTCAGACCCGACTGGTGATCGAACCCACAACCTCCAACTTACGTACCGGTGGCTAGCATTCTACCAACTGAGCTACCGCAGTGGTTTTAATACAATGAAACATCACAAGTGTATTTATTAATAATTACAATGTATTACATATTATACCAGTTTTAATTTTACATTTAATCAGGCAATTAAAACTTGTAGGCAGCATGAAGGTTACAAAGTTGTCAATTTCTTCAACCTAAATTTGTCAAAAATTATTGCCTTCAAATGCTTTGAAAGTGAAATTTAAGTCATCATCTTAGGCCAAACAAAGTTGTTTCTGTTAGCGGTCTTGGAAAAATTAAGATATACAGTCCAACCTGCCTTATAGGTCACCTCTATACGAGTTCCACCTGATTATAAAGGCCAGTAGATTTGTATCCCAATTGTTTATTCATATTATTTGAACCTGTATATAAAGACCACCTACCCATAAAGGTCACTTTTACTGGTTCCCTAGGGTGGCCTTTATAGACAGGTTTGACTGTAAAGGCTTTTTTTTTTATAGAGAAGGTCCAGGTCCTTTTGTCTTTGTTTTTGGCAGGTCCAATATAAAGTTTTGAAAGTCAAATTTTATCAAAGAAAGATTCACATGCAACTATGTTATCATATAGAAAGAGCATGCTGAGTGTTATCCTGGTAAACAACTCTAGAAACTGACAGAGAAAACCTGGCAGACCTTGGACCACCTGGAGAAGAACCATCCTATCTGAACTGCAAGAACAGTGATACAGCATAGGTCAAGCTCAGCATATAGCACAGGACACAGGGATGTGGAGGGAACTAGTTCTGGCCTTATGTCCCACCAGGGATGAAGAGGATAGGTGAGGTGTGAGATGAAAAAACTTTAGGTCCGTTGGATTTTTACAGTTTAAGTATCAAGTGTCCTAATATAAAGTCAGTAAGTCCTGGACCTTGGATAGGGGAAATTTGAACCCCTGGTGTGACCCTTATTATCACAACAAAAATGTGCAAACCTGTATATTATACCATAATAAACATCAACAATGAAGATTGTGTAGAAAAAGTAAGAAAATATAAGTACAAAGAGTAACATCTGACAGAGTAACAGGTGGTTACAGTATTATTTAAATTAATCAAAGTACTGAAAGTGCTGACAATCTGATGGACATGGAGAGTATTACTTTATAGAATCAAAGTACTGAAAAGACTGAAAATATGATGGACTTGACTAGGTTTCCACAAATTCAAAATAATTAGTAGCCAAATTTCCAAAATTTGTGAAAATATAGTCCTTTTTAAAGTATTTTTCCACAAATTTGCTAAAATAGGTTACTTTTTGAAAGAATTCCTCAGAAATTAGTAGCCAATGGCGATTTTGGCTACCAGGAATGGAAACATAGCTTGAAAGTGTAACTTTATAGAATCAAAGTACCAACAGTGCTTAAAGTCTGATGGATTGAAAGTATAACTTTATTGAAGAACCAATAAGGCTAGAACATTATACCGGTACTGACCCAAGTTTCACAATTATTTCTTCACAAAAATTTTCCTGAACATAAATCTGCTGGGAAAATTTGAAATCTTCACGAATTCAAGATATTATCTTGAAGATTGCTTCAACATTTCATCATCTCCATTTAGTTTTTTATAATGTTTATTTGTATTTCTCAAAGAAGAGAGCAAAAATTTTCCTTATTTAAGTTGAGGATTGTGAAACTGGTATTATAACATTAACAGAGACTGAGAGAGTTGAAAACAATTATAGCCAGTCCCCCAAGTACATGTACCAGCCCAAGAAACATCTTTTCAGTGCTAGAGGGTGGATTGTTTTAGGCAGGACTGGCTAAATTTTTTATATGAAATTACATTTATTTAAATGTAGAATTTAAAAAGAAATTTGCTAGAGGGCTCAAAAGGTCATGTTAGGCAGGGCCAATTATTTTTTGTGAAATTACATTTGTTATAAGGTAGAATTTTCAAGAAAATTGGTTGCAGGGCTGAGGAATGTAGTAACTTTAGACACATCTGGATAATTTTTGTGAAAATGCATTTTTTAAAATGTAGAATTGTTAAAACCAGTCAATGGTCAAGATGTGTATGTAAAACATTGATGCCGCTAGTAACTATTGTCACTTTTTGTGTAGATCAAAGGTCAAGGTCATTAATGGGCAGACATAGCCGAGTGGTGCTGTCACTGGCTTTCGAAGTCAAGAGTTGTGGGTTCAAACCCTACTCGGGACTTGGAAATTTTCTGAAATTATTTTCATCTCCTGCACATACTAGAGATGTAAAAAGCTGGTTACCAGGTAATGTTTTGGATAAGACAAAAAACCGAGATCCCGTGTCTCAGTGCACGCTAGAGACACCTCTGTAGAGTTGGAAAAAGAGTAGGCCACCTGAGGCTGCTACAGAGGATGTTTACAATTAGAAACAATTGAAACAAACTAACCAAGATAAACCTAAACCTAATTTTGAAATTTAGACTTTTACCTAACATTTTCTGGTAAAATAAAAAATAAAATTCTTTTAACATTATTGTGTAAGAGGTTTAGTTGTTTTTATCAAATTTTAAATTAACCATTGCATTTTTCTTTTCTTATTGAATAAAGAAGATGTGATTTTGCTACAATGTTTGTGAAAATTCAGGGTTCTGGTCTTTATCAATGATGCCAAATCAACAGATTTTAAATTGGTAACTTGGAATTTCTGTGAATTAATATGAAAGACATAAATTGCAGGATTTTGGCCTCAGGATTTGGCTTTGCGAGATAAATTGCTGACAATTTGGTACCGATCACTTATTTAATTCTAGTCATGAGGGAAAGTAACTATGTATGCCCATTCCAAATTATCAAAGAGTTCAGTTGAGTAATGGTGTTTAACATCTCAGTCAAGAATATTTCACTTATATTGGGACATTGCCAGCTATATGTGAGTGTGCATAAATTTTGCCTGTGCATTGCGCTGGTGGGTTCTTTATTGTGCAACACCTTTGAAGTTCCCATCCAAAAGAGTTGTGACTTACGTTTTGCAATGCTGAGTCCTTGGCACAAAAACAATAATGATTGTAGAAATTAGAAAGGGGGAGAGATTGGTTGGTTGGTTTAATGTCGCATCAGCAATTTTTCAGCTATTCGTGACAAGAGCTATTTTATTAATCTCTATGGATTAATCTATGAACAATTTTGTGTATGCATGTGAAGTGTGAATGTGTTTTATGGTCTGCCATGTACTAGTGTACACTTAGGGCGACTTTAACATGCTAGCTCACAGTCAGTTTGCCGCAGACAAGCGTACCACTCCCCCAGTCCATTATACTGACACCTGGTGAACCAGTAAAGGCCAATGGCAAGGAAAATTCACTTTCCCACATGTGATCTGAGCGGAACTCGAACTCACAGCAGAGAAAAACCCTGGATTTGAAGACTGACATCTTATCCATTAGGCCACCACAGCCTCTAGAAAAGGGAGAGAAGGACAGAAAATCACACATCACCAGATACATTTTGTACCAACATTCACATAGTAAAGGGTTATAGATAGCAAAGCACAAGAAAAATGTTGCCAAGGTGCATCTGCGTTAAGGGGGATGGTTCAGAGGGCATGTCCCCATGGAAAAATTTTAAATATCAGAGTCAGAATATATAACTCTCTGCATTACGGTAATACTGAATAGCGTCTAGAAGCGTCTAGACGAGTCTAGAAGCGTCTAGAACGATTTAAAGCACTTTATCGTTAAAAAGGTGGAGTCTAGAAAAAACATGTAATATATGTATATAATATCTATAATTTAAAAAAAAATTATATATATCTGATGAATATTAAGGCGAAAAACTTAATTTTTATTTTCGAGTCTAGAAACTACTAGAACGGTTTGAGACAGTTTGCCGTCTAGATCCAGTCTAGAACGATTTAAAGCACTTTATCGTAAAAAGGTGGAGTCTAGAAAAAAAATATAATATATGTATATAATATCTATTATTTAAAAAAAAATTATATAGATATGACGAATATTAAATCGTTTCTAGACTGGATCTAGACGGCAAACTGTCTCAAACCGTTCTTGTATAATTTCTAGACTCGTAAATAAAAATGAAGTTTTCGCCTTAATATTCGTCATATCTATATAATTTTTTTTAAATAAGAGATATTATATACATATATTATATGTTTTTTCTAGACTCCACCTTTTTTTATGATAAAGTGCTTTAAATCGTTCTAGACTCTTCTAGACTCGTCTAGACGCTATTCAGCAATACCCCTCTGCATTATGAAAACAAAACTAAACATTTATGACAGCAGAGTTTTTTCATACCTTAAATTATTATTAACTGCAATAACTATTTTGTTAATTGAACTGCATGAGGGATACATCTGTGTGAAGGAATCAAGGTGATTTGCGAGTTTTTATTGTAAGGCAGAATCTTCGACCAGTCAAATTAAGATGCAAAATATTATGCAGATGAGTAGAGTGGATCCATTTTTTAATTTTGCAATTTTCAGTGTCAGAATCAATTAATGGCACAGGCTATTGGATGACTATTATATTTAAAATCATTTCCCGACTTGTTAAGCCACTTGCTGACTCAGCACCAGTTTAGCTGGTCAGCACAGTAGCTCAAGACAAGTGCGGTAAATATTTGAACAGCCAGCTACTGAGTCATGTTGACAGGTTGAGTCAACCGGTAGATGTATAATTTGAGCCCTCCTCGTGTGTTATGCATCGTTTTGACACGCCCCTCACCTGCAATCTGAATAATATTATAATCTGTCACTTACACAGTTAATTACATTTCCTGGGATAAATCTGCTGCACTTCTATTCGTCCTCACAATTTTGTATTTTCATTTTGTTCTTTAGCAAATTCTCTTCCGCTTTCGATGAAAATGTTGTCTACGTCATCAAATGATGGGTAAAACATTCGGAAAACTTCTAAATTCTTTTTCCTCCCGATGGAAAAAATCCGAAAACATCCATTCGAAACACATTTTTGTGACGTTTTGTGCAAAGGGCACCTGCTGAAATAATTTACTGAAGCCTTGGAAAGCAGTGCTACTGTTGACAACAAGTACAATGCGTTGATTTACTAATTTTCATTACACAACATGTTGACCACTAGAAGTGGTAATGTAACCACGAAAAATATAAATCTGTGGTACTAAAAGTTTGTCATAATTTCATGTCATGATTAAATAGAATTACTTAAAAAATTATCTTTCAGAATATAATAATACCTCAAATCTTATTCTTTGACTTATTTCGAGGCGGTCAGTTCAGGGTTGGTGGGAAAATTGGAGTACACTGAGAAAACCACAGACCTTGATTCTGGACCCAAATGGCACCAATGTCCTCTAAGTAGACCCTGCTCTTGGGTATATTATAGGCTGATGTTATTACCACATTTTTTATACCTGTATAACCGCACACATTTTTGCATTCATTGATTGAACAGGATTGATTATAGAATTTAGAATTAAATAATTTTTTATTGATATTCTTCCAAAAAAGTGCCGTCTTAATGATGGATGAATGATCATGTATCGCGCTAAACTGCAAAAACGATACGGCCGTATGGTAAAAACGAAATGGCGGATCTAAAACAGTATTCACATTTGTATTATATGACCCAATATGGCAAATTTCTTTTATTTATACTTTAATCATTACAAAACTGATGTATTTAAACATGCATAAATTTATATAGCCTATATATAATAATAAGACACATTTATTATTGCCACGTACTGGACAATAACCATTATATTATAACGCTAATGTAACATTTCTCACTTGTACTTTAGATATTCAAGATGGCGGAATTCAAGGATCATTGTTTAGCCTGACTTGTTCTTGTTACTGTTGACAAGGGTTCATTGCAGAGGTGTATCGCTAACTTCACTGCTGTAAATGTACTTTAATTTCACAGGGTAAAACTTTCGCAGGTTATTAATTTTCAACCTTATTGTGGGTAGTAATATTTGCAGATTTATGAAACCGACTTAAGATTTGCAAAATCACAAAACAGACTATGGTTGTTTGGTTGGTTGAATGTTGCTTAACATCGCATCAATAATTTTTCAGTTATTTGCAATGAGAACTATTTAATTTTCTCTATGTATTAATCTATGAACAACTTCGTGTACGCATGTGAAGTGCGAGTGTGTTGTATGGTCTGCCTTGTACTAGCTCTAACTCGGGGCAACTTTAATTTGCTAGCTCACAGAGTCAATATGCCACAGACAAGCGTACCACTCCCCCAGTCACATTAAACTGATATCAGGTGAACCAGTAAAGGCCAACGGCAAGGAAAATTCACTATCCCACGTGGTCTAAGTAAGGCTCGAACTAACAGCGGTGAGAGACCCTGGATTTGTAGACTGACGTCTTATCCATTAGTCCACCACGGCCTCGCGAAACAGACTATTCATTCTGTGTGTGGTGCATGCACATGTAACAGTATTAATGTTGGCTATGTACTTCAATGTATTATTTTACACGTAGAAATTTTGCGTAGAAACCTTTATTCAGTAGTAATTTTAAACAAACAAAATCACTAAGTTCTTTTGAAATACATTTTGCATGTTCCACATAATTGTTAAATTACCATTTCTCTTTTTTTTATGATTCAGATGCTGACTTGAAAATATAAAAGGGTATCTTAATTACCTTTATTCTAGAACGATGGATAACAACGAACCTGAATGTCATCGGCCGTGTAAACGGAAGAGAACATCATCATGTACAATACAGGATACACCCGAGGTCAAAGTTCAAACTGAAGGTGGTTGCTCAGCTGATGTATCACAACATGACAGCCAAGAAGATAACACATTGTTTCAAAACGAATTTAACACAGAGAATGGGAATTTTTCAAATGACAGATTGGGTCATGGGGAATCTTTTGAAGTTCCCCTTGATTGCAATGAAGTTGTAAATGATGAAACAGGTGAAGTGATACATGTACCCATTTCTATACATTCAGCGGGAAATTTTGATGATGAACTAATTGTACAACATGGCTCTGTTTCAAGTTTTAGATATAAAGAAACTCCATTTGATGTTGCTTCAAGTTCAAATAACAGAGCCTCTGGTTCAGATGTTGCAGGGTCAAGTTCAGAGGCCAAATGTTCAAGTTCAGAACTAGTCAAAAGTTCAAGTTTAGACTTCAGACATGTTTTTAGTTCAAGTTCAGATGAAAATATTGAAAATCAGATAAGCTATCCCCAAAAACATAATTTAAATTTTTTACAAAATTTTATATCTGCCACATGTAATTCATCATCAGGTCAGTATGATGAAGGGATGCCATCTAGTGACAACAACGAAAATACATTATGTTCTATAAATAAATTACCACCAAATATTTTAGTACACATATTCCGAAATTTATCCATTGTGGAACTTTTAAAAAATGTGTGTTTAGTTTGTCGGACTTGGTACCAACTGTCTCGCGACCCAGAACTATGGAGGTTCATTGACCTTCGTCGTCAAGAAAGAGTTACAGACTCTGCATTAATGACCTTGACCTCGTATAGTGATAGGGTGATTTATCTGGATTTGACCGACACCAAGGAGTTGTCTTGTGAAGGCATCATGAATGTAATAAAGAAATGTAAACATTTACAGACACTGAAATTATCAAGGTATGTAACCATGGTTACCAGGTTTTCTAAATTCAGTTGCCAAATATTTAAAAGGACCACTGCAGGAGCTCAGTTGGTAGAGTGCTCGCTCTGTGAGTAGTCATGGGTTAGAACCCTGACCAGGTCTGACCGAAGACTTAAAAGTGGGTAGATTGTTCTTTTGCCAAGCACTTAACATTAAGATATGAAAGTCACAGTTTTCAGATGGAACTTAAAATAAATGAGGTCCCGTGCCACGGTAGGTATGGCACGATAAAGAACAGATTAGAATTTCAATCATCGTCATGCTTTCTGTTGGTGGACAGTGTTCTCTCTTGGTCGTTTTTGTGACCAGATATTCTGCCAGATTGACAATGCAAAATTTTAATATTTTTTCACAATCACTTTGCAATGGGGTTCGCCGCCATACCACGTGATCAATACCTCTTAACATTTGTGCGGAACATTTTGGAAACGTCAATGTTACAAATTCCCGAAATAACGTCTTTTTTACGGGAAAGCGTCATATTGTGCAATTCCATGTCCATTGGAAACAAGCGTTTCACAGACACGTTAGAAGGTATCACATGGTACAGCGGCAAACCCCATTGTCACAATTTTGCAGATTTCAAGTTTAAAACAAGTACCGTATATTAGGTTGTCTCTTTTACAATGTTTGTTTTGACAATTACGAGACCTTGGTTGGTTGGTTGGTTGGTTGAATGTTGCTTAACGTCGCATCAGCAATTTTTTTCAGCTATTCGCGACGAGAGCTATTGAATTTATCTCTATGGATTAATCTATGAACAATTTTGTGTATGCATGTGAAGTGCGAGTATGTTGTATGGTCTGCCTTGTACTAGCGCGCACTCAGGGCGACTTTACCATGCTAGCATACAGAGTCAGTACGCCGCAGACAAGCGTACCACTCCCCCAGTCCATTATACTGATACCAGGTGAATCAGTAAAGGCCAACGGCAAGGAAAATTCACTTTCCCACATGTGGTCCGAGCGGGACTCGAACTCACAGCGGTGAGAGACCCTGGATTTAAAGACTAACGTCCTATCCATTAGGCCACCGCGCCCTCATCGCGAGAGCCCTGGTGCCATTCACATAAGGGTGAGAGAGAGCCCTGGTGATAGAATTCTTTATCTCATATCATGTTCATGGATAGTGGAGAAAACCACTATGATTTCTAAGTAACCTGATATAAATAAACTTGTATTTTATAGATTTTTTCCATTGACTGATGAGGTACTTGAAGTGATCGGGGAAAGTTGTCATAAATTACAGCACCTTCGTTAGAGATTTGCTTCCGTATAACAATAATGGTATCCAAAAGGTTAGTATAGCTTTATTTAAAGACTTTATTATACTTCAGAATTTTCAACCAATCTTGTCTCAATATTTTCAACATTTTCTGTTGTCACAGTAGATATAGGAGATTATTATATGCAATAAATGCTTCGCATAGAAATTAAACGATAAATTCGAAGGTGTTACCATGCAATAGATATCAATTTTTGCACGATAACTTTATTCCAGTCCAAGGTTTACTGAATCAATTTTTTCATACTGCACGCTTTGTCACACAACGCTGTCGTTCATTACGTCATACAATTGTTGTCCATGTCATCACTGTGTTGTTGTCATATTGCACTAGATCTTATATTCATTTACAAAAACTAGTGTTATATCTATGGATTGTATGAAAAAAATGTTATTTCAGATGAAATACTTGACGGAAGTAAACGAAATTTATTTTTCTATATTATAAAAGGGTTATTGAACTGATATTGTGAAATATCGTCTCTTGTTGACTCGAAATTTGCACTCGCTGTCGAGTCAACTTGGGAATATTTCACAATATCAGTTCAATAATCCTATACTATTGAAAAAGTGACTAGCCCTTCCCAAATAGTACCAGTTAAGGATGTGGACTGGATTTTATTTTAAACACTGATATAATGGGATTTACAGGGCTTCTTCCTGACCCTCAATTTTCGGGGTCATAGGAAAACGGTTTACACGGGAAATGAACCTAAATGGAATATATCTGTTCTTGTATTTTATTTTAGGTAGCAGAGGGTTGTCCAGACTTAATAGAATTACAGCTTACACAATGCAAAAAAAATAAATGATGATGGAGTTATGGTCCTTGCTGAGAAATGCCACCAGTTTGAAACAGTTAATGGTGGATCATTGTGGTGGGGTATGATGTATAAATTTGACATTCATTGGCTAGGTTTCCACAAATTTAAAATTATTAGTGGCCAAATTTCCAAAATTTGTGAAGAATAGTCCCCGACGATAATCGATATTGTTTTTTTTCAAATATCGATAAGTAACTAGAAAATCCAAAACTTCAGAAAAACAATTAAAAGATCAATTATATAAAACAATGCCTTACTTGTTTTTATTTATATTTATTTAAACGAGCTCCAGTTCTCATTACATACAGTGCATTGTAGTATTTTGTACATATAAGTAAGTACGTCATCAATTCTTGAGCACTCTGAAATGATGCGGAATCTTTAGATGCTTGAATGCACCTTATTACAGACGGAAGTAGTCCAAGGGTATGCATGATTAAGATACGCTTGTCTTTTACGTTGTTAAGCACATGGTCATTCGAAAATGCTTCATATGACATGATTAGAGAGTTAGATACAATGTATCAAGACTTTTCTCCACAGATTATTTTTCCGATATGTATCGATAGTTATCAGCATGAAAAGAACGATAATCGATATTGAATTTCAGCAGCGATAGCCAGCCCTATTGAACATAAGTGTAAATTACAAAAAAAAAGAACTTGCTGGCAGGGGATCCTAATTCACTGAATTTGCTTGTTCGTTCTGTACTAGAACACTGTCTCTCTCCTATACTCTGTTTAATCTTTTATCTTCAGATATTGAAATATCAGATTGTAGGCAGCTGAGCTCTCTTGCTTGCTCTCTCTCTCACTCTAATTATTTTACTTGTTTTGTTTTCAGATAACAGATAAATCTGTGATTGAGCTGACAGTAGGATGTCCATTACTGGAGTATCTGACACTAACAACATGTAATCTGACAGATAAAAGTATACATGAGATCAAAAATGTAAATGTCTTTACTACAATTATGTATGTCACATGACACCTCAAGTTAGTCTGATTGGTTCTAAGAACAAGTTAGTCTGATTGGTTCTCACATGAAAACTTACTTTTATCTGATTGGTCAAGAGATAAAGAATGTAAATATCATTTTCATTGGTTCTTTACACAACTATATCATGTATATGTCACATGTTACATCAATTTCAATTTAGTCTGATTGGTTCTAAGAATATCACATGATAACCTATTTATTATCTGATTGGTCAAGAGATAAAGAAAGCAAATTTCACCAGTATCATTTTCATTGGTTCTTCCTACAATATAAATAAGTCACATGATCACATTTCCCCTCACATCCTAGGTTCAAATCCCACTTGGAGAAGAATAAAATATTGGTGATCTTTTCTGGACTGTGAACTGACTGTCTTATTATAAGTGAAAGAATCTTTACTGGGACATTAAACTATATAACTTCACTCTGCTCTATTTTAGGACCAATAAGCAATGACTTCTTTTAGATTGAACAATGTGTATTTATCCCCCACCTTTTGAAGAGAGGGATATTAAATTTGAGATTCCGACCTTCCGTCCAAAATTCTTGTCTGTGCAAATTCTCCAAAACTATAAAGCTCTATTTCATAAAACTGGTGCAAAGCATCAACATTGATAGATGTGTATTTTGTTTACCTGAGTTGGTTTGCTCATTTTCCATGGAGTTATTGCTTTTTTAACATAAATGCAAAAAAAAAAAAAAAAAAAAAAAAATAATAATAAAAAAAACACACAAAAAAACCTGTTGGAGGGGAATCCTAATTCATTTACTTTTGTCATTTTGTAGTTACAGAATTTAAAAGTTTTAGATATATCCAGCATCCCGTCAATCACGCCGACAGCTGTTTTACAAGTGGTGAAGAATTGTAAATTATTGGAATGTATTAATCTATCTCTTAATCCACTGGTTGATGATAAATGTATTGAGATGGTCGCGAAATACGGCAGTAATCTCAAACGCCTATACTGTGTGTCATGTGCACTAAGTGACAAAGGTAAGGTAATATATGCAGAGGTTAAAAAATCCCTGGGTCAAAGGTCAAGGACCTATATATTTTACATTTTGACCCTTGATATCTAAACTGTAGTCTTTTACCGGAATAATACTGCTTTTTCTCTATGATATAACAAAATTCCACATGGACCTTCAAATGTTGATATTGGACTTTCAAAAACTTTACATGGAGCCTGTCAAAAATAAAGGCAAAAGTTTCAGGACCTTTCATTAAAAACATGATTTTGAACCCCTGATATGTACACAGAGGGCGCGGTGGCCTAATGGATAAGACGTCAGTCTTCAAATCCAGGGTCTCTCACCGCTGTGAGTTCAAGTCCCGCTCGGACCACATGTGGAAAAGTGAATTTTCCTTACCGTTGGCCTTTACTGATTCACCTGGTATCAGTATAATGGACTGGGGGAGTGGTACGCTTGTCTGCGGCGTACTGACTCTGTGAGCTAGCACGGTAAAGTCGCCCTGAGTGCGCGCTAGTACAAGGCAGACCATACAACACACTCGTACTTCACATGCATACACAAAATTGTTCATAGATTAATCCATAGAGATTAATTAAATAGTTCTCGTCGCGAATAGCTGAAAAATTGCTGATGCGACGTTAAGCAACATTCAACCAACCTGATATGTACAGTAAAACCTTAAGCTGAATATGACAGTGTTCATTTTAAAAATTTTATATGGGGCCAGTTTTAAAAGGAAATCCTCCAAAACATCTTATCATCAATATGTTTGCATTTATGTAAATGTTACAGTCTTAACAATAAGGCCATTTTGAACAATAAGGGGTCAGTGGCCCCTTGGTAAAGGTTATAACCTTCTAGAATAAACACTGTAAATATGGTTATACAGAATTTAGGTAGAATTTAGCACAATTGTATGCATAATTCTGAACCTTGCACTACTGAAATATTTAATCTTTACCATCATTGCGATTTTTATCAAATTTAATTGCAAAATATGTAATGGGTGTATCTTGCTCTGCCTAGTGACCATAACAACTCATTATATCCCCCGCTTAAAAAGTGGGGGGTATATAGTGATAGGGGTGTTCGTCCGTGTGTCCGTCCTTCCCTTACACCTAAGGGTACCTATCTCTTATCCGCAACTCCTCCTAAACCCATCAATGGATTTTCATGAAACTTTCACACAATCTTTGTGATATAATGTAGATGTGCACTTTCTATTTAAAAATTTGATCCGATGGATTTTTGGGAGCAGGGGGTATTTTTTGTGAGCTTGTGGCTCACAGTTTTTCTAGTTTATACCAGGGACAATTAAGAAGTATTTTTGATTTTTTTGTAGGTCTAGAAATGATTGGCCAGCACAGTAAAACAATTCAGCATTTAGATGTCGGCTGGTGCCAGGGTGTGACGGACGAGGGTGTCAGGACAATCTCGTTAACTTGTCCGTCGTTACGATATCTAGGATTGATAAGATGTGACAATGTTACTATAGCAACAATGGAAGAATTAGTAGAACGATATCCTCATATAGAGTACTCTACCTTTGTGTTAGCGTCAATGAGACTTATTGAGAGAGCTAGACAACAGGGATTTAGATTTGACACCTCCTGACACCTAACACCAATGAGAGATTTTATGTGACACCTAACACCAATGAGAGATTTTATGTGACACCTAACGCCAATGAGAGATTTTATGTAACACATGAAACCAATGAGAGATTTTATGTGACACCTAACACCACAATTGAATTTAGTGAGACTGGTGAGAGATAGACAACAGAGATTTAGATTTGACACCTGACACCTAACACCAATGAGAGATTTCATGTGACACTTAACACCAATGAGATTTTATGTAACACCTAACACCAATTAGAGATTTTATGTGACACCTAACAGGGGCGTAGACAGAACCCAATTATAACCGAGGCGAAAAATAGATGCGCCAAAGGCGCTTATATCTAGGGGGGTCCGGGGGCATCCCCCGGTAAATTTAGAAAAATGGCGTTAATTGGTGCATTCTGGCGACACCTGAACCTGATATTTGCTGTTAATTGATACTAGTAAATATAAAAGAAAACTTTTGAATTTAAATACAAACATACCAAACATTGTCAAAAAGGCAAAGCAAAACTTTGCCGAAACTGAACTTTGCA
The DNA here is from genome assembly GCA_021292105.1 of Anadara kagoshimensis. Taxonomy (NCBI): domain Eukaryota; kingdom Metazoa; phylum Mollusca; class Bivalvia; order Arcoida; family Arcidae; genus Anadara; species Anadara kagoshimensis. Next base: position 26,122,005 of record CM037868.1, read on the forward strand.
TATATTGAACAAATAAATCAACTTAGTAACTCAAGTTTTACTGGAGATTTTCATTTAGTCAGTCGTCAAAAAGACAGTAATTTATTAATAGTGACTAACGTACACGGTACACCCTGTAGTGGTACCTTTAACACAATTCTGGGCTAATAAAATGGAAAATAGGAAATGGCGTGGAAAATGTTCATCTAGTCAGACACAACTAATTCTTCAATGTGACACCAAAACTCCTTTTACAACAAGTGAGCAACTCTTTGGTACCTTCAGCAGAATTCTAAGCTAATAAAAAAAATACGAGAAACATTTAAATTTTCCATTTAATTATTTAGAAACAATGCTTAGAACTGCAGCTTCCCAATTCTTCTGTGACCTGTGGCATCAAATCTATCGAGCACGCGGTTTCAATCAACGTCAATGTCTCGATGCACATACATTGTCTCAATACTGTTAAATCTATCTTCCGTCATTGTTGATCTGCTCCAGTCCTTCAACCAACGCATTGCAGAAAATGATTGCTCACACGGCACAGCGCCAACCGGCATTGTGAGAAGAATATGCAGAATTTCATGTACGTTCGGATAGAAATCAGGGTCAGATAAAATAAGACTCTCCGAAATGCTGCCTTCGTCTTTTTCTTTTTATCCTTTTCTATTTTATTCGTGTTTCTTTTAAAAATTTTTTAAAAAAATCTGATCTGATCCGATTTTTACAGAGGCAGTTGCCTCGGTTGCCTCATAGTAAGCTACGCCCCTGCCTAACACCAATGAGAGATTTTATGTGACACACCTAACACCAATGAGATATTTTATGTGACACCTAACACCAATGAGAGATTTTATGTGACACCTAACACCAATAAGATTTTATGTGACACCTAATACCAATGAGAGAGTTTATGTAAGGAACACCTAACACCAATGAGTGATTTTATGTAAGGAACACCTAACACAAATAAGTGATTTTATGTAAGAACACCTAACACTTATGAGAGATTTTAGGTAAGGAACACCTAACACTTATGAGAGATTTTATGTAAGGAACACCTAACACTTATGAGAGATATTATGTAAGGAACACCTAATACCAATGAGAGAGTTTATGTAAGAACACCTAACACCAATGAGTGATTTTATGTAAGAACACCTAACACCAATGAGTGATTTTATGTAAGAACACCTAACACTTATGAGAGATTTTAGGTAAGGAACACCTAACACTTATGAGAGATTTTATGTAAGGAACACCTAACACTTATGAGAGATATTATGTAAGGAACACCTAATACCAATGAGAGAGTTTATGTAAGAACACCTAACACTTATGAGAGATTTTATGTAAGGAACACCTAACACCAATGAGTGATTTTATGTAAGAACACCTAACACCAATGAGTGATTTTATGTAAGAACACCTAACACTTATGAGAGATTTTATTTAAGGAACACCTAACACTTATGAGAGATTTTATGTAAGGAACACCAAAGCAGGGTCAAGGCAATTTATGACATACTAGTGTCAATGAGGTCATTAAATGGCACAATTCTAGCCAAGTATTCATTCTTTTTATGTTTTATTCAAGCATGCCGGGTCTTTGTTGGAACATTGTGGGCGTGGCCGGCGATTCGTCAATTGTATGTTGGGATGTAACCAAGCATTATTGTCTTCTCACAACTCTGGTTGTGTAGGCTAGTTATAGAGTACTTCTCTTCTGAGCAGATCTCATCACATACACTTACAGGCTAAACCAGAGTTTAACAGTTTTACAAAAATGAACAGTTTTAATGATATTATTAAAAAACCAACTGTTAAGTATTTTACTGTTATTTTTTTTTTAAAATAATACTGTTATTACTGTTAATACATGTATTTTAACTCTTGCCAATATCCATGAAAATAAAACATAAATATTTATTGTAAACAATGAAAGTATTTGATATGTTTTATTTTTATGTAAATTAGCAAGAGTGAAAAATGTAACTTTTAGGAATACATGAATTTTGTTTTGGTACAATTCACTTTCATTTTAAACCTTAGAAAAGGGGTGCCCTAATTCAGTTTGGAGCCCAAAGCTAATCTTATTGTAAACTGTGAAAGTTTTAAGATTAGCTTTGTTTTGGCTCCAAACTGAATTTGGACACCCTTTTCCTAGGGTTCAAAACTTATGTTTTACTCAAATATATTGTTTTATGCTAATATATTTTCTTACCCAAATATATATACCCTGCAAACCAGGGTGGGGTATGGGGGGTTTAGATGGGTTTGAGCTTGTCTATCAATCTGTTTGTTGGCATGAAGGATACCCGTTTTGTGTTATCAACTTCTCTTAATAATACTGTAAACATGGTTTATTTTCTCATGGTGGAAATTTTCGCTATTTTCGTGAATTGTGAAAAAATCCCGAGAATGGTATAACAAATAATTTCAAATATTTCTTGTTATTAAAACATAAATGATTTCTAGTATGTTTTTTATTATACATTGTTTTTAAATTGTTTGTTGATAAAATAAACTTTATTTTGTTTTAATGAATAAAAATTGTGTTACGTTTCTTTTCCTCTTCAGTGAAGACTCTTATAATACAGGTGCTAAAAATGTGAAACATTTCTGAAATATTTAGACATTAATACCAGTTACATTGAAATATTTCCCTTTGACTGTCCTAGTGATAGTACATACATGTACTCCATGTTGTGATCAAAAACAAACATACTAATCCATTTCCGAATCACAATCCAGAAGCAAAGTAAAAACTTTGGAACTGACAAGTTAGGTTAGACACGTGAACTTCCACCAGGGAAGTGAGGCCGGGTGCTCCGGAAGGGCAAGCACCTCCTGTTTAGCTAGCTACACCTGCCACATGTGTGTAATCAAAATTGTGTGAAAGGAACATGGAACTATGAGACGTCAAATATATCCAAGGCAATCCTGGACACAGAGACATCAAACTTATCAACAATACTGTGATGACGGCAATTTTTATTATACCCCGACTTAGAAGAAGATGGAGGTATACTGGTTTACATCTGTCCTTTCGTCCGAAACAAAAATTGTTGTAACAGTTCACTGGAAATGTTGTATGAGAGTTCAGTATGCGGTCCTATATCGCAAGTGCCCATTGCAAATCCGCCAGATATCTACTTCCTGTTTACCGACTTAGTTTATTTTCAACATTTACTGTCAATGGTTGAAGTTAAAAGTAGGGTATTCAAAGAGAGCAGTAGCTCAGATTTCTTGTTCTTTAAGGGTTTATAAATAATTTTTTTTGAAAAATCATTTTAATTTCAGGTGAAATTCATGTGTATAAAATTACCTGTGTGAGTTCATTTCTATTACCTTAGTGTCAGTACCAAGTTTTCAGCCAAATATTTCAATACAGTTCAACCTGCCTTTAAGGCCACCTCTATATAAGGGCCACCTGCTTATAAAGGCCAGTGGAATTGGATCATGTGTATCCCAATTGTTCTTTATTCATATGATTTGAACCTATATATAAAGGCCACCTGCCCATAAAGGTCACTGTAATGGTTCCAATGGGTGGCCTTTATAGACAGGTTTGACTGTATTTTGTCCCAAAAATGTTCTGAAATTCAGAGCTGACAGTTTATGTGCCATAGTAATAGAGAAGATTTATTGAATGGGGTTTTACGTCCAAGTTAAGAAAATTTCACTTATAATGACATATCACCAGCTATCGATGAAGTGGCAGAAATTTTTACCGTTGCAAGTGTGCTTAGGGCAATATGCAAGGAGGGTTCTTATGTGCCACAGGGTGCATCAGTTTTTAAGGTCTCTTCCGAAGGACCCTGTTACTTTCATTTTCACTTATAATCAGATGTCACCAGCTGTAGGTGAAGTGACAGAGATTTTTACCTTTGCAAGTGTGCTCAGGGCAATTAATTAATGTTCAGAGAGGGTTCTTCAATGTGCCATGTCTACAGGTCTTTTGTTTTTAAAGCATCTTCCAAAGGACCCCGTGACTTTCATTTTCACTTATATTCACAGGTTACCAGCTATTGGTCAAGTCACAGATATTTTTACCTTTACAAGTAAGTGTGCTCAGGGCAATGTACAGGGGAGTTTCTTTTAACATGTTTAACTGCCACGTCTACAGTAACATAGGTCTTTAGGGTTTTAACCACTGCGGTAGCTCAGTTGGTAGAGTGCTCGCTCCGTAAGTGGGAGGTCATGTGTTCGAACCCCGACCAGGTCTGACCCAAGACTGAAAAGTGGGTAGTGACTGTTCTCTTGCCAAGCACTCGGCATTATGAAATGAAAGTCATGGTTCTTTCGGATGGGAACTTAAAATAAACGAGGTCCCGTGTCACCGTAGGCTTGGCACGCTAAAGAACCCTGGTGTATAATGGCATTAGCGCAGTGCACAGGCAAAATTTCTGCACCTTCGCCTATAGCTGGTGACGTCTCGATATAAGTGAAATATTCTTGACTGGGATGTTATACACCATTACTCAACTCATCTCAACTCTTTAGGGTTTAATGTCTCTTCCGAAGGACCCTGTGACTTTCATATCTAAATGCAAACTGATTGACGAAATAAAAGTCACTTTCTATTTCCAACTCTTGGGTCAGTGGCAGCTGGTGTCCAATGCTCGACTTCCCACATACAGAGTGAGCACTCCACCAACTGAGCTACACAAGAAGAAAATTAAGACACAGTATATGATGCCTAATGCTTGGTGACAGAACAGTCACTTTCTATTTCTTGAGTCTTGATCATATCCACCTGGTGTTCAAACCCCAACCTCCAAATACAGAGTGAGCACTCCACCAACTGAGCTATATGAGAAGAAAATTAAGACAAATTTTTTGGCATTTATTTCTAAATGACTAGTGCTTGGTGAAAAAACAATCACTCTATTTCCAAGTCTTGGTCAGAGCCAGCTGGTGCTTAACCTCCGACCTCCAAATATGGAGTGAGCATTCTACCAACTGAGCTATATGAGAAGAAAATTAAGACAAATTGTTTTGCATTTATTTCTAAATGCCTAGTCCTTGATGAAAGAACAATTACTACCTATTTCCAAGTCTTGGTCAGAGCCAGCTGGTGTTTAACCTTCCACATACAGAGCACTCCATAAACTGAGCTATATGAGAAGAAAATTAAGACAAATTTTGCTTTTATTTCTAAATACTTAGTGTTTGATGAAAGAACAATCACTTTCTATTTCCAAGTCTTGGTCAGAGCCAGCTGGTGTCCAATGCTCGACCTCCCACATACAGAGTGAGCACTCCACCAACTGAGCTACACAAGAAGAAAATTAAGACAAAGTACGGGTATATGATGCCTAGTGTTTGGTGAAAGAACAGTCACTTTCTATTTCCAATTCTTGGTCAGACCCAGCTAGTGTTCAAACCCCAATAAATATTTAAATATGGAGTGGGCACTATACCAACTGAGCTACACAAGAAGAAAATTAAGACAAATTATTTTGTTTTTATTTCAAAATGCCTAGTCCTTGGTCAAAGAACAATCACTTTCTATTTCCAAGTGTTGGTTAGAGCCAGCTGGTGTTCAACCCCGAACCTCCAAATACAGACTGGGCACTCTTCCAACTGAGCTACACAAGAACAGAATTAACACAAATTAATATTTTTTCCTAAATGCCTAGTGCTTGGTGAAAGATCAATCACTACCTATTTCCAAGTTTTTGTTCAGAGCCAGTTGGTGTTCAAACCATGAGCTCCAAATACGGAGTCAGCATGCTACCAAGTGAGCTACATGAGAAGAAAATTAAGACAAATTATTTTGTTTTAATTTCTAAATGCCTAGTGCTTGGTGAAAGAACAATCACTCTATTTCTAAGTCTTGGTCAGAGCCAGCTGGTGCTCAACCTCCCATATACACAGTGAGCACTCCATCAACTGAGCTACACAAGAAGAATTAAGACAAATTATTTTGTTTTAAACATTTAATTTACAACAACAAACACATGATTTACAGATCTACATGTGTATGACTCACAAATGTGTATTGCACATAATAAATAAATTAATAATCAAATAATGTAAATCCGCAAATTTTCACGAAAAGCAGCATTTTTTTGCACACTTTTTAGTGTCATTGGGAAATAGTCATTACAAATAAATTGTATCAATTCAAATTATTTACTCAATATTTGTTCATTTTCAAGAAAATCAGCATTTTAATTTATTTGCACACTTTTTAGTGTCATTGGGAAATAGCTATTACAAATAAATTGTAGTAAATTTGAATATTTATTTAATATTTGTTCATTTTCAGGAAAATCAGCATTTTAATTTATTTGCACACTTTTTAGTGTCATCTGGGTTTTAGTCATTGTAATATTTACGAAAATTTTATTACTTATTATTATTATTACTTTTATTACTCATGTGAATTTATGCAAAAAAATCAAATGAATGCGAAATTTTCCGGATTTACAGATAAAAATTTACATATCACAGATTTTAATATGGCACACATACACACAATCACTACACACGTTCACAACCACAACATACATACACAACCACAACACATACACACATGTACACACAACCACTACACACAAGTACACAACCACAACACATAACCACAACACATGTATACACAGCTATTACACAAATGTGCACAAAGCCATTACACAAGTGTGCACAAAGCCACTCCACACATGTACACACAACCACTACACACATGTACACAAAACCTCTACACACACGAGTCACTACACACATGTGCACAAAGCCACTACACACATGTACACACAACCACTACACACACGAGTCACTACACACATGTGCACAAAGCCACTACACACATGTACACAAAACCTCTACACACACGAGTCACTACACACATGTGCACAAAGCCACTACACACATGTACACACAACCACTACACACATACACAAAACCTCTACACACACGAGTCACTACACACGTGCACAAAGCCACTACACACATGTACACACAACCACTACACACATGTACACAAAACCTCTACACACACGAGTCACTACACACATGTGCACAAAGCCACTCCACACATGTACACACAACCACTACACACATGTACACAAAACCTCTACACACACAACCAGTCACTACACACATGTGCACAAAGCCACTACACACATGTGCACACATCAAAACAAGTAGATCCATCAAACTTACACTCTCACAACAAACAACAATGTGACATATGTCACAAATACACAAAAATCAATGTGATTTGTAGTAACAAAGTGACTCACATTTACATTATGCCATAGAACACAGATAAGCACTAGTTTAACACTGTATACAATCTGATTATACTATAAACACAAAGTACAAATGGCAAGAAAAGGTACGATTGTTTTCGTTTCATGACATGTCTTCCGTTTTCTCTGAATTCAAAATATACTGGTGTTTACTTCATTCTTTAAATTCATTTTACACTTTTTAATTTTTTTTTCAGTGGTCCTGTACTAATTATTTTCCCATATACCAGTTTTGGGATTTCATTTGTTGTTATGGCAATCTCTACATTTATCACTAGGGGTCCTGACATCATCTTCCGTTTTCTTTGAATTCAAAATTCTGTTGTGACTACTTTGCCTCTAATTGTTTTAACACTTTACAATAATTATTCTTTTTTTTGGCCCTATTACTTTCCCATACACCAGTTTGAGGATTTCCTTGGTTGTCATGGCAATTTCCACATTTACCACTAGGGAGCATGACACCAAACTGAATGTGTACCATTAGAGGGCGTGCTAACAAACTAAACATGTACCTGATTTAAAGTAACAAAGAAAGGTACGTTTGTTTTTGTTTCATGACATGTCTTTCGTTTTCTCTGAATACAAAATATACTGGTGTTTACTTCGTCCTTTAAATTCATTTTACACTTTTTAATTTGTTTTTCTCAGTGACCATACACTTATTAATTTTCCATACACCAGTTTGGGGATTTCATTTGTCTATATTTATCACTAGTGGTCCTGATATGGTCTTTCATTTTCTCTGAATTCAAAATTCTGTTGTGACTACTTTTCCTTCAGTTCTTTATACACTTTTCAATTCTTCTTTTTTTTTCTCGGGGGTCCTGCACTAATTATTTCCCCATACACCAGTTTGAGGATTTCATTGGTTGTTATGACAATCTCTACATTTACCACTAGGGGGCATGACATCAAACTGAATGTGTACCACTAGAGGGCGTGACGACAAACTGAACAAGTACAACTAGATGGCATGACAGCAAACTGCATGTATACCACTAAAGGGCATGACGACAAACTGGACATGTACCAGACTGAAAGAAACAAAGATCTCCAAGTTTAGCAAAGAATTCATAAATAATAAATAAATAATAAATACATTGTTTTTATTTTACCCTCAAGGAACCAACGTAAATCAACTTATTTTATCAGTCAAAGCTATTTCATCTATCAATCTTATACTTCGTAGAAATTTTGAAAACTTCGAATTTCTTCACACTAAGGCAAAGGATGGAGCTGGCAAATCATAAAGATTAAAGAGGAACAATATTATTAAAGAGGAACAATATTAACAAAGGGAATAATATGACTTGAGGTGTGGCAGCAGAATACTTATAATAGTTTTTTTTTAAAATTTTATTGGAGAAAATCTTAAATTCAATCACCCTGTGTTTGAAATCTTGAGAGATCCTGTTGATGACGGAGACTGGTTTTGTTTTTCAAAATGGTATCATATTTTCATTCAATTTTTGGAATTGTGAAAGGATTTGGCTGTAAATGGAGAGAGGGTAATAAAGAAAAATATAAAAGTACCGGTAATGATTTTACAATGTACAGTCCAACCTGCCTAAAAAGCCATCTCTTATAAAGGCCAGTAGAATTGTATCCCAACTGTTCTTTATTCATATTATTTGAACCTGGATATAAAATTCACCTGCCAAGCAAGGCCACTTTTACAGGTCCCCTTGGATGGCCTTTATAGACAGGTTTGACTGTGTGTGTAAAATCATTTGGATGGCCTTTATAGACAGGTTTGACTGTGTGTGTAGAATCATTTGGATGGCTTTTATAGACAGGTTTGACTGTGTGTGTAGAATCATTTAGATAGCCTTTATGGACAGGTTTGACTGTGTATGTAAAATCATTTGGATGGCCTTTATAAACAGGTTTGACTGTATGTGTAGAATCATTTGGATGGCCTTTATAGACAGGTTTGACTGTAGTGTGGCGATAAGCGAGATGGCAAAGTTATCAAGGAGGCATTATAATGAGGTTTTACTGTGGTGATAAGCGAGATGGCAAAGTTATCAAGGAGGCATTATAATGAGGTTTTACTGTGGTGATAAGCGAGATGGCAAAGTTATCAAGGAGGCATTATAATGAGGTTTTACTGTGGTGATAAGCGAGATGGCAAAGTTATCAAGGAGGCATTATAATGAGGTTTTACTGTGGTGATAAGCGAGATGGCAAAGTTATCAAGGAGGCATTATAATGAGGTTTTACTGTATTTATCATGTAGTACTGACCTTCTTCAACCAAGCTTGAACACAAAGTGGATGAAACAAGTGATGACATGGAAGTTGTGAGACCGTTTCCTCCAACTCACACGGACACAAACAGATTGGACATGATAAACCTTGATCTGAAATTAAAAAAATATTTACACATAAACACAAACATACATGACATTGTGCTTGTAAGCCAAACAGTGTTCAATCTGGGATTTTCCAGAGAGGGGGCCATTTTCAAAAACTTTCCTCTAAAACATGCGCTGTAGCAACCAATATTTTTACATTCCTGTTACGTTAAATATGGCCCACTAAGACTTTAACAATGGGGTCATTTGACAAATAAGGAATCAATGGTCCTATGGGCCCTTTTAGAATGCCCACTCGTCATACATAGTCTGCATAAAGATATTTTAAAATGAACCTTCTATTTTTAGAGCACAACTGATTGACCTTTGACTTTGACAGACAAAATTATGCTACCAAAATGTTCTCAGTCTGGATTAAACCAATGACTTTTGACCCCATGACCTTTGGCTTTGATGCAAAAATCATCCTGCCTAAATGTTCTCAATCTGCATTTGAACCCATCATCTTTTTGACCTCTGACCTTTTACTGACAAAATCATCTTACCTAAATGTTCTTTTGTTACTGGAAAACAGGGTAGATTTTCTATGATGTGTGTGGAAGCAGGCGGTGGGGCGTGGTCACTTAATAAATCTGGATGAACTGCCAGCATTTGTAAAATTACATTCTACAAATAATATAAAGTATAGACTTTAAATGTTAAAAGCAAAACAATCTGGTAAATCTGCAAACAACAATGACCTGTCCGCTTGGTTTTTATTAGAAATATTCATAGGGCGTTAACAATATACTGGTTGGTATCTCAGTAAAGTCGGTAAATATCTATAAAAGAGGATCCATCCACTACATGATTCACAGTTAATACATAAACAATGGATACTTCATGTTCATACATTACTTGTCCATAATAAATATTTAAATTAAAGGGTCAAGCTCACAGGTTACTGTTGTTTACCTATATATAGAAAACAATTTATAACAATTTGTGACAATTACAGACACATGATTGTAATACCGGTATTTATCTTAAAATTTTACCTGTTAATCTGAAAACTTTTGTGTCAATTTAATATTCGTGAGAATATCCATTTTAAATAATCTGGACACTTTTATTTTAGTGTCGTTATTCAGTGCAAAAGCACCATTGCAAGGGCCCTGGCCAAATTCATAAAAGTATGAGAGAGAGAGAATGTATCAAAATTTCTAAAACATTTACGGTCACCTTTAGCTGATTCTTAGGACATGTATTTACTTTGCATATATCCTGGCATTGGGATCCACACTATGAAACATTTGATGACCCCATACTTAATGCAATCACCTATTGAACTTTGCAAGGGATATGTGACACATCTCCAGGTGAGTGATAAGGCCCTTGGGTCTATTTTTAAATATCATACCTCAAACATTAACTCCAACTCATTTCTTCTGTCATTCATCAGCAAATCAAGGGGACTTAACTCTTCTATTTAATTCTATATAATCCTTCTTCATCATCAACATCAGGTAACCTTCAATAACAATGTACATTTTAAATTTAAATGGAGCAAACTTTTACCAAGCTCAATAACTTCTGGAATGTGTTTGAATAAGACAGGTATTCAGTTTACACATGTTTATCTAGGTTTCCATAAATTTAAAATAATTAGTAGCCAAATTTCAAAATTTGTGAAAATATAGTCCTTTTTAAAGTATTTTTCCACAAGTTTGCTAAAATAGGTTACTTTTTGAAAGAATTCCTCAGAAATTAGTAGCCAATGGCGATTTTGGCTACCAGGAATGGAAACATCGGTTTATTCATATTTGACCTCCTATAGTCCCATGTTCCTTTCATTCTCAATTTTGGTTACACACGTGGGGAGTGCAGCTAGCTTGCCCTTCTGGAGCACCCGGCGGCTACTCTTGGCGAGTGCAGCTAGCTTACCCTTCTGGAGCACCCGGCGGCCACTCTTGGCGAGTGCAGCTAGCTTACCCTCTGGAGCACCCGGCGGCCATCTTGGCGAGTGCAGCTAGCTTACCCTTCTGAGCACCCGGCGGCCACTCTTGGCGAGTGCAGCTAGCTTACCCTTCTGGAGCACCCGGCGGCCACTCTTGGCGAGTGCAGCTAGCTTACCCTTCTGGAGCACCCGGCGGCCACTCTTGGCGAGTGCAGCTAGCTTACCCTTCTGGAGCACCCGGCGGCCACTCTTGGCGAGTGCAGCTAGCTTACCCTTCTGGAGCACCCGGCGGCTACTCTTGCGAGTGCAGCTAGCTTACCCTTCTGGAGCACCCGGCGGCCACTCTTGGCGAGTGCAGCTAGCTTACCCTTCTGGAGCACCCGGCGGCCACTCTTGGCGAGTGCAGCTAGCTTACCCTTCTGGAGCACCCGGCGGCCACTCTTGGCGAGTGCAGCTAGCTTACCCTTCTGGAGCACTCGGCGGCCACTCTTGGCGAGTACAGCTAGCTTACCCTTCTGGAGCACTCGGCGGCCATTCTTGGCGAGTGCAGCTAACTTACCCTTCTGGACCACTCGGCGGCCACTCTTCTCATGTGTTTTTACCTAATTTGCGAGTTTGAATTTTTTTTATTTGCTTTGGCTCTCACTGGGTTATATTTGTGGCTACAGTCTGCCGCATTCATAATTCAAAACCTTAAGGTTTTTTTTTCACAATCAGTTTGCAAATTTTCACAATTACGGAAATTTCAGATTTAAAAGCAGTATATTTGGAGCTTTCTTTTTCACAGTTTTGGCTATTATGTTGTTTATTTTCACAATTGCAAGGGCCCTAGCTTCATTCACATAAGGGTGAAAGAAGAGCCCTGGAATTGTGATATGGACATTTATCTAACATTAGACTAGTTTTTCTATCTGATTTGACAAAATACAAGTTTTATCAAACATGCATGATACACATTGGCGGTAAAGTGCATGTGCACTTTCTCATTGTGACGTCATGTCATGTCAAATGTCATAACATAGTTCAGTGGTTTTCTGTGGTAAAATGTAATTTTTTCACATAAAGTATTGTTTTTTATTATTTTAAATAACCTAATTGGAAATGTTAGATAAAAATATCATATACACAGTGTGTATGTACAACCCTTCGTATCAGGTCTCGTCCTTTTTTCGTAGCTGTATCACTACTCTTCGCGCAAGCGCGACTAGTAGTGATACGGCTATGAAAAAAGACTCGACCTGATACGGAGGGTTGTACATACACACTGTGCATATAATATGTATGTACCAAAAGGAATTGTCGATCGATTCGGCACTATAGCTTAGACCGATTTGCAGTGTGCATTTTCAGAGATAGTATAATATGTATGGATTGAATTAATAGTACGCCCAAATAAAATAGCTAGGATTCAAACCTAGGGAGGCTACCCATTACAGTCCAACCTGCCTTAAAGGCCACCTCTATAAGGACCACCTGCTTATAAAAGGCCAGTAGAATTATATCCCAATTGTTCTTTATTTATATTATTTGCACCTGTATATAAAGGCCATCTGCCCATAAAGTCACTTTTACTGGTTCCCTTGAGTGGCCTTTATAGACAGATTTGACTGTATTTTGAAAATACAGTCAAATCTGCAGGGATTTATCAAGGGCCTATTTAGGGCCGAAATTCGGCCCCATTCCCAATGAAAAAATATTGATTTTTTCCCAAAATGGGCTGAGAAAATTCCCAATTAGAAAATTGTACCAGATACATAGCTGAAGTCTGGTCATAAATGTGGCTGCTTTTCTCAATCTTCAATCAACTCTTTCAAAGTTTTCCCAAAATGAGCAAAAAGTTGATAGGTTTTTCCAATTTTTAGTTTAGGGCCTTTTCCCAAAAGACCCTGATAAATCCCTGATCTGCCTAAAAGGCAAACTCTATAAAAGGGCCAACTGCTTTTAAAGGCCAGTGAAATCTTATCCCAATTGCTATCATTCAGGTTATTTCAACCTATATAAGGGCCACCTGTCAATAAAGACCACTTTTAATGGTTCCCTTTGGTGGCCTTTATATATGGCTACTTGCCCAAAAAGGCCACTATAATTGGTTCCCCTGGGTGGCCTTTATATACAGGTTTAAATATAGTCAAACCTGTCTACAAGGGTCAACCAAGAGAACTAATTAAAGTGGCCTTTAATGGCAGGTGGTCTTTATATACAGGTTCAAATACTAAGAATAAAGCACAATTGGGAATACAATTCTTTAGCTTTTATAAGCAGTTGGCCTTAATGACAGGTTTGACTGTAGTATCAAACATAAATTAACAGGTAGGTCTGAACAAGGTACTTACCATGCTGACCACAATTCATGTCTGTGGCTGTCACCTTCAGTCTGGTCGCCGTTAGTAACAGTCTGTTGATCGGTCATCTCTCTGCGATTTTCAGATCCTCTTTGTGATCGTATAAGTTGACAATGATCACATTCGCACTCAAATTCATCATCAGCCTCGCCACTATCAGAGCTCTCATCCAAATTAAACAAGGGTAAAACTTCTGGTCCATCACTCTCAGCACTCTAAAGAGCAAGAATAGATTTTATTATTGGGGGAAAAAAAAGAAATCTCTCATCTAGGAAATCTAGAAAAATCTAGTTGTCCTTAACTATAAAATTTCAAATATTGTCACAACATGACAGTCTTGCAATAAAGATCCTAGCTATTTCCAGCATGTCTTTTCCAATACTGGTCTGTGGCCCTTTCATGGAATTGGGAAAATAAGCAATATTTAATGCAAATTTGGGAACCCCTAGAATTTTCTGGCATATTAAAATCAATATAAATTACCAGACAGTTTAACATTCAAATAAAATATTTATAATACCTCATGGTCAGAACCTAGATGATTTACAACTTCATCATCTGAGCTATCTGTATGGTTACCATAGAAACCAATTCCGCCATCTTCCCATGGGTCATCAATCCTGTAAGCATCATACTTAAAGACGGTCTACTATCAAATACAAGATCATCTTGATTAGAGGTTCTGATGCTTTATCCAAACCCAGAGATTCCGAAAGTAAAAAATCTTTTTCCGATGACAGTGATCCATCACAAATAAAATCAGATTCGTTATTTTCACAAGAACTAGTCCTATCTGGATTTCCAGTCACTAACTTTTTATCAGAATCTTCCGATTTGAGATTGTTCCCGAGAGAATCTAGATTTGGACCATTTCCTCTTTCGTCAGTCTATTAGCTAAACTCGCTTTTAATTTGTCTGATAAATAAGGAATGGCATATTTCAGATTAGCCAGCACATGTTTATGGTCATTTTCAGCTGTTCTCATTGCTCCTAGGAGATTCACTGGATGATTTCAGATCCATTACATCAAACTTGTCTACAATATCACATGACAAAGTCTCACTTTCTGTGGATTCTTCCGACATTTGGCTTCCTATCATATAAATATAAATAATATTAATGTATTATAGACAAAAAGAGAATCTATAACAAATTTAAGACAGAGATAAGGAAATTCCAAACGAGTGGTAAGATATTTTCATCTCAAATGAGGCTCTGTCCACGAGTTTGGAATTTCTTTGTCTCAGTCTGAAATGAGTAATTGATTATTTTTCTCACGTATATACTCTTAATTGTGGCCTAAAGGTATTAAAATTTCCTACTACAAAGCAAAGTTTTTACTAGCGGATGAATACATGTATGACGTAATGCTGTATCGTCATCAATGACGTGTCGCTCAGACAAGAAATGTGAGCCTACGTGATAATAAAAAGCAACAAAATAAATTTTCTTCTTTATATACTTATCGGTCAAAATTAAATTTTTCATAACAATTAATAATAATGAAATAGAATTAAGAATTGTAGCAATCAGTTGTTAGGGGAATAACTCTTAATATTCTTTTTTGATATCCCTCGTATCATGAATTACGTCCCACACTATTATTGACAAGTAGTCCCCGTTGTACTGGGTTACCCTACACGTGGGGTACAATATGGAAAATATATCGCACCAGCTATCTTGTGAGATTAATCTGTCACATATGCGAGAATAAAAGAATCTTACACCAGTAACAGGGTAAGACAGAGATATCTCTGTCTTACCCTGTCACTGGTGTAGGATTCTTTTTCTCACACATTTGCAACATAAAACATGATTTGTTAACAAAAAATAGGATCAAATGTTCAGTTTTCATGTCACCATCCATGCCTGCTAAAAATGACATAATCAATTTTTTGTTGACGTTCTCACGTAAAATGATTGTGACGTCATCAATTAAGCGTGTGTAAGTGATTGTGAATTTGAGAAATTGTTGGTTGACTTCGGAACTTTTCCCAACTTATTAAGTCCTCTCAACGATAAATCCAGAGCAGGTATAACTACGCGGGACATTCAGCGTGTAGCCTGTCTCAACCCTAGGGTGAGACAAGGAAATGCCACATGGGTAAAACGCGGGATTTCCATGTCACAGGTGTGAGAAACATGTATATCAAAACAAGATTTGAAACTAACATGTAATGGGGAAACCAGAGTACCTGTAAAAAACCACCAACTTTCAGCACACAAACCGACAAATTTTATTCATAAGGCCTAAAAAAAAAAAATATGTGTGTTTCCACTTACATAGAATTATTATAAAGGGTCGGTAGGTCAATTTTTTTTGTTTTTTTTTTTAATGGCATATGTTATGCATGTGTATGTGTTATGTATTATGTGTTATGTATTATGTTAAAATTATATTATAAATGTGTAAAAGTGTAAAAATGTGTAAAAGTTATTTTAGATGTAATTTAAAATTAAAAATATAACTAAAATACTTGTATCTTCTACATGTATTTACTGCTTAAAGTTTTGCTGACTTGTTTTTGATACAATAGAGTTTTAATCGAAAAACGAAAACAGATTTTTAAAAATCCGGAAAAAAAAATGGAGTCAGTCTTGTTTTAGTTGGGTTGGTCGGGTTAGTGGAAACACACTATTTTTTTTAGGCCTAATAGGATCTCTCATGAGTTGTGTATGAACCTAGGCAGTAGGCAGAAATCGCAGATGGAGGACCAGGGTCTAACCCACAACTGTGAGAAGATTTGTGTTTGAAGGCTTATGCTCTAACTGCTTGGCCACTAAACAGAAGCCCATAATACAGTGGTATACAAAGGAAGAGTTTAAATATCAATATACATCTTTACAAATACTGATTATTTTCTTTTATAAATTTAATAAAAAGAACAAAGTTTACATTTCAGTAGACTAAAATGACCTGTCAAGCTCTTGTCAAGTTGTTTATGCCTGACATCGAAGAAGGCAGGGCTAAATGTTCTGATGGATAAAATGACATCAAAGAAGGCAGGGCAAAATGGTCTGATGAACAAAATGACATCAAAGAAGGAAGGGTAAATAAAATACTCTGATGAATAAAATGACATAAAAGAAGGCAGGGGTAAATGTTCTGATGAATAAAATGACATCAAAGAAGGCAGGGCAAAATGGTTTGATGAATAAAATAACATCAAAGAAGGCAGGGCTAAATGTTCTGATGAATAAAATAACATCAAAGAAGGCAGGGCTAAATGTTCTGATGGATAAAATAACATCAAAGAAGGTGGGGCTAAATGTTCTGATGAATAAAATGACATCAAAGAAGGCAGGGCAAAATGGTCTGATGAATAAAATGACATCAAAGAAGGCAGGGCTAAATGTTCTGATGAATAAAATGACATCAAAGAAGGCAGGGCTAAATGTTCTGATGGATAAAATAACATCAAAGAAGGGGGCTAAATGTTCTGATGAATAAAATGACATCAAAGAAGGCAGGGCAAAATGGTCTGATGAATAAAATGACATCAAAGAAGGCAGGGCTAAATGTTCTGATGAATAAAATGACATCAAAGAAGGCAGGGCTAAATGTTCTGATGAATAAAATGACATCAAAGAAGGCAGGGCTAAATGGTCTGATGAATAAAATTACATCAAAGAAGGTAGGGCAAATAAAATACTCTGATGGATAAAATGATGTTAAAGAAGGCGGGGCTAAATGACACTCTTCTATTCACTGACAAAACCAGCAGTGGGAAATAAAAACCAGTATTTTGTAATAAGAAAATGATTGACCTTTGAAAATTCTAAGCAGAAATGTCAAAATGTAAAAATAAGAAACAACTTTCAATAAATTGCTTTGCAATTTTATGAGAACTGCCATTTCCAAAATCTTGTAAACCACAGTAAGCCACATCAAATTGAAAGTTATTTCTAAGTAAATTAAATCAAAGAACATAAGTCATACCTATCCGCCGCCTCTTGTAATTCACTAAACCATTATTACTGGTTGATGGTTCAGACTGTGAATCGGAGGAGTCTGAAGAGATCAAAGATTTATGTCCATTTAAAACTTTTCTGGAATTCGATACATCATCATTTTCAACCGACTTTGCACGGGAAGGTGTCCTTTTCCGAAATCTTTTTGGCGAAAGTCCAACTGGTTTTCCATTCTTAGAATGTACATGAGAATCTTGACCTCCATTTCTAGAAAGGTCGTTGCTATGGTAACTAAGTTTATAAGCATCACTAGAACCATCAGCCCAATCACAAACAGAGCTAGTGTCAGTATTTCCTGAATCGGAGGATAACGAGGTAGACTTTTTAAGGATTTCATCGTTTTTACACTTCAGTTTTTGGATGAGTTTTGAACTATGAACATTTAACGGATTTGTACCCGCAAATTTGTTTTCTAAATCAGAATCACAGCCTTTCCAAAAACTTTCCAATGTTTCTGAATCTTTCTTTTTCTCACTTTTATCAGACGTATTTTGTGTTTTAAGTCTAATATTTGTTCCTAAATCTTTATCTTCCTCAACACAAAGCACATTATCATGAGCCACTTTATCACTTTTAAATGACGATTTATTCACACTATGCAAGCGATTGTTTTGTTTTTTAGAACGGTCATTTTTTTCTCTATTCAAATTGGATTTATGATCAAATTTACTTGGCATTGCTTTCAAGGCCGTTAAAACTTCCCCTAGATCCAGGCAATCTCTGGAGGAATTCCCATCATGCTTTCCGATATCGGAAAATTCTTCATCCTCGTCCTCATCATCTTCAAAACATTCTCTTGAATCGGACATTGTCATATACTTGTACGGAGAATACGAGTCTCTTGTTACTTGTCTAGCTATAGAGCATGAAGACGAAACATCATCCAAAGGCTTGTATTTCTTGGAAGTTCCACCATTTTCCTTTGTCTGCCCACCTTTTACATTCGCAATTGGTGCCTTACTTCTTGAACTCTTTTTATGCAAATAATTTTTCAAAGCTAGACCTGAATTTTTCCATCTCTGAAATAGTCCAGTGTATCTGTTTTCTACAGGTTTGTTAGATTTTTCACCAACTGATAATTCATCAAAACATCTACTTTCAGTGTCACCTGATTTCTCCTCAGACTTTATCACTTTTGACTTTAAGGTCGGGGAAGCTTTCCGTGATTTAAACACAGATCCATTTTTTCCCGAAGCAGACTTCAACAAATCTTTATCATCCACTTTCTTGCTTTTCACAATTTCTTTTTTGACCTGTCCATTTTTTTGGTCACTGCCATTTATTTGTGAATTTGAGTATGACAGGTCATCCTTGGTCATGACCTTTGGCCTGGCACCTTTGTCGATATTTTTACTTTTTGATGCCATCTTTTAAGGGAGTGCCAATCTTTTTATACAGGATGTGCTCAAACTGTTATTGTGCCATACCAGTCACAACTAGCAACCATCTTGTAAATCTGAAATAAAACAAATTTAATTTATATTAGGCCTTAAAAGGTGTGTTTCTGCTGACCAAATCTGCCCTAAATTTTTATGTCTACATGTACTTTATATTTTTACAGACCACTGCGGTAGCTCAGTTGGTAAAGTGCTCACTCCATAAGTGGGAGACCGAGGGTTCGAACCCCGACCAAGTCTGACACATGACTTGAAAGTGGGTATTGACAGTTCTTTCGCCAAGCACTCAGCATTACAAATTGAAAGTCTTTCGTATGGGAACTTAAAGTAAACGAGGTCCCATGTCACTTTAGGCTTGGCATGATAAATCACAGGATTTAGCAAATGATTGTCTTTAGGCAGCAAGTTTGCCTCATGTCACTGTGGTTAAAAAAATTAAAACCTATTTTTGTAAAAGAGTGGAAAGTTGGAAAAAACATAGTGTAAAGGGGAAATTTCCTGTGTGTAATATTTTGGCTTCTTTTGTGCTAAAGAAATTATCATGAAAATGTTATCCATGTGAAAATGTCTACCATACAGGTTAATATAATATATATATATTTGGAGACTCACGCTCATATCGGGAGGGTTAGCAGGTATGATATATCATGATCTATAGAATATACACCCACTTATATTGGTTCCACGAAAATTACTCCCGCACAAATGTCAGATTTCAGAAATCACAAAATTTTCACCTTGAACATGGGACCTTCCCAATGCTATTGTGACACTCTACAGACTGAGCTAACCAGCTGCCTATCAAGCTTGGTCTGTCAAATTCAGACCCCCCCCCCCCCTTTTTTTTATGATTCAACTACCAGGAGTTAAAACCACTTTGCTCTTCCTTGGGGATCAGCCACTTCCCAGCCAATATACATGTACATGCAGATTGTTAAACTTCCATCTAGAAAGCCTTGTCTGCCACCCAAAATATTGTGAATTTGGTGAATGTTATGCTAAAACTTCTTTATCTTTTTTCCTTCTTATAATTTTATTACTGAAACAAACTGTGAAGTATACATACAGAAGACTAAGTTAGTGCCACAGACATACTGTTCAAGTCATTCTGCTTTTCAGGTAACGATCGACTAGGTACAAGTGAACAATATCAAACATTATTCAATTTTATTCGACTTTCTATGGAAATAAAGGGTAATTCACTGTCACAGCCAGAATGACATCGCTGGAGAGGCTTGGACTGAGGGGGGCGAATACACACAGCTGGAATTCTATCTTTTATCCATCTTCCTTCTTTAAACCGGCTTCTAGTATTCCTATTTTCTCTCCTACTCTTATGACCAGCACCACACATTATGTCGCATAATCATCAAAAGTGACGGCAGCAACGATTGATGAAGATGTAGATGATCAGTAGATTTTTTATGTTTCTGATAGTACCACGATTTCAGGAAACATGCACCAGCTGAACACGAGGGTGTGTAGCCCGAGATTCCTCTGGCCCGAATTTTTTTTTTTTTTTTTTTTATCAATTTCGGGCCAGAGATCGGGCTTCATTATTTTACATAACGTGATGCCGTTGAAATCCTACGGCAGGGTAAGATTTAATTTGGCGGATATGTTCACTTTATTTTCACGGGCATTGGGTAATGAACCAGTCAGATCGCTTACCTGAACCTTTATTCACAGAATCCATCGAAAAAACTACGTGGCAACTCCGTTTTATATCCATTCCAGCCATATAAATCCAACACATCCTTCATCATCTCGCCATTTTTTATGTTATGATATTCAAATAACGCGAGATCTCGCGGGTTAAAGTCTCCCTTTTCTGATACACAAGTGTTGGATTTATATGGCTGGAATGGATATAAAACGGAGTTGCCACGTAGTTTTTTCGATGGATTCTTGTAAATAAAGGTTCAGGTAAGCGATCTGACTGGTTCATTACCCAATGTCCGTGAAAATAAAGTGAACATATCCGCCAAATTAAATCTTACCCTGCCGTAGGATTTCAACGGCATCACGTTATGTAAAATAATGAATCCCGATCTCTGGCCCGAAATTGATAAAAAAAAAAAAAAAAAATTCGGGCCAGAGGAATCTCGGGCTAGAGGGTGTGCAACAAGAATTATGCTGTTTATGTAATCAAATCGCTATGCATTGACAATGTAATCATGGCACGATTTGTATCAAATTGTTTAATTTTAACTTGGGATTTAAACATGAGATGACACTATCGTTGCTCTTTCTACATTAGATGAAAACTCGACAAAACTGGAAATAATTTTCAGACCCATGCCATGCCATGGCAACACAGGGACCCCTCCCTCTAATCGCCTGCACCATGGAGAAGCCAATTCACAGATTAACATGCAAAATGTCATAAATCATGTACCAGGATTTAGACAAGAGTATAAATGCAACCAGAACATGGGATGCAGGGCTAATCGCACCTTAATCGTAATATTGACAGCAGAATCATAAATTTTCGAGCTAATCCGTCTGCTACTTCCGGTTTTCACCTCCTAATTTGAAGAGCTTTCCCAGGAACACAGAAAGAGCTAGCTTTCCAAAAAAGCACGTCCAATATGTGTCCAAGGTAGTAGCCATTACCGTAGCTAGACCATAAATTTTACCGAGGCAGATATGGGATCAGATCTAAAATACACATTCATTATTTGTTTGTTGGCCAACTTTTAGATGTTTGTCTTAACAGCTTAATGGACACATTTGCCATGATTGACTGGATGTACGTCTCTAATGAAACCATCAAAACACTGTATAGTCACACAACAACAGATCTGATGCAGTGACCTGACAAATGACATATCATTTATCATCCGGCATACATTGGTGATTATTGACCGACCATTACTGGAATGGGTGTTGCTGAGTCAATAGTGTGATCGCCGAACATTAATTTACAAGCACTCTAAAAATAATCCCAAACTGTTTAAATAAGAATAAAGTAATCAAAGAATGGAAATGACGAAACAATAAAACAAACTTAAAATAAGCTTGTCAACACTTCTAATGAAGTTCTAAAACCTAAAAAACAAACCAAAGGACTTAACTTGAATATCATGATGAAAATTTCAAAATATTCAACGTTTTCTGATTTATTAGATTTGGTGACGTTTGGCTGCAAATAACTGTCATGTCATGTGCTGTTTTTGAATACATTATTTTAATAGAAATTCAAAAACAGCACATGACATAACTGTAAAGTTTAGGATAACAAAATCTCTCTGTTCCACATCCTGCCTATAATGCGGCGGCAGCACAGATATGGAAGAAACTCGGGGATACTAAAATATAAAATGGAAACGATCAAGATACTGAATTAACGATTCGAATACATGTATACACAAGACAATCCATCTTGTCTCGACTTCTCTAAATTTCTAATTGACTTGAAAACTTTGTTGACTTAATTTTTACACAGTATCATTATGAACATACAGTCCAATCTGCCTTAAAGGCCACCTCTACATAAGGACCACCTGCTTATAAAGACCAGTTGAATTTTATCCCAATTGTTCTTTATTCATATTATTTGAACCATCTTTATAAGGTGGTCCTTATAGACAGGTTTGACTGTATAAGTACAAAAATACAATAGTATCACGAATAAGCATGCAAATCACAAGAATAAATAATATACATGTGCAGTACATGTCCCAATTCTCCACCTGGAGAGAAAGCCAAGACAGTACAGACCCGTCGAAAGTTAAACACGGACTGTAACAACTCCTAATGAAATCCGACGCCTAATGAAGTTCGGACATCGTCATTAGGAGTTGTTACAACGGGCTAATAAAATAAAATAAAATAATATAATATAATATAATATAATATATAATATAATATATAAATAATAATATAATATAATATATATAATAAAAGTCGAAGATCGGCTGTCAAGTGACAGGATGTGGTTAGCTAACTGCCGATGGTTAGATCTGTCAGTTGTCATGTGCTGATTTTGAATGCATTATTTTGATAAAAATTCAAAATCAGCACATGACAGATCAGTTAGATAGCAGCTGCCGACACACGGGTATCGAAGGACCGAGATCAGCTACCGACACGGGTATCGAAGGACCGAGATCAGCTGCCGACACACGGGTATCGAAGGACCGAGTTCAGCTGCCGACACACGGGTATCGAAGGACCGAGATCAGCTGCCAACACACGGGTATCGAAGGACCGAGATCAGCTGCCGACATACGGGTATCGAAGGACCGAGATCAGCTGCCGACATACGGGTATCGAAGGACCGAGATCAGCTGCCGACATACGGGTATCGAAGGACCGAGATCAGCTGCCGACACACGGGTAACGAATGACCGAGATCAGCTGCCGACACACGGGTATCGAAGGACCGTTATCAGCTGCCGACACACGGGTAACGAAGGACCGAGATCAGCTGCCGACACACGGATATCGAAGGACCGAGATCAGCTGCCGACACACGTGTAACGAATGACCGAGATCAGCTGCCGACATACGGGTAACGAAGGGCCAAGATCAGCTGCCGACACACGGATATCGAAGGACCGACATCAGCTGCCGACACACGGGTAGCGAAGGGCCGAGATCAGCTGCCGACACACGGATATCGAAGGACCGAGATCAGCTGCCGACACACGGGTAACGAAGGACCGAGATCAGCTGCCGACACACGGGTATCGAATGACCGAGATCAGCTGCCGACACACGGATATCGAAGGACCGAGATCAGCTGCCGACACACGGGTAACGAAGGGCCGAGATCAGCTGCCGACACACGGATATCGAAGGACCGAGATCAACTGCCGACACACGGGTAACGAAGGGCCGAGATCAGCTGCCGACACACGGGTAACGAATGACCGAGATCAGCTGCCGACACACGGGTATCGAAGGACCGTGATCAGCTGCCGACACACGGGTATCGAATGACCGAGATCAGCTGCCGACACACGGGTATCGAAGGACCGTTATCAGCTGCCGACATACGGGTAACGAAGGACCGAGATCAGCTGCCGACACACGGGTATCGAATGACCGAGATCAGCTGCCGACACACGGGTATCGAAGGGCCGTTATCAGCTGCCGACATACGGGTAACGAATGACCGAGATCAGCTGCCGACATACGGGTAACGAAGGACCGAGATCAGCTGCCGACACACGGGTATCGAATGACCGAGATCAGCTGCCGACACACGGGTATCGAAGGACCGTTATCAGCTGCCGACATACGGGTAACGAAGGACCGAGATCAGCTGCCGACACACGGGTAACGAAGGACCGAGATCAGCTGCCGACACACGGGTATCGAAGGACCGAGATCAGCTGCCGACACACGGGTAACGAATGACCGAGATCAGCTGCCGACACACGGGTATCGAAGGACCGAGATCAGCTGCCGACACACGGGTAACAAAGGACCGAGATCAGTTGTCGACACACGGGTAACGAATGACCGAGATCAGCTGCCGACATACGGGTAACGAATGACCGAGATCAGCTGCCGACACACGGGTAACGAAGGGCCGAGATCAGTTGTCGACATACGGGTAACGAAGGACGGAGATCAGCTGCCGACATACGGGTAACGAAGGACGGAGATCAGCTGCCGACATACGGGTAACGAATGACCGAGATCAGTTGTCGACACACGGGTATCGAAGGACCGAGATCAGCTGCCGACACACGGGTAACGAAGGACCGAGATCAGTTGCCGACACACGGGTAACGAAGGACGGAGATCAGCTGTCGACACATGGGTATCGAAGGACCGAGATCAGTTGTCGACACACGGGTATCGAAGGACCGAGATCAGTTGTCGACACACGGGTAACGAAGGACGGAGATCAGCTGCCGACATACGGGTAACGAAGGACGGAGATCAGCTGCCGACATACGGGTAACGAAGGACGGAGATCAGCTGCCGACATACGGGTAACGAATGACCGAGATCAGTTGTCGACACACGGGTATCGAAGGACCGAGATCAGCTGCCGACACACGGGTAACGAAGGACGGAGATCAGCTGTCGACACATGGGTATCGAAGGACCGAGATCAGTTGTCGACACACGGGTATCGAAGGACCGAGATCAGCTGCCGACATACGGGTATCGAAGGACCGAGATCAGCTGCCGACATACGGGTAACGAATGGCCGAGATCAGCTGCCGACACACGGGTAACGAATGGCCGAGATCAGCTGCCGACATGCGGATAACGAATGGCCGAGATCAGCTGCCGATTAGGTACGGTACCGATTCATTTGACTAGTGTTAAACTTTCGACAGGTCTGTACACTAGTGAACCCGGAAGGTTGACTCTCTCATTAATTATTTTGATAAACTTTCACGAACGTTGATAACAGATAACGTGTTAAATCAAAATATAGATCTGGTATAAACAACTTTCTATACTAGTATTCCGAATTTTAATCAACTCTTAATATAAGCAACGCGCAATATTTAATCTTCTGAAGGGCTGGTTGAATATTGCTTAACGTCGCATCAGCAATTTTCAGCTATTCGCGACGAGAACTATTTTTATTAATCTCTATGGATTAATCTATGAACAATTTCGTGTATGCATGTGAAGTGCGAATGTGTTTTATGGGTTGTCTTGTACCAGCGCGTATTCAAGGCGGCTTTAAGGTGCTAGCTCACAGAGTCAGTACGCCGCAGACAAGCGTACAACTCCCGGGTTCCCCCAGTCACGTTATACTGACATCAGATGAACCAGTAAAGGTCAACGGCAAGGAAAAATCACTTCCCCACTTCTGAAGGAGCTTTTAAGTCCAAATCTGATCTTCATGAAACAGTATTCGAACCCACAGCCTTCAAGTTACGAACCAATGATTGAAACCTAGGCATAGGTCAATTGGTTCAGTTATCCACAGTTTCTTATCTCATGAAGGACCTCACATGAGTAAATATGATCTGCGGGGACCAGTATTCGAACCTACAACCTCCCACCTGCACAGCAAACGTTGTAACAACTCAGTAGCTTCCAGATACACTGGTTTTGTTATATTCACAGTTCGAGGTCAAGTGGTTCAGTTATCCGCAATTTTAAATTTCACGAAGGACCTTACATGGCTAAGATCCATAGACTTCCAGTTACAATGCAATGATTTTAACACAAGCAGGCAATTATGTAAAATTCTAGGTTATCCACAGTATCAAGTCTCATAAAGGATTTTACGTGGTTAGATCTGATCTGCAGAGACCAGTATTCAAACCCATAACCTCCAAGTTACGAATCTCTAAATCTCTAACACATGCAGGCACTGTTATATGTAAAGTTCTAGGTCAAGTGGCTCAGTTATTCACTGTATCTAATCTCAAGAGGGACCCAACATGTCCAAATCTGGTCTGCAAAGAACAGCATTCGAACCCACAACCTCAACAAGGGCAATAATCATAGAAAATGAAGGCAGTTCAAGGCACTTATTTTTAATGTACAATTCGATTTTTAGGGGTTCAGTTATCCGCAGTATCTATTTCATTGAAAGACTTTACATGACTGATCTTGACAGTATTCGAACCCACAACCTCCAATACAATAATTGTAACGCATGCAGGTACTGATTTTATTAAATGCACAGTTCTAGGTCAAGTGATTCAATTATCTTGTGAATGAACTTTTGACTAATGAACAGTATTCGAACCCACAACCTCCAAGGTACGTGACATTTATTGTAATTAAAAATGCAGTAACTGATTTTATTATAATGCATGGGCAGGTCAAGTGGTTAAGTGACCCGAGGCATCTAATCTTTTGAAGAACTTAACGTGATTGATGTTCGGGGACCAGTGTTCGAACTCACAACTTCCCGGTTACGAAGCAATGATTGTAACACGTATAAACAACTTTTTATATAGTGATTTCTAGGTCAAGTGGTTTAGTTATCCTCCATATCTTATTTATCGCTATCTATCGAAGGACCTTACATGGGGTTAGTTTGATCTTTATTTAAGAATTTTATCAGAATCACACACCACCTGATTTAAGTCTGATATCATACTAGACTAGGAGTGTTTATCTAGTTCCTTGTTCTATCTAGTTAAATTCATTTTCTAAAAATCTATCAAAACAGGATTTATTTAAGAAAATGTCAGGTGCTCGATGACTTTTGATCAGGCCTGTCCCAAAAAGGTGATATAAATGTGTATTCATAACTCGTGTTTTGGACGATATCGTGGAACTGAGACCTTCTAAAAGCATTCTAATTATAAAGGTAAGCAAGGGGGCATACTTATGTCTTTACTGTTTGTTATAAATCTGGGTTTTTGGTTGTTGTTGTTTTTTTTTGTATTTTTCTTTTTTTTTTTTTTTTTTTGTTAAAAATTTTTTTCGTTTTGTTTTTGTAGTTTTTTTAATTCTCTTAGAGTTTTGATTATTTTAATATATAAATGAAATGTAGATAAATGTTTGAAATATACGATTGGCAATGGCCAGAGCAATCGGGAACACAAAACAACAAAGCAAACAATGTGAAAGACAAACAACAAACAGGTAATAACAATCCAGTCTTTGGACGAACACCTTAGACAGCGTTTGGAACAGTTCAGTAATGACAAAAGAAACCAAACAAATGCGCACGACAACCAAGTTTTAAACTCCCGACTTTGAACGAACACCTTGGACAACGTTTGGAATAATTTAGCAATGATTAAAAAATCAAGAACATGGCATAACAAAACAACTACATGTATGTGAAACAAACAAATGCACACGACGAAAAGGTTATAAAATTCCCGACTTTGAACGAACACCTGAAATGACAGATCGGAAATAAATCGTGCGGTTCAAGTACTTTCAGAACATAGTAAGACATACTCTAAAACATTTTTTTTGATTATTTATTTTATTCTAGCCCCAGTTTTACAGTCATTTTTAACTAAGATTTTCCTAAGTTTAAATCGATCGAATTTGAATCCATAATAACTTTTCAAATTGTAAAGGTATCCAGTATTTTAATGTGTAATTTTGAAGATCACATTTGCAAATTTTAAGTTAAAGTTAAAGAAAATCTAAGTTGTGGGATGACTGTACCAGGGACATTGCAAATCTAGGCTTATCAATGTCTCTGTATCCAAATTACCATGGATATATTTGAAGTCCCAAAGTTCAATGTTCTTTTTATTCACAATTTTGATGTCACACGAGGCGGGTGTAGCTAGCTTAACAGCTCTTCCGGAGCTACCGGCCTCATTTCCTAGGTAAAAGTCATGTGTTGATCTCAATTTTTCAGTTTTTTTTAAAAAGTTTTTCTTTGTTTTGGAGATTGTGATTTGATAATGGACCGGTATGCATGCTTAATTTTTATTTCACCAGTAGGCAGACTATGATGATGATGGATTAGACGAACCATTCCAATAAAACGACACATTGTTAGGATTGTGGAAAACGACTACATGTACTGCTAATACGATTTTTCGATCATTCGCTCTCGGTTATATCACAATGTAGGGAAACCTGTTAGTTCGCGTGCTGAAAGTAGGCGTTTGTCTCCATGCACTCCGGTTTCCTCTGTCATCCAAGAGCTGATGTCCTTGATTTAAGTGAAATAATCTTGACTAGGGCGTAAATACCATTAACTCAATCCAATCCAATCTCGTTTGTAAATTATATTAATCAATATTACATGTAAATTAATTAATTATTTTTTTAGATCAAATAAGATGCATTATCACATGTTCTCGGTTGTTATTAAGCGAGATGCAAGGAAATTTTAAAAGTATTAGTAAATGAAATACGTCAGTTATAATGAATTGCGTGTGGCCAAATTCCGGCAAAATCCTTGATCTTGAGCCAGGCGATCGATTCTTGTCTTCTACAGTTACTTATACTACGATGCAGTGTCTTGTACAGTGTTGTTTTTTTATTTGTGTGAAATGAAGTATTTAGGACTGAAGTTATGTTAAATCTATATGCTGTTTATTTAGTTTTATTTTTCTTTCTTTTTTTCTGTTTTTTTTCCATGTGATTACATTTTGAATTATTTAATTATAATATCTTGAATAAGGAAATAAGCCATGAATGAATGAATGAATATATTGTTTCAATTTTTCAGCTTATAAATTGGGTCAAAACTTGTGGTGTACATATCTGCATTACCTATTACTATCACAATAATCGATTCGTATACAACTGATCAAAATACTAAAAAATCTATCAAACTTTGGAATTTGTTAATTCTGTGTGTAGGCCGAGAAACATAATCGATTTTGAACATTTGGTAAAGTCATCATTTATTGTCATTCTTATTACATGATATCATAGATATAATAAATGTAAACGAACATTGTATAGCTATGAACAGAAATACTGTTATAACGTCACGACAAGGGTTCCCAAAAACTTTGATTAGCTAGTCGTATTTCCTTATTTCGTGACCCAATTTTTTTAAATTTTTGCTTAAGCCAAATAAAGAATAACATACATTATGTCAAAACTAAAAATCAATACAGGTAAATCAATAACTATGTACATCTGGTTTATGGCATGTCCTAAATAATTTCTATCAAACTTTGGAATTTGTAAATTCTGTGTGTAGGCCGAGAAACATGCAGTAATAGTACGTAATCGATTTTGAACTTTTGGCAAAGTCATCATTTATTGTCATCCTTATTACATGATATCATAGATATAATAAATGTAAACGAACATTGTATAGCTATGAACAGAAATACTGTTATGACGTCACGACACGGGTTCCCAAAAACTTTAATTAGCTAGTCGTATTTCCTTATTTCGTGACCCATTTTTTGAAATATTTGCTTAAGCCAAATAAAGAATAACATACATTATGTCAAAACTAAAATTCAATACAGGTATATCAATAACTATGTACATCTGGTTTATGGCATGTCCTAAATAATTTACGGCAGGTGTCTCGGCCTAGATATTAGAAGCGTACATGTGATAAATCAGGTTACGTAAATGTTTGTACGACTTATTTTATTTACACAGTTAATTTGAAATACTGATTAGTTATATAACAAAGATAAAGTGAAGTGTATTTGATATGAAATAAATTTATTTTCGAAAAATTGAATTTGAAGCCTAAAATGTAAACCGTTATACCACCCCCTAGTTTGCGGGGGGGTATATAGGAATCACCATGTCTGTCTGTCTATCCGTCCGTGTAAAATCGTTTTCAGGCCATATCTCATAGCTGCTTTGGAGGACTGTCATAAAACTTCACATAAATAATCTTCATGGTCCAAAAGTGTGTCATGACCTTGAACCAAGGTCATATCGGAAAGGTCAAGGTCGTGGGAAAAAATTAAATGTTTTAGGCGGGGGTATTTGGCTCTCAAGAGACAGTTCTAGATTAATCAGCGACATTTAATTACACGTTTTTATAAATGTACAAACAATGTACATAGTATTTTAAAATTTCGCTGATTTAATTAATTAAAATTCTATTTTCGATATTTTTGGGGTCCGGTACGTCAATGTCCTTTCATTCTAAATTTTAATTTTACACTTAGCTTACTTAGCTAGCTAGACAGGAGGTGCTTATCCTTCCGGAGAACCCGGCCTCACTTCCCTGGTGGAACTTTTCAGTTTTTACTTTGCTTTTGGATTGCGATATAGACATCCATGGACTGGTGTGTTTTATTTATTTATTTATTTATTTATTTTTTTATTTATTTATTTATTTATTTATTTATTTATTTATTTATTTATATTTATTTATTTATTGTCATGTCCTTTAGAACTGTTACATGTTATAATTACATTTTTGTGATTTATTTACAGAAATTGTAATCTAATCTATATGGAGTACAGCACGTGTTTATGGTGTATTTTAGTATTACTGTCACAGTTATTGCAAACAGGGGAGACAACAGGTATGTTCTTATCTTACCCAAAAGGGCCTGTATCGCTCACCTGGGTCGTTTAACTGTTATTGCGAACAGGGGAGACAACAGGTATACAGTTGTGTCATGTGTTTGGATTTTCAAGTGGGCCTGTATCGCTCACCTGCCTTAAAGGATGTTTGATTGAATGAATGAGGTTTTACGGCGAAGTCAAGAATATTTCTTGTACATCGAGACGTCACCAGCTATAGGTGAAGTGGCAGAAATTTGGACCTTTGTCTGCGCTCAGGACATTGTTCTTTAACATGCCACGCCTGCTGTGTCACGAGGCACCGGGTTTTAAGGTTTCTTACGAGAGACCACGTGACTTTCATTTAAAAATGCCGAGTGCTTACCGAAAGAACAGTCACTGCTTCATTTCAAGTCTTGGTCAGACCTGACCGTTCATTTATAAACCGATTAAATTAATTACAATAATCACACATTGAACACAAAACTGAACTCTGTTGTTGGGTCATTCTGCAATATTTCTCGAATTAGTAGACTGGAGTAATTAAGTTTTACTCCCAAGTCAAGATTCTTTCACTTATATCGAACCGTTCAGTTCAAGGCTGATGGAGGAAACCGGAGGATCCGGAGATAACCATTGACCTTTGACAAGCAAATATACAAACCTATTCAAACTAGGATCCCCAGTCAAGATTCTTTCACTTATATCAAAGCGTTTAGTTTAATGGTGATGAGGGAAACTGGAGTATCCGAAGACAACCACTGACCTTTGACAAGTGAACTTACAAACGTATTCAAACCATGATCTACTCGAATGGGATTTTAACCTAGACGGATGTCTGCATGTAAGATGACGCTTTAGGCCACTGGGCCACTAAAACCCCGTATTTCCAGAAGGAGACTGCAAAAGTTTTATACTGTGACAATATCTAGTACGTGTATATCACTGATGTTTTTGGGAATTTCAGTGATCAAATTGGGAAAATTTTATCATTTTTCCCAAGGGGGGAAACTACCTTTATTCGGTAGAAATTTTAGGCAAACAGAATCACTGGCGTGTGTCATCTTGAGTAATGGTCATTGGTTATCTTTTATTTCCAGAATGCGTGGAATTAGCCGCAAATGTTGAGATAATTTCCTCGGAGACTAAAAACTCCATTAAGTTAAGTACATATAACCGATCAGCTGGGACGGGTGTTGACGTCACATGTTACGTCAAGGAGTATGAAGTGCTAGGTGCGCGTCATTTGAAATGTTTGCCGTCAGGAGAATGGGATGCGGAGAAACCCGTCTGTGTTCGTAAGTTATCTCAATTTTTAAGAAAAAATAAATAGCTTTTGAAAAATGTTTGAATAAAATCAATACAACTAACCTAAGAAGATTATAAACTGGAAACGCTGTCACAATTCCCTCATCCACACCCTGAAAACCATTTCGTCATCGTCCACTAGAAACCATTTTGTCATGCATGTAACTTGAAGCTATTTTGTCATTCACACCATTGGAAACCATTTTGTCATCCACACCATTGGAAACCATTTTGTCATCCACACCACTGGAAACCATTTTGTCATCCACACCACCGAAAACCATTTCGCCAACCTCCACTAGAAACCAATTTTGTCATCTACAACACTTGCCTCCATATCACTGGAAACCATTTTGTCATCCATATCTTGGAAACCATTTTGCAATCCACACCTTGAAATCCATTTAGTCATCCACATCACCGGAAACCATTTTGTAACCAACACCAATGGAAAACAATTCGTCATCCAAATAACTGGAAACAAGTCCATCATCCAATAGAAACCATTCTGTCATCAACACAACTGGAAATCATTTTGTAATCCACACATTTGAAACCATTTTATCATCTAAATCACTGGAAACCACGTCTTCATCCCCATCACTGGAAACAATTCCATCATCGACATCTTGGAAACCATTTCGTCATCATCCAATCACGTCACTTGAAATAATTTTGTAATCCACACCTTAGAAACCATTTAGTCGTTCAAATAACTGAAAACCTTTCAGTCATCCATTTATATGTAACTTGAAACAATTCCTTCATCAACGTCACTGGAAACTATTTCTACATAAACATCTAAAATTCATAACACTGGATAGTAAAAAGAACAGCCTCCTTCATTAAACAGTCGTTGGAACTGAGGACGGTAGACTCTTAGTTGTTTTTTACTTTGTATTCGATATATGCCAGACTTAAAGTATTTTTTATGTTCCTTGCTTGTTTGTATTGTATTTGTTTGTCACAATCTGTCATCTGATTATATGACAATAAAGTTTGAAGTTTGATTATAATCTCAACATACACACTTTGGAAGCCATTCCATCATCCACACAGCAGCAAGATATTCTGACATCACAGAGAGCCATTTCTTATCCCATTCCGTCATCTTCGTCATTGGAATCCAAAGTCGGGAGTTTTGTATACATGAGTTTGACTTATTTTGTTTCATGGTTCATATGGTACATGTATGCTGATTGGTATTCTTATTGTTGGTGTTGACAGCCCCCAAAAGTGTCAGAAAACTTCTTGCATGTCTCTGTACATACTCCCCAGTTTCACAATCATTCCTTAGCTAAGATTTCCCTTAACTGAAATCTTGCAAAATTTAAAATCTTTATAATTTTGTTAACTTTCAAGAAATTTGGGAATTTAATGTATCATTTTAAAGATCGCTTTTATATTAAATCATTTGCATTTGGTATTGACAAAAATTTTTATCAGTAATTCCAAAAATAGATTACCAAATTTTAAAGAAAATCTTAGCTAAGG
Organism: Anadara kagoshimensis; assembly: GCA_021292105.1. Classification (NCBI taxonomy): domain Eukaryota; kingdom Metazoa; phylum Mollusca; class Bivalvia; order Arcoida; family Arcidae; genus Anadara; species Anadara kagoshimensis. The sequence goes on from CM037868.1 coordinate 26,155,868, forward strand.
ATTTATTGTGAAACTGGAGCCAGGTAATTAATACTTGACTACACAATGCCTTGGCCGAATTACCTGCCTTAATGACGGTATGTTGTTTTTTATATTGCTACCATTATCAGGCAGTTAATTCGGCCTACACACTAACCAATGTTGTATATTTCAGCTCGATCGATCTGATTTGAAAACTGACCAGAACAAAGTAGCTATCATAGCCGGCTCCGTTACGGGAGTGAGTGAGTGATGGTGTTTAACGTCCCAGTCAAGAATATTTCACTTATATCGAGACGTCGCCAGCTATAGGCGGAAGTGCAGAAATTATGCCTGTGCGTTGCGCTGATGGCATTATACAGCAGGGTTCTTTAGCGTGCCAAGCCCACCGTGACACGGGACCTCGTTTATTTTAAGTACACACTGACCATTGTTTTACATTTCAGCTCGATCCGATTTGAACACTGACCAGAACAAAGTAGCTATCATAGCCGGCTCCGTTACTGGAGGATGTTGTTTTATTATCATTGTAATAATTGTGTTAGCTGTTTCTGTGTACAGAAGAAGTAGAAAACAACTGTCTACAAGTTTTGACAGGTAAGGTCTGTTCCGTGTGGTCATGGTGTTTATTCGAGGGAGTCAGTGGCGTAGCAGGAAAAGAATGAATGTGCAAGCCTGGTACCAATTAACGAGTGCACACTATGGGCCTCGGAGCCAGCTCCCTCTGAAAATTTTGAGAGAAAAAAAATGAAGCGATTTTGGTGCATTTTCTTCATTCTAAAACAATAATTATATGAGTACAAAGATAATTCAAATTTGGTTTTTGGCCGTTTTTATTCAAAGACAGTGATGCAGCTAGAAGAAAAATGTACATATTTTTACTAGATTTTGCTGTATTTTCATGTCTACAGTTTACAACTACAGGATGACGTTTGTATATTGTAAACGACAATTAGCAGAATGACACATGACAGATTGAGGACGCTACGCCACTGGGAGTAGTGGCGTTTTACACCACCAGTCAAGATTCTATCACTTATGTCAGTTCAGTGATGACAAAAATGATCTTAAACTTAGATCTGCCTTTATTTTTAAAATTGGCGTCGAGAGACACAGTGATCTGGTGCATTAGGCCATATGTTGTTTATTCGAGTTGTCAAGGCATTGTGCTAGTTTTGAATTTTTCTAAAATAATGCATTAAAAAGTAGTACATGACAAACTAAAGGTGTATTACGCCAGCAGTCGATATTCTGTCACTTATATCGAGACGGTCAGTTCAGTGATAGCGGAAAGCCACAAAACAACAAAGGGCAATAACTCTGTCAATAAGAGAGTGCGGGTTATAAAATGTTAACTCGACCAAGATATTACCATTAAAATAACTTGTATCAAGTTCCATTGAGTTTTGTTCAAAAACAAAGTTGTAAGAGCACCAATAAAAATTTACAAAAGATAGAAAATCAGTTGTCCCTGGGATGCACCCGCAAGTTATAATTATAGATCAATGAAAACTATGATAAATTAATTATGTTCTCCAGGCGAAGTGGAGTTGTTATATGGCGTTTCACTCCATTTTTAGTCACTATCAGTGGCATAGCTAGTAAAAAATTAGTGTGTAAGCCTGGTGCGTTCACGCGAGGAGGGTCCATGCAGTGGCATGCTCTCCTGAAAATTTGAAAAATAAACAAAATCTAGTGAGTTTTTCCTTTTCTTGCTGGATTTTTTCCCATGTTCATAGGTTGTCAATACAGGAAGATGTTTGTATATTGTAAATGACATGACAGAATGACAAATGATATATTGGATTAATTTTTTAATACAGTGATTACGGCAGTAGCGGATCTTAGTCAGTAACGGATCATTTTTTGAAATAAAGTTAATTTTTACCCTATCATTACGAGAAACCAATAAAACTCTGATATATTTCTGTAAAGCGGATAATTTTACTTCATTCTACGTATAATTTATTTTGATAAACGTCCCAATTCGTCAATTCTCGACTTTTTAATGCGAATGCCATAAGCGTCTCAACGACACGGATGTGTTTTCCAAACACTTACTTTCGATTTGGACAACGTGTTCAATACTTTAAAAGGTAACTTGAAATGATTGCAATAGCCATTTACAAACGTTAATATGTCTTTTTTCACGACATAAACTTTTATTGAGCGTTACAGTTCTTGACAATAAAAAATAAACCAGTGTTCCGAAGGGTGCAAGTACGGCAATAATGGATCAGCTGCTGTATACTTCCAATATGTATCATTGTATGTACATACTGTTCTTGTCAGAATAAAATTTTCATGGACAACAGTATGTCATAATATTTATGACTTATAAGGTACAATTTTACTTTATTTTCTTCAATATTCTTTGCTTTTATATTTCAGTATTCAAAACAATGTTTATTGACTTAATTCATTTTTACATTCATATCAGAAACCTTGTGATGATTTGTTTTTTGTTATTTATTTGTTGATATTACCACTAAAATTCTTTTATATTGTTTCATGATTTTGAATTGTTGCAATTCAAATTAATCATGTTTATCGTTCTCTTGACACTAGGTGGCGTGATCCGCTACTCACAAATTGATTCGTTACTGACCTAAATACATGGGATACAAAACAAGTGGAATGTCCATACTTATAGTCGGACGATTTTTATTATCTAGTGATAAATTGAAAGAGTGGGGGAATGTCAATTGATAGTACCAAAAAATTACAATCGGCGGTGATGTTTTTTACGGAGAGCAGTGAATATTGCACTAATGATCCGTTACTGCCGTAATCACTGTATACAAAATATGTGCAAGCACAGGATTATTAGCTAACTAGTATATATGCACGCAACGCCAATTCTTTATGAAATTTCACAGTAACAATCTGTGGGTAGTGAAGATGCATAATTGATTACTCGTTTTTGATCATGCACATGGTTGGGGTTCGTTTTGGGGCGCACTTGAAATATCACATTTCATCAGTTATAACTTATTGTTTTGTTTAATTTTAGTACATTTACAAGCGAAATACCTCTACAGAATTCTAAATCGGAGAGAGAAACGCCATTTTATGGACTAAATAACTATGCAGTCGAGTAAGTACAACAAAAACCAGATTAGTTTGTCTAAATCAAAAACAAACATACTAATCCATTTCCGAATCACAATCCAGAAGCAAAGTAAAAACTTTGGAACTGACAAGTTAGGTTAGACACGTGAACTTCCACCAGAGAAGTGAGGCCGGGTGCTCCGGAAGGGTAATCACCTCCTGTTTAGCTAGCTACACCCGCCACGTGTGTAATCAAAATTGTGTGTGAACATGGAACTATGAGACGTCAAATATATCCAGGGCAATATTGGACACAGAGACATCAAACTTATCAACAATACTGTGATGACGGCCATAAAACTTTCTGAGGGCCTTGATAAGCCTAGGCTTCAACAATATTCTTTTTTTTTTTGAAAAAATAAAAACACATGTTTTCTTTACCTGTTTTTATTTACAAATGTGGCTTATGCACTACCAGTGGACTTTTTAAAGAAATTGTCAGGGTAATACAAACCCAAGATACTGTAAACGTATTTAATTTCGCATGTTTTTATTTTCGTGGTATAGAAATTTGGACATATCCGCGTAGTTTAATTTTCGCGTTTTTGAAATATGCACTATAATACAATAAGCATAATATAATTTTTGCTTTGTTATTGATGTTCGCGTGTGGAAGCGTGTGGCCTAGTGGTTAAGGCGTTGGACTCATGATTCGAAGGTCGTGGGTTCGATCCCTGGACCGGGCGATGTGTTGTGTCCTTGAGCAAGACACTGAATTTCACGTTGTTCCAGTTCACTCAGCTGAAAAATAAATGAGTACCAGCAAAATGCTGGGGGTTAACCCTGCGATGGACCGGCGTCCCATTCAGGGGAGAGTCTTGTACTCTCAGTCGCTTAACGCCACCGAAACCGGGATAAGCTCCGGCCTGATGGGCCTAATGGCTCGGGACAGACTTTAACTTTTATTGATGTTCGCGAAAGACAAACGACCGCAAAATACGCCAAAATTAATACACTGCGAAAATAAATACGTTTACGTATACATAGGCAATATGGAGTGGAGTGGAGTGGAGTGAAATATTGATGTCTAATGCCCCAGTCTATATTCTTTTACTTATATCGGTCCGTATATTGACCGACAGGTCACATGTAGATTTAAATTTCCGACAATTTCAACAAATTTTACTAGTATCAAGATGTTCAGTTCTTGGATGGTAGAGGAAGCCCGAGAAATACCACTGACAATTTTTTCACTCTTGAGATCTGTGGGACTAGGACTTGACGGTCTAGGTGGTAGGAGGCGCCGTGATCTTTAAGTTTGCAATTTATACAATTCAGCCACCAAGACCCACATGAGACGATGTGGCCATTCTTTCTAAATTTTCAATGAATCAAAATTATTTTATTTTTTGAATACTAATACATGTATTAATGATGACTATTTTTATGACGATTTTGCATTTTCGGCGATTCTAATTATTAAGAGTGTGAAACCTGAACACGGTTATCAGTTCATAAATTACAGTGTTCAATCTGGTACAATCTTTGCAGCATTGACCCCATAAATAATGTTGTCCTATCAAAATACGACAACCTCTAGCCATCTTTTTAGCCTTAGTTAAGTTTTGAATAAATCCAGATTTGCCTCTTTCTTGTTCATATTTTTCTATAACTAAATACCGATATACTGTAGCGTCAACACAGTTTTTAAAAACATGGCCCCTATTTTTCCAACACCTGAGCAAGCTTAAGGATGGCCCCAACCACTACATTACTGGATTGAACACTCCCATAATAACTAATTACAAATCATTGATACCGGTAATTACGCTTTTTTATAATTAAAATTTTCTTATACTGTCAAATTTGTCTATAAAGGCCACCCAAGGGAACCCGTAAAAGTGGACTTTATGGGGAGGTGGTCCTTATATAGAGGTTTCAAATAACATATAAAGAGCAATTGGGATAAAATTTTACTGGCCTTTAAAAGCAGGTGGTCTGTAAATAGAGGTGGCCTTAAAGGCAGGTTTGACTGTAGTTGAAAATAAATGATGATAATAAAAAAATTTTGATAGGTAAAAAATTACTTATTTTCAGGAAAATCTTTAAGTTATGGACTGTAGATCGGACCCAGAAGAAATTAGTTGCTGCCTGTACACTGTCAGAACTCAAATCAAAAGGCAAGTCTGAAAATATAAAATAACTCCAAACTTGGTAATTACCGTTACTTGTTACTGTGTCTCCACCCCACCCCCCCCCAAAAAAAAAAATAAAGTGGGGAAATATATTTTACTTGAAGTTTATCCATTGATTTTCTACCACTATTTTCGAAAACTATTTAACAGATCTACATGAAACTTGACAGGAATATTTGTTTGTTTGGAGTGGCTGTGATATTGGGTATTTGTATTTTGATCATGCACATGCTGGGGATTTCCCAGTTTGGCTTCGAATTCTTTTAGGGGATACTAGGAATATCATCCCATTTCATTTATAATTTGTTATTATTGTCATTTCTTAGAAAAATATGAATAAGATAATGCAAAGATAAATTACAATGAAAAAGTCCAAACAAGTCCCACCGATCAAAATGGGTCTATTTACAACCACCTAATATCAACACCTAATTGGCAAAATGCAAGGGCTTTTTAGGGTCATCAGGATAAATTCAAGGGCTTTTTAGGATCAGACTTGTTTTTAGGGTCTTTTAGGGCAAACCTCAAAATTCAAGGATTTTTCCAGGCCTGTACGAACCCCGACAGATGTCTCGATTCCTATTTACTCCACTAAACACAATAATATTGCAGGTGTAATCATTCCTTGTCAATTATAAATCTTTGAATACAGCAGGATTTCAATTGGTATAGTACACTCTCCGTATGTAGGAGATGGTGGGTTCTCACCCCGACTTTAGTCTGACCAAGACTGTTTTTTCACCAAGCACTTGGTATATACATGTACAAATGAAACTCATGGTGTTCTTCGTAAAAGACCCTAAAAACTTATGTCCTGTGTCGCCCCTCTGCATACTAGTATTACCCTGGGGTCCTGGGCACACTGCAAAGGTAAAAATTTCTGCCACTTTACATATAGCTGGTAACATCTCGATAAAAGTAATTTATTCTTGACTTGGGCATAAATATTCATTCAATCAATAAATAAATTTTTATTACTGTTTGTTTCTAGGTGCTGAGAAATTTAAAATCATGGGTAAAACCCGTTTAGTTTTGGAGTCTGATGGTACCGAGATTGAAGATGATGAGGGACTATTTGCCTTCTCGGACCATGTATTAATATTACTAGCGGAAAGAGAACAGTGGTACTACAATGATGATAATGTATCCAGACAGACATTTTGTTCTTCGCAGTTTGACACCATTCGTGAAAGTAAAGACGGCAAAATTCATATTGTGATTGACAAGAACGTATTGAATACACAACAATCAACAGTTGCAGAGCGACTGTAACCTTGGTAACAACAGAAACTCAATCTGACAAAGATTGTTCTCGATTGTAATTTTTTTTATATACAAGTGTTTCACTTATGGTCAGTTCGGGTATAGTGAAGAAATGAGATTTGCTGCTGTACCACATGATAACCTCAAACATTTGTGTAGAACATTTATTAAATCGCAAAAGATGGCATTTTACTAAAATAAAAAACACACTAATCCATGTCCGATTCACAATCCAGAAGCAAAGTAAAAACTTTGAAACTGACAAAATTTGCAAGACACGTTAATTTCCAACAGGGAAGTGAGGCTGGGTGCTTCTGAAGGGTAAGCACTTCCTGGTAAAAAACAACATTATTGTGCAAATTTGCGACATTAATATTTTCCTAAATGTCCCACACAAACTTTTAAGAGGTATTGATCATGTGGTACATCGGCAAGCCCCATAAACTGTGACCCTGTAGAGCAGCAGGTTCTGCTCTCAAATTATAATTTTTTAACAAGGTGCCAGTATATATGCTGGACAATGCTGAATTCCTGTCTTATGTTTTCCAAAATGTTCCTCATAAACTTTAAGGGGTACAAATCACATGGTGAACTGGTAACACCCTATTGTTACATTATTACTTGGGTGCAGTAAAATGTCTAATGGGAACATCAAAATTTTTCAGCATAATAAAAATGATATATAACAAAATTTTTTACATAATATTTTATTTGAGTTAGCCACTTCAATTTTGATGACCAAATCAAAGCAATAAAATCCCACTTATTATGGGTCCAGCAGGACCACTATTCTTAGCTCTTGGACATTTATGATTTCCTGCCCCTATTCCAAGGAACCAGTAAAATATGTGCAGGAAACTGCTCCTAAACCAATTGCAATGGCCTTTCTGTTTTGGATCAGTGGGTTAATTTTGGAACAATTTATTCCTGCAAATAAGGCTTTTGCCATTCACTTGAACATCCACCCCTCTCTTTCTCTGAATTATCAGATCATAATTAATAAATCTTCTTTACCAGGCAGTTACTGGACTTTTTAAAAAATATAACAATGTGCCTGATACTAGAAGATATTTTGAGGGCGAGTTCAAAGGTCAAGGATGAGGTCAAGGTCATAAATCATCCTCGCCGGTAGTTTCAAGCACAGCACCACTGAATGCTAAATCCCAATAATGTTCAACACCAAATTTTTTAAACTGTTCTCTTGCAAATACTTCTGTCGGACACACTTTAAACTTTATTTCTTGAAATGCCCTTGTTTTTGTTGTGCCCTGAAAAATATAGAAAAAACATTATTTAGTTGCTTTGCAGGCTTATTAAAGTTATAACACTATAAACGCCATTTCTAGACAGTTCGATGATTAAGTATGATGTCTCTGTATCCAGAATTACTCTGGATATATTTGATGTCCCATAGTTCCATGAGCACCCAGCCTCACTTTTCTGGTGGAAGTACACATGTTTAACCGACCCGGTAATTTGCCAGCTTCAAGGTTTTTACTGTGCTTTTGGATTGTGGTTTGGACATGGATTGATAAGTTTGTTTTTGATTTAGACCAATTATAGAAGGAAGGTTGATGAATTGAATGTTGTTTTGTGTCACAATTTATTCAGCTTTTCATAATGTGGAGTGAAGTAATGGTGTTTTACACCACAACTAAGACTCTTTCAATTATATCAATGTAGTCAGTTCTGAAATGGTGGAGGAAACTGGAATACCAAGAGAAAACCACCAACCATGAATCAAGTGAACCAACAAGCTTTTTCTCACTAGAATCTACCCTTGTGGGATTCCTACCTAGACATTCTGAGGCATTGTGATCCAAAAGCACATTTACTTGACCATCAAGGTCTCTGGATTCAGAAAACACACATTTACTGTATCCATTTAAGAGCTTACTGTAACCCAAGTTTCCTAGAGTATATATGTGAATGTTTCAATCTACTGTTGTGTTGAAGTTGAGTATCGTCGACCGTCCTAAGATTCGAGGCCATTTTTGTTTTCAGTTATTATACGCGAGTATCGTCTCTGCAGTGACGATTTCATGCATTAAAGACAAAATTTAGGTATTTACTGTGAAACTATCCAGAAAAATCAGTTGTCTATTTTTCAGCTCTCAAATTCTTGCTGCGTTAGCAAATATAGTTCGTTTTCTATTAGAGTCTCGAATCACGGACGGTCGAGGATAATGGTGTTTAACTTCCAAGTCAAGAATATTTCACTTATATGGAGGTGCCGCTGGCTATAGGTGAAGTTGCAGAGATTTTGCCTGTGCATTGCGCTGATGACATTATACAGCAGGGTTCTTTATTGTGCCACACATACTGTGACATGAGACCTCATTTATTTTAAGTTCCATCTGTAAGAAACTTGACTTTTTTGTAATGCCAGGTGCTTGGCAAAAGAACAGTCACTACCCACTTTCAAGTCTTGGGTCAGATCCGGTCGGGTTTCAACCTCCCACTTACAGAGCGAGCACTCTACCAACTGAGCTAATGCAGTGGTCTGTATCCATTTAAGAGCAAGCCAACTGACGAGTTGTGCTGTGATCTGCAAGCACCTGCTTAAGACCACTTGATCATTGAGGTCTACAGATTCAGATTATACACAATCACTATATACGTTTAAAAGTTTACCTACCTCCCAAACCAGGACACATTTGTTAGTTTTAATGTCGTCTTCCTCTGCATCACTGTCATCTAAAATAGCATAACACAAATATTTATGCATAAAATTTAAATACAGTAAAGTCTTATAAGCTTATAATTAAGTCTACTTAGTGAATTAGAGAAAAGGTGGTGTACATCCCAGTCAAGATTTTTTCATATATATATTGGGACAGTCAGTTCTGGTGTTGTAGAGGAAATATGAGTGTCTGGAGAAAAATCATCAAACTACAGCAGAGCTCTAGACTACTCAGCCACTGCATCAATATGACAGTGAGTTGATCAGTGGATTGATTGAATGAGGTTTTATGTTACACACAAGAATATTTCTTTATATCAAGATGTCACCAGCTATAATTGAAGTGGCAGAAATTTTTACCTTTTGCAGTGTAGTGTGCTCAGGGCAAAGTGCATGCATTTTTTTAGGTCTCTTCAGAATGATCCTGAAACTTTCATTAATAAATGCTGAGTGCTTGATGAAAGAATAGTCGCTACCTATTTTCAAATATTGGTCAGACCTGGCTTGGGTTTGAAACCACAACCTCCTACAAAAAAAGAGAGCACTCTACCAACTGGTCAGAGTTGATCTGTGGAGGTCCTGTGTGGCATAATATGGGTAATAATAAAACCTTTATTTTGTATTTTTATTTACTTACCGTCGTCTACCAACTGGTCAGAGTTGATCTGTGGAGGTCCTGTGTGGCATAATATGGGTAATAATAAAACCTTTATTTTGTATTTTTATTTACTTACCGTCGTCTACCAACTGGTCAGAGTTGATCTGTGGAGGTCCTGTGTGGCATAATATGGGTAATAATAAAACCTTTATTTTGTATTTTTATTTACTTACCGTCGTCTACCAACTGGTCAGAGTTGATCTGTGGAGGTCCTGTGTGGCATAATATGGGTAATAATAAAACCTTTATTTTGTATTTTTATTTACTTACCGTCGTCTACCAACTGGTCAGAGTTGATCTGTGGAGGTCCTGTGTGGCATAATATGGGTAATAATAAAACCTTTATTTTGTATTTTTATTTACTTACCGTCGTCTACCAACTGGTCAGAGTTGATCTGTGGAGGTCCTGTGTGGCATAATATGGGTAATAATAAAACCTTTATTTTGTATTTTTATTTACTTACCGTCGTCTACCAACTGGTCAGAGTTGATCTGTGGAGGTCCTGTGTGGCATAATATGGGTAATAATAAAACCTTTATTTTGTATTTTTATTTACTTACCGTCGTCTACCAACTGGTCAGAGTTGATCTGTGGAGGTCCTGTGTGGCATAATATGGGTAATAATAAAACCTTTATTTTGTATTTTTATTTACTTACCGTCGTCTACCAACTGGTCAGAGTTGATCTGTGGAGGTCCTGTGTGGCATAATATGGGTAATAATAAAACCTTTATTTTGTATTTTTATTTACTTACCGTCGTCTACCAACTGGTCAGAGTTGATCTGTGGAGGTCCTGTGTGGCATAATATGAGTAATAATAAAACCTTTATTTTGTATTTTTATTTACTTACCGTCGTCTTTTGATTTCTTTTGTTTATCTTCCTCCCATTTGATACGATGTAGGATTAATCTACGGAATTTTCTTTGTTGTTTTGGACCTGAATATATAAGTTAAACATTACAATTAACCATTGAACTGTCTAGAAATGGCGTTTATAGTGCTATAACTGCCATTGCCGTGCAAAGCAAACTGAATAATGCGTGTTAGCGTTAGCGCATTATGATTAGTTTGCTTTGCAAGGCAATGGCAGTTATAGCACTATAAACGCCATTTCTAGACAGTTCAATGGTTATATTTACATTTCCCATTTTTTGAAAATCTTATTCTGGTATTTTAATTCTAAAAAACTTTAAAACACTGTCGTGTACGACATGTATTTCCAATCGCTTGAACAGTCAACCAATGATGTCAATCATATAGCCGCAAGAAAAAGATGATGACATCACATTAACAATGGCATTTATACTCCTATAACTGCCATAGGGTTATACGCCCCAGTCAAGAATATTTCACTCATGTTGAGATGTCACCAGCTATTGGTGAAGTGGCAGAAATTATAACCTTTGCAGTTTGCTCAGGGAGGTTTCTTTAGCATGCCACACATGTGCATAGAATTTAGGTCTCTTCTGAATGGTCCTGTGGATAGCAGAAGCTAACTCAACCCCCCCCCTACCCTAATAGTTATCGTTTCAAATACGACAACTCCAACACCCCCACCCCAGAGTATGAATGTATGAATGGTTTCCTTGACAACATGTACGCAAATATTATTAATCATTACAAGTTACCACAACAACTATCTTTATTCCACAAATACAACGTTGCTTTCAATATTCATAAATTGTCTAGATGGGAATCAAAGATTACTTATTACCATGGCAACTATCCAAACATACTAGTCAAGCAACACTGGTAACCATTGCAACTATCTAGTTGAGCATTTCTGGTAACCATGACAACTTACCTCCTTCCACAACCACAACATTACAGTCTTTGTACATGACAACTAGACCAGTCATTAATAGCTGGTTAGAATTGGCTTCAATCTTGAATTTTTTGGCTGGATTTGTGAGATCTCTTATTCTGAAATAAAAAAAAACCAATAAGGATCCCCTGACAATTTTGTCATTTACACTTAAGTTCAGAGGGTCAATCTTCAAGGAAAATGAGCAAACCAAATCAGGTTAATGATATGTGTATCTCCTGTGAGTGTTGTTATTTTCTGCAGAATTTTTGTCAATCTTCTTTTTTTTAAAAGTTTTTTTATCCCAGATTGTCAAAAAAGAGAGGGGTATATTAAATTATCCAAGATTGTCAATAAAAGAGGGTACTGTCAAACCTGTCTATAAAGACCACCCAAGGGAATAGCAGAAGTGGTCTTTATGGGAAGGTGGCCTTTATATACAGGTTCAAATAATATGAATAAAGAAAAGTTGGGATACAATTCTACAGGCCTTTATAAGCAGGTGACCCTTATATAGAGGTGTCCTTTAAGGCAGGTTGGACTGTATATTAAATTCAATCTTCTGTTCTTCCATCCAGACACTGTTGTCTAGAGAATTTCTCAAAAACTATGATGCACAATTTTACAAATCTTGGGCCAAAGAATCAACATTGATGCTTGTTTTATGGTTAAGTTAGTGTCCATTTCAAGAGACAGGGTTTGTACAGACATTTGAACTCCAAATTTAAGGACTTTTTAGGGTCTTATTTGCAAAGTTAAGGTCTAATCAGAGGGACAATTTTAGCAAAAAATATTGATGTAAAGGCAATTAAATAATAAAACAATTGCTTACGTGTCCATAGTAACGACACTTGAAGTGGAGGTTGAAGTTTGGCGTTTGGTTGGGCCAGGTACCTTAAATTGCCCATTTCAACGTAACTTATTTATTATTAACTTATTTATTTATATCAGTCTATTTGCAACCACTTAATATCAAAGCACAGTCACCCAACTGGCCAAATTCAAGGGCTTTTTAGGGCCTTCAGGATAAATTCAAGGGCTTTTTAGGGTCAGACTTGTTTTAGGGTCTTTTTAGGGCAAACCTCAAAATTTAAGGACTTTTCAAGGCCTGTACCAACCCTGAGAGAAATTTAAAATTGGATAAAACTTACATGTTGTTCCCATGTACAGTCAAACCTGTCTATAAACAAGTGCAAATCTTATGAATAAAGAGCAATTGGGATACAATTCTACAGGCCTTTATAAGCAGGTGACCCTTATATAGAGATGGCCATTAAGGCAGTTTTATCAGTTGTATTTCCTTCAACACTTTACAGAACTTTTTAATCAAAATTTTTAAAAAAAGTTCTGTGTATTTTCTTATTCTTATTATCTTGCTCAGTCTGTTTCAATCCCTTCCAGTTGTAAGTGTCCTCTGTAGCCAACACAAGGTAACAGGTAGCTTACTTTTTCTTAAAACTCTACAGAGGTGTCTTTACCTTGTGCCGAGAAACGACACCTCAGTTTGGAATATCATCCAAAAAAAATCTGTTCTAGAAATAAGCTTTTTACAGCTCTAGTATGGGCAGTAGATGAAAGTCATCTCAGAAAATTTCAAAGTTCTGAGTGATGTTCAAATCCAAACATCCCTTTACTTTGAAAGCCAGTGACAGTACTACTCGGCCATGCCCCCCCCCACCTCCCATGTGAGTACAGTATCTAATTACCTGTAAACAGACACATGAACACCTAATGATGTATCTTCCTTGATCTTTTTCATTTTTTTATCTCGTCGCTGTTCCGTTGTTAATTTTCTGGCTGCGTTCGCCTCTTCATGAGCTCTATATAAACAAACAAAGAATCATGGTTACACTGTATCTACTTTGCTCAGTCTGTTTCAATCGCTTTTTAGTTGTAAGCATCCCCTGTAGCGGCCACAGGTGGCCTACTCTTTTTTGAACTCTACAGAGGTGTCTTTATAGCATGCTAGAGATGTTGTTATATATCGTCATCATGATTATCGTTGCCTAGGATTTGCTGATGGCAATATTGTGTAAGAAAGCATACATATCATGATATCACAATATCGCAGAACCCTAATACTTACAACAAAATTCATTGAAATCAGTGCATCACTTGGTGTATTGATCGTGTTTAAGCAGATTAAACATGTGGTTTTGCCATGAATCTTTAATAACTTTGATAAAATTTGCAATTTTATATCTTATTATTCTTCTATCATGTTTGACCTTATTGCAGTTCAGTGAAAACTCAGCCCATCTTTTGAGCATATTCATCTGTAAATATTGCGATATTATCACAATTATATAAATTTTTGGCGATATTATCACAATGATATCATAAATTTTTGGTGATATCGTGATACTTTTTTTGTCCAAAATAACATCTCTATAGCATGCACTGAGAACTGGACCTTGGTTTTGAGACTCATCCAAAAGACTATTCTAGTATTGAGTTTTTTACAACTCTAGTATGGGCAGGAGATGAAAATCATCTCAGAATATTTTCAAGTTCTGAGTGAGGTTCGAACCCACAACCCTTGACTCAGAAAGCCAGTGACAGTACCACTCAACCAAGTTTGTTTATCAAATTAACAACAAACATACCATACCAATCCATACCAAAATTCGAAAGCAAAGTAAAATACTTTGAAACTGGCAAATAATGTGACCACCACGAAAATGAGACTAGGTGCTCCAGAAGGGTAAGGACCTCCTGTTTAGTAAGTAGCCATTCTCCCTCTACAATTACAGAAACTCCTTTGGTAGAGTGTTTGCTCTGTATGTGTGAGGTTGCAGGTTCAAACCACAGCTTGGTCAAGACTTGATAATAGGTAGTGACTGTTCTTTCACCAAGCACTTTGCATTTAGAAATGAAAGTCAAGGGTATTTTAGAAGAGACCTAAAAACTGATGCCCTGTATCACAGCTGGTATGGCACGTTAAAGAACCCTCTCTTTACATTGCCCCAAGTACACTGCAAAGGTAAAAATTACTACCACTTCACCTATAGCTGATGATTTCTAGATATGAGTGAAATATTATTTACTGGGCCATCAATCAATCAATCGATTGTTCAATCGACCGACAGCCAGATCAATCAATCAATCAATCAATCAATACAGATACAGAGCCAAAATGTTCCAACAAAATGTTTAACAAAAACGTTAAGCAGAGGTTCAAAATTCCCTGGGTCCGAGGCCCAGGACCTATTGATTTTACCTTGGGACCATTGATATTTAAATTGTAAAAGTCCGATGGACCTGCCATTTTTACCAGAATAATTCTACTTTTTCAATATAATTACATAATTGCACATAGATCTTTCAATGTTGATATTGGACTTTCAAAACTTTATGTGGGACCTGCCAAAAATAAAGGCAAAAGGTCCTGGACCTTCCATTACAAAACATAATTTTGAACCCTGGTTAAGTGGTACTGATCATGTGGTATCCAGGCAGTCCCTGTTCTCCCAGTTATTGAATCAATGTTATATATTACTTTTGTCTTTTCTCCATCTGTGCTCTCACATGTGCTTCAATTTTAGTTGGATCTTGTACTGCCTCTGTGCCGAGAACCCTCATTAAATTAGCCATCCGAACTGAAATATCAAATATTTACAATTCTATTATACTTCCTTATACAAAACATATTATCAAGACGATCCCCGTAACCTCACGTAGATGCTCAAGCATTGGGCCGAGTTTGAAGCCACTTCATTAAAATTACACCATTCTCAGCTTCTCCATAATCTCATGGTAAAGGGTTCGCACAAACATTTGGACTACAAATTTAAGGACTTTTTAGGGTCTTTTCAGGTCTTATTTGCAAATTTATGGTCTAATCACAGGGACAATAATAGCAAAAAAATATTGGTGCAAAGGCAATCAAATCAATAAAACAATTACTTAAGTGTCCATAATAATGACTTCAAGTGGAGGTTGAAGTTAGGTGTTCGGGAAGGCCAGGTACCTTTATATTGCTCATTTCAACGCAACTTTTTAATTTATTTATATATAATAGTCTATTCACAACTACTTAATATCGAAATACAGACACCCAACTGGCAAAATTCAAGGGGTTTTTAGGTCCTTTAGGATAAATTCAAGGGCTTTTTAGGGTCAGACTTGTTTTAGGGTCTTTTTAGGGCAAACCTAAAAATTTAAGGAGTTTTCCAGGCCTGTAAGAACCCTGTGGTAGAAAAAAGTAACAATCCATTCCTTAAATAGAAGATCTTGACTGGATTATATCAAACCTAAAATTTAATGACTTTTCCAGGCCTGTACGAACCCTGTGGTAGAAAAAAGTAACAATCCATTTCTTAAATAGAAGATCTTGACTGGATTATATCAAACCTAAAAATTTAATGACTTTTCCAGGCCTGTACGAACCCTGTGGTAGAAAAAAGTAACAATCCATTTCTTAAATAGAAGATCTTGACTGGATTATATCACCATAATGCCACTGTGCAGTATGTTCCTCAGACTGATATGAAGATTGCATAAAACTATTCCTAAGACTTTTGTATATACTGTCCATACACAAGGTACATATACAGCAGTGTTCATTCTGGCAGGGGCCATAGAACCATTGAGCCGTTATTTTGCCAAATGACCTCAATGTTAAGGTCTTAGTGAGTCATATTTAACATTACACGAATGAACAAATATCGAAAAAAGTTATTGTGGTTTAGAAGATTTTTCTTTTTTTTTGGAAAATGGCTCGATCTAAATAATCTTAGAATTAACACTGTACAGTAAACATATTTAACATTACACAAATGAACAAATATTGAAAAAGTTATTGTGGTTTAGAAAATTTTTCTATTTTTGAAAATGGCTTGATCTAAAATATCCTAGAATGAACACTATACAGTGAAAACTGTATATAAAGATCATTCATGGGGACCAAAAGCTATATGGACTTTAAAGAGAAGTGGTCTTTGGGAATGTGTATTGGCCAAACCTAGGTCTGTCATTGGTAGATCGATATATCAATTGATTATATAGCAATATATATATCACATAGAAATTAAAGGATAAATCTCGAGGTGTTAGCATGTAATAAATATCGATATTTGCACGCAAACTTGGTTGCAGTCCGAGGCTTCTCGAATCAATTTTTCATATTGCACGCTTTGTCACATGACACTGTCATTTATGACGTCATACGATTGTTGTTACATGGCTGACGACATCATGATTGCGTTGTTGTCATATTGCACTAGTTCTTATATCCGTATACAAGAACTAGTGCAATATTTATGTATTGTAAGTAAAAATGGTATCTTAAGATGAAATACTAGTTGGAAGTAAATGAAATTCATTTTGCTATATAATAAAAGGGTTATTGAACTGATAATATTAGTTACACAGTCTGTTGGTGACTTAATATGGTTTATACAGGGTCAGTAAATTCCATATCGGGCGAGGGCGAAGCCCGAGCCCAGATATGGAATTTACTGACCCTGTATAAACCATATTAGGTCACCAACAGACTGTGTAACGATTATATCCTACCGATCACCCTGAAGACCCACGGCGGATACCTTTAAACAAACATACAGTACACGGATACGGAGACCGGAGAGAAGTTCAGGATGAGACACTGCTGTATGTTTTAGTAACCTATAGCTCTAAACAAACCCTTTATATATCATATTATGTCACTAAAACACTGTGTAACTTTATATCATACCGATCATATCAGTAAATCATTTACAAAACCAATTTGAATGTATCCACACAGCGACACGTGAATGGTGACTGAGTTAGAAATACCGTCGTTTGGCATTCTGTCTGACAAAATATTGAAAATAATAATGAATTTGACTTACTAGCAGCTTCCGTCAAAGAAATCAATTGCACTTTTATCCTTGGATATCAAATATTTTGTTTCAATATCACAACACCTTTACTAGTGTCTGTATTTGCCGTAAATACTTGTGATAAATATGACGTGTTTACTACGAGGCGGGCGCCATTGACGTTGGTCAGGGGAAATAACTCTCATACTGACTGGATATGAACAGACCTGACCCGATATGGATTATATTAGGTCACCACGTGACCAGCATCGTCGAATGAAATTCACAGAAACTAGTGAGAGGTAGGATATTGTGAAATATTGTCCCTCGTTAACTCGAAATTTGCACTCGCAAGCTCGTGCAAATGTCGAGTTAACTTGGGACAATATTTCACAATATCAGTTCAATAACCCTATAATATTATCAATAAAAGCCATTGATATGGTGTATCGATACATTTTTTTGAGTATGGATATCAACAATAATGGCCGCCAGTTCATGGCTAAGGTTGGAGTAATTAATGATATATAGATTGAACTAGTTCTAGATGTATTATAATTACAACACATCGTTTTAATGTATCTCAAAACCAACTGATACACAAAACAGAGTACATATAATATTAGAAACATTTAAGACGACACCAGATATGCCAAATATTGGTGGAAAATAATCTGTCTATAAAAGATCCGTCAAAAATTAAACTATTTTAATCACTTGTTTGATATTTAGATTAATCGATATATTTTTTCAGTTGATATATCGATATTTAAATTCCCATCAATGACAGCTCTAGCAAAACCCCAATTTACAGTACAGTAAAACCTCGATTCATCGCCACCATTTGTTCAGTCAAATTTTGGCGTTATAAAGGGATTTGGCGATAAATCAGGGGAGGCGGATAAAGAAAAACATAAACAAAATGGATTTTGGGACTTCAAAATAGTGTGGCGATAAGCGAGGTGGCAAAGTTATCGAGGGGCATTATAACGAGGTTTTACTGTACATCAAAGATTTTTATTTATTGTGTGGTGTAGTCAGTTGGTTGGTTGAGTTCTGTTTTATGTTACATCAAGAATATTTTTTAGCTATTAGCCATAAGACAACTTTTCTTATTAATCCCTACCTTTAGGTTCCGGTGGTGGCATTAAACCAAGTCTTATTTTTTCTGTAATATCTTTCTGCGTTTCTTGTCGAGTTTGCCGTCGTAACTTTTTCCTTTCTTTCTTCGTTAAATAGACTGGTATAATGGGTTCTTTTTCTGGTTCAGCTAAAATTATAAACATATAAATATAGAGTGAGTGAGTGAGTGAGTAATGACTTTCATTTCGTAATGCCGAGTGCTTGGCGAAAGAACAGCCACTACCCACTTTCAAGTCTTGGGTCAGACCCGGCCGGGGATCGAACCCACGACCTCCCACTTACGGAGCGAGCACTCTACCAGCTGAGCTACCACAGTGGTATATATAAATATAGACAATGTGAAAAAATGAAATCTTGATTGCGACCTTTTCAACCAATCCAATTTATTAACCAATCTAATAGGACTTGATAGCATACCACGTAACATCCCATAAAATTTATGTGGATCATTTATTTCCATTAAATAAGAAATCACATAAGTTGACCTGTTTTCTCATAAAATTCATAAAATCAACCTTATGCCAGGAATTTGTGATATAAATCTTTTCCAAATTGTTTTACATATGAATAAAACACAACATCATTACATGGTTTTTGTCCAAAATTCCTGTCAGTACCCATTCATCAAAGGGTTTAAAATTTTGACCAGTCTGCAAGTAAAGAGACAGACCTATAACTTTTCAGACGGCCCTTCAAACATTTTATTAATTCTTTTTATAGCTATTTTGTTTTAGAAAACATTTGTCTCAATCAATTAGTCATATAGCCTTACCTGGTGGTTTCATCTGAATAGGATGTTCCACAAGATTTGTTATACTTTCTGATATTTCAATAGTCTGTATGTCAAGTTCTGTATATCTGAAAAATAATTAACATCGACAATAATATAGTATACAGTGTTAAATGTTTAGTTATCAAAAGAAAAAAATGAAAATGGGTAGACCAAGTTTAATGCATCCCTGAATCCATCCCAAAGGTAACAATGCAATCAACATCACCAGGCAAAAGGAAAAGAGGGCAGACAAAGAGACAAAAATGATGATATAATTGGCCAATTTCTATTTATTAACAAACTGTATGTATGCAAAAGGAGCAGAGTGATGTTGTTTTAACCCCAATCATGTTTTTTCAACGATAATGAGACAGTCAGCTCTTGGATGGTAAATGGTCCTTGGTGCCCGAAAGGTTTAAAAGGTGCCATTATGGATCACGACACTTATCACTGCCTTGGTCTGAATCTGACCCGGGTTTGAGAAGTTTGTCAGTTCACTTGCCAAAGGCCGGTGGTTTCCTCCACCATCATAAAACTGACTGCCTTAATATAAATGAAAGAGTCCTGACTGGGACATAAAACACCACTGCTTCATTCTAATCCACTCTCAGATGGTATATATATGCAAAACCACACATATGTGGTTTTCTAGAGCGCACTCGTGTAATGTATCCGTCCGCACAATAAACGAGTGGGATCAGCTACGTCAGAAAAGCCACATATGTGTGGTTTTGTATTTATCACATACCCTACCAAACTAAACAAGAGGCCCATGGGCCTTAACGCTCACCTGTGATCTTTAAACCCATGAGCTTCATTCAAATATCAAAATGATAATTCGGCCAATATTCCTATATACATCCCTATACAAAAAGTTTATAGTTTTTAAGATAAATAAACATCTCAGTACTTGTTTGTATCTGTGATCTTAAAATTTGAACCCATGCTCTTCATTCATATATCAAAGTGACCACTGTGCCAGTGCCAACAATATTCTAATATACATGCCTATACAAAAAGTTAATAACCAAGATAATTAACCATTTAGGTATTCATTTGCATCTGTGACCTTGACCTTTGAACCCATGACCTTCATTCATATATCAAAATGATCATTAGGAAAATACCTAAATATTCTAAAATACATGCCTATACAAAAGGTTTATAGTTTTTGAGATAAATAATCATTTCAGAACTTGTTCACATCTGTGACCTTGACCTTTGAACCCATAACCTTCATTCATATATCAAAATGGTTGTTAGGCTAATACCTACAATATTCTAATATACATGCATATACAAAAAGTTAACAGCTTTCAAGATAATTAACCATTCAGGTATTCATTCACATCTGTGACCTTGACCTTTGAACTCATGACCTTTATTCATATATCAAAATGACCATTGGGCCATTACCTACAATATTCTAATATACATGCCTATACAAAAAGTTCATAGTTTTGCAGATAATTAACTATTTTGGTAAACTTGTACATCTGTGACCTTGACCTTTGAACCCATGAACTTAATCGATATATCAAAATGATCGTCATGTCAATACCTACAATTAACCAAAAATCCTACATCATTTTCACCAGAAATGTTTAAAAAATAGCATTTTTTATCAAAGGTCAAAAACTGGGACATGACCTTGACCTTTGACCTTGACATCAATCGGAAGAAAATCGCAAGACAAGATCAACAGTGAAAACTCCATACAATTATCTTCAGCCATTATGAAGTTATAACAATAAATGTCTCATTTTAAAAATTACATAATTTTACGCAAAAAACGCGTAACCTATTTTTCGTTCAATTTTCATGAAAAACACAATTATAGTGTATCTAGGTATCCTGAATCCAAATATCCAATCAAAATTTGCCTGCACCTTTTGGTTTCAGAGAAGAAGATTTTTTTGTCTTTTGGCTATTTATAGTAACGGCAGCCATATTGTTAGGCGTGGTCAAACCCCGAACACAATTTTGAAAGGCTGTTACCCAGGCATAATAATCACCAAGTTTCATCAAATTTGGCTCAGTAGTTTTGGAGGAGAAGATTAAAATGTAAAGTTTACGCACGACGCACGACGGACGACGAACGACGAACGACGGACGACGGACGGTGATAGATAGCAATAGTTCATCTGAGCCTTTCGGCTCAGGTGAGCTAATGAAAAACTTTCTTTGGTTTAATCTGTCAATGATCGGTTTCTAATTATAACCAATGAATGACGTCATATTATTGTTGTCGGAAAAGGGAATTCCCCTAAAAGTAGTTTCGGCTACTATGGTGATACGGAATATTGTATTGCACATGTGCGATACGGACCTTTGTATCACATGGAAAGAAAATGTAATGTATCGCTATAGTAAGATTCAATGGGTATGTGATAAGAAACTAGAATGCCAATCATTGGCAATTAAATATTATACCAGTTTTAATTTTACAGCACTAGACGGCCATTTCGGAATACAATTCCTCATCAGTAGTGCTTGGACCAAAATTATGAAACCAAAATTATTTTGAAGATGTTGAAAAGCTACCCAGAGGACCAAAATATATTTTACCAAATTAAGCTAAGGAAATAGTTTACATGAGGGAGTATACCTTAGTTTTTGAGAAATTTCAAATTTTAACTTGCAGAAAATTTAGACAATTATAGTATATTTCTGACAATAATACGGAATTATTGCCTACTGAGTTTGTGCTAGCTAGACAGTTAGAAGGGTTTTATATGCAAACCTTTTATCATCAATCCAATCCTGTTTAACATGTGTAAGAAAATTTTTCATTACATGGTATTTTAAATTGGATTTTCATTTCCACTTTATTCTATCAATTTCGAAACCAATCACCAATTGTAAACTAGGACTACAATGATGTACCGCTTTTCATTTTATCATGGTTAATTTTAAGACCATTTGATTCATGGTATGACAAAGTTACTTCACAGTATGTCAATCCCAAATTTACCATTCGTTTTTTACTCTGGGAGTTTAATTGTACAGTGAAACCTGTCTATAAAGGCCACCCAAGGGAAGCTGTAAAAGTGGCCTTTATAGACAGGTGGCCCTTATATACAGGTTCAAAAAACATGAATAAAGAGTAAATGGGCTAAAATTTTACTGGCCTTTTAAAGCAGTTGGCCCTTATATCTAGGTGGCCTTTAAGACAGGTTTGACTGTATACTGATTTTAGGTTACTTGGAAACACCGACAGCATGTCTGAAAGTGTTGAGATCAACATTGAAGTCCAAAATATGGATCACTTTTTGACTTTTGAAGAAATTTATGAAGCAAATCCTGGTTTTTTTTTAAATTTAAATATCGCTTTCAGTTTTCCCAATAGTTTGTTTTTTAAATGACATATGTATATCATTTCAGCCCTGTTGTAAACTGAAACTGGTTAACAATTTTGAGTCCTGAAAACAGAAGATAACAGGTAACAAATACAAGGAACATCACTAAATAGGTTTCTATGGTAACTTACGATTCTACTGAAATAACAAATGAATCCCACCATTCTACTTCAGGTATTTCACCTTCTTTCTGTAAACAAATAAAGTATGCTGTAATATTATTGTTCAAATAAGTGATGGCAAATGTTACGTATATCTGCTGCGCTTGGCCATACAAAAATTGTGGAACCAAGAGTTTTTAGTGCCACAACATCTCCAGACAAATAATGAAAGACCAAACCATCAAAATAAAAATACTTGAGTCAACAAGAGCAGTCTCTTGAGAGACAAATACCCGAGTCCTCCATGCCCCCACTATCCCCTATGAAGACTAAATCTAAGACTTGACCCCTTTACCTTTGATTTACACACCTAAATTTGGTATGTAACACACTGCTCATGTTGGTATACATTTGTGTCAAACTTGATCAAAAACTCTAACTGTCTCTTGAAAGCCAAATATCCCTCTCATCTACAAGGGTTTAATATTTTCTCACGACTTTGACCTTTCCCATATGACCTTGGTTCAAAGTCATGACACACCTTTGAACCATGAAGATTGTTCATGTAAAGTTTTATAACAGTTGTCCAAAGCAATTATGAGATATGGACAGGAAACAATTTTACATGGACAGACAGACAGAAAGGTGATTCCTATATACCACCCTCAACTAGTTTGTGGGATTTTACATGGACAGACAGGCATGGGGATCCCTCAAACTAGTTTGCAGGGGGTATAATGAGGAGGACACAATACTAAGGCAGTTGGACAGACAGAGTGATTTCTACGTTTGCTGTAAATATTGATATTATTTCCTTCTTTTTACATTGTATTTTTTTGTAAATTCACAAGAGTAAGAAGACACAAAAATAAAACTTTCACTAATATTTTACTTCAATATCATTAACTTGTATTTGCATTGATAATTAACGGATGACGTGAAAATAAAAGTATGCGAATATCTTGAAATGACAATACTTATGAAAACGAGTAGGCCACCTGTGTACGCTACAGAGGATGCTTACAACTAGAAGCGAATGAAACAGACTGAAGAAGAAGAAGATAGAAGATGACAGGATGCAAAAAAATTCTGCAAAACCCCTTAAAGTGTCGCCTCACTAGTATTCCAAGTCGAAAATGAGAGACCACAACTCACCAGTTCCTTTTTAGGTGCTATTGTTGCTAATTTGGCTGCTGATGCAATCCCCGTCTTTTTGGCAGCATGTGCTATTTCATTCTGTAACCTATCTAGCTGAGCCTGGAAAATAAATCCATCAAAATATTGAAAAAAAAAACAAAACAAATGCAGCATTAAGCTATTAGAAGCAAAAAAAAAATTAAGATTTGAAAATTTGTTCATTCAAGTAAGGGGTCTCATTTGTCATGCTGTCTAAAACATGTGATTACAGAGATCTTAACATTTCTCATGGTTTTGGTTCTATTCTAACTCTGGTAGATACTATGTGAGAAATTTTGTAAGTCCACTTGTTGCAGGTTGCAGGTTTTCTCTTTTCACTATAGTTTCCTCCACTATTCCAGGACCACCTTAATGTAAGTAAAACAATTTTACTCCACTCCACTACACTCTTTTAATTAAAACACATTACTGAATCATATGTTTATTAACTTTTGTTACAGAAATTTAAAATAAACATAAGTCACTTGTATACAATCTTAGAATAACGATCAGGCTTTTTTTCAAGATTCTGTATCTGGATTATTACTGTTAAGGGGATTATTTTTCGCGGGGTGAAAATTTTGTGATTTCTGAAATCTCGCATTTCGCGTGACGGTAATTTTCGTGTTACCAATATAAATGGGTGTATATTGTATATATTATGATATATTAACGTGTGTATGGTAGACATTTTCGCTTGGGTAAAATTTTTGCAGTAATTTCTTTAGCGTGAAATAAGGGAAAATTTTACCCACGTGCAAATTCCCCCCTTTACAGTATATTTCTAGAAATCAATACTGGTATATTCGAAATGGGTAGGGAGAGTGCTTAGTTCTGGTGTCTATAGTCCTGTAGTGCCGCTTTGAAACAGTCAAATGTCGCCTGATATGACGAGTAAACTGAATCTATTACATTCATTACATCAGCACTTCTTCAGCTATCAATGAAGTGCAACTAGATAGTTATCAGAAATATTTATTGGAATAAATAGTAAAATAATGAATACCTCTACCCCTGAAACTTTAACAATGTACAATATACATTTATTGCCTTTGAGCAAGGGAGATATGAACATTTGTTCACCTGCAACAAGTCATATTTCCTGAGGGCGAAGCACAAATGTTCATCTCTCCCTTCACTCAAGGGCAATAAATTGTTTATTATACCGAAAGATAACCAGGGTTTTTAAAAAGACAGAAAGAATGAAAAATATTTTAAGAAGACAGCCTGGAAGGTTAAAACACCAGTCCTTCATCAATATCTATCAAAACTCATTGGAAACAAATGCTAGAACATCGTGACCAATTTTCCATTGATGACATCATATCATTGTGGCATCATGGTGTGTTCCAAAGGTGTGGGATATTATGTTTTCAGAGGGATACACGATGTTTTCTCCAACCTAATCACATGATCCAATCAAATTACAGATCGTATCGTATTTTTCTAATGAGGTATAATAATAATTATTATATATATAATATTCCTAACCTTTGCTCTCAGTCTTTGGGCTATCTGTTCAAACTTTCCAGTCTCATGGAACTTAAACCCTCTTCTCTGTCGGACAGCTGTTTTTGCTCTACAATAAACACATACACATGCATATAAGTACAATCAAACCTGTTTCAAAAGGTTGGTTTGGTTGTTTGAATGTTGCTCAACATCGCATCACCAATTGGGATACAATTTTACTAACCTTTAAATGTAGGTGGTCTTTATATAGAAGTGGCCTTTCAGGAAGGTTTGACTGTAAACATTTATTTTTGTCAGTTATTACAGGTTTTTAAAGTTCAAAATTCATCGTATTTCCACACTTTTGTAAAACAAGGCAGTGATCATTATAAGTGGCTCTTCCACCATTGGACTCAAAATAATAATTTTGTTCCACATAATGAAAATCACTAATGTCCAGGGGACAGGGAAGGTTTGAATAATATTTACATATTTTTGTGAGTCGGACCGATTTTACTTGTACTAAAAAAAGATTTTTCTCAATATTCTAAAAACAACTTCAAATTTATGGTAAAATTGTTTCAAGAGAAATGTTTTAACCTCAAAAATCGTTCAAATTAGTTACTTAAAGCTTAAAGGGAGATAATCACTTACCCAACTCTAGGATCAAAGAAAACGCTGTCCGTTATTTCTTCAGGCGGTTTCTCTATTATACCTTTAAACTGCTCTCTACGTTTTGCTCTTATGTTTGCCTAAACAAAAATAAAATATAAACAATAATAATCTAAATATCTATCAATAGATGTGAAATCAATGTCAAAACCTGTCAGACCCCTTTTGAGATTAGTGTCCAGGGTATTAGATTTAGGAAAACAAATAAATAAATGTCATTCCATGGAATTTTGGGAAAAAACATAGTATAAATTAAGGGTTATATTTTTTATTTAATTTAATTTGGAAAAATTCACCAAAAAAATTGGGGGAAAACGAGTTTTTCAACTTAGGTGATGGGGTCCATTTTCACCCCCAAATTAAGCAGATTGACTTTCCTGAGTGGTGCTATATATAATAACCCACATATAGGGTGCTAATTTTGACACTTCCCCTTGACTGATTACATAATGACCCATGTATAGGTCACTAATTTGAATTCTGACACTTCCTCTTGATTGGTAACAAATAATGACCTACATACAGGTCCCTAATCTAAATTCTAACACTTCTGCTTGAAAACAATCCAATCATCATCCAGAAAATAGATTTATGAATGAATGCAATAAATATAGTCTGTTACGAAAGCATGACTTTGTGATTTTTTCTTAATTTTTCCACAACAACTGGGGTGATTTCCTTTTTTTTTTTCTTTTTTTTTTTTGCATAACCCAAAAATATACCAATTTTCATTTTTGTCTTACCCAAGTGTCCTTTTTGCATATGAATGGTCATATATAAAACCGAAATCTCTGTACATAGGCACAGAGAAGACTTACTTTCAACGTTGGCTTGTGATGTGTTAGTTGTATAGAGTAACTATGGGTAGACATAGAGAGGAGTCGGAGGACTTACTTTCAATGTCGGTGTGTGATGTGTTAGTTGTACAGCCTGACCAGTTTTAACATCTATAGTCCTGCCTTCTTCATCCAATATTAGAGGTGTTGGTCTGTATTGAAAAATCAAAAACATTTTTACCATCACATACAAATCTCTGGCAATATATCATGTATACAAATCAAGGTGAAATAAAACCTAGGACTGTCTCTTGAGGGTCAAATACTCCCCACCCCCAACATTTCATGTTTTCACTACAACCTTGACCTTTATGATATGACCTTGGTTCAAGGTCATGACACACACTTGAACCATGAAGATTATTCATGTGAAGTTTTATGACAGTCGTCCAAAGCAGCTATGGCCCCCTACACAATTTTACATGGACACATTCTCACCACTATAGTAGCTCAATTTGTAGAGTGTTTGCTCAGTATTTGGGAGATCATGGGTTTGAACCCAAAATTGGGTCTGAACAAGACTTGAGAATAGGTAGTGACTATTCTTTTGTTAAGCACTCAGTATTTAGAAGTGAAAGTCATGGGGTTCTTCAGAAGAGACCTTCAAAACTGATAACCCATGTCACAACAGGTGTGATGGAATGTTAAAAACCCTCCTTGCACATTTCCATGAGCGCACGGTCACTTCACCTATTGCTGGTGACTTCACGATATAAGTGAAATATTTTTGAATGGGAAACCAACCAACCAACCACCCACCAATCTATCTATCATCTATCTATCTATGTATCTATCTATCTATCTATTCATCTATCATCCATCCATCCATCCATCCATCCATCCATCCATCAAACCAATCAAACAATCAATCAGGAGTGACTTTCATAAAATCAACTGCTTTGCAATAAAATTAATTTCATAATCCAATGTTTGCTTACAATGACGGAGGAAGGTTGATTCCTGCAGCTTTCAGACCAGACATCTGGTTCTGTATCCGTGACTGAAGATCTTGAGCTCTGCGGACTTTGTCCATGGCGTCCGACATCAGAATTTCGTCCCTGGACATTGAAGATTGATATGAAGGAACTGGTGGAGGTAAAGTTGCCTGTATCTGAGCTTTCCTCTCCTGAATGGTCTTCTGTGCATTAGCCATCATCTCTTTTATCTAATAAATAATCAAAGGAATGAAAGTACTGAAACCCAAATTTTAACTGTTAGGGAGTGAATTGTTGTTTGAAACCAAATATGCATTATTACAGCTACAGTCAAACCTGTCTATAAAGGTCACCCAAGGTAACCAGTAAAAGTGGGGTTTATGGACAGGTGGCTTTTATATACAGGTTCAATTAATATGAATAAAGAGCAATTGGGATACAATTCTACTGGCCTTAATAAGAAGGTGGCCCTCTAATAGAGGTGGCTTTAAAGGCATGTTGGACTGTATTTGATTCGGTGGCTTACTGGTGGAGCTTCTGTCTGTTAACAAGTCATAGATTTAAACCCCAGTCGGGATATAAAACTTCAAAATTTCAGATACTGCTTCTCTGCATTACACTCAGTATTAAGAGAACAGAGTACTGGCTGATTCACCTGCTGTCAGTAAAATCTGACAGGGATGGCGGCGGCAGTATGCTTGTCTCCAACATAGTGACCATGTAAACTAGCACCTTAAAATCTCTCTGACACTGCTTCCTCACCCGGTGCTCAGCATTAAAAGGACAGAGTACTGACTGATTCACCTGGTATCAGTATAATCTGACAGGGGTGGGGGTGGTATGCTTGTCTGTAGTGATAAACATACTGCAATAGTTTTATGATAATTTTATCATAGTTTAAAAGTTTTCTAGGAAAAATTGAGGAAAAATTAGCAATTAAAGTTTAATAAAACCAAAATTTAAAACAATCAGTTGTGTTGAGTTGAGTAATGGTGTTTAATGTCCCAGTCAAGAATATTTCACTTATATCGAGGCATTGCCAGCTATAGGCGAAGGTGCAGAAATTTTGCCTGAATGGTGTGCTTATGGCATTATACAGCAGGGTTTTTTATCGACCCACCCATACTTGGACATGGGATCTTCGGATAAGTTCCCATCCGAAAGAAACGTGACTTTCATTTCGTAATGCCGAGTGCTTGGCAAAAGAACAGTCACTAACCACTTTTAAGTCTTGGGTCAAACCCAGTCAGGATTTGAACCCACGACCTTCCACTTACAGAGCCAGCACTCTACCAACTGAGCTACTGCAGTGGTATTCAAAACAATCAGTTGCTTACGTTCAAACAGGGGTATGATATAAACTCTGTATAAACCCTGTCTACCTGAGCCCTAGTGTTCATTGTAGAAGGGGCCATAAATCCCTTATTTTGCTGAATGACCCTAATAATATGGCTTTGGTAGGCCATATTTAACATTAAATGAATGCCAAAAATTTGATATTTTTGAAAGTAACCCCCCCAACCCCTTCCTGAAAAATCCTAGCTTAAGCACAGGAGCACCGACATAAAATCACATTACCTTGTCTGCTGTCAGCTGACCTGGACTTGGGTTTCCCGGACCTGGTATGATGGGAGCGGGTTCACTATCAACAAATCTTCTGGGTTTCTTAATTTCAGAATCTTCATCCCGATCTCCATCCTGTGATAATAAAGATGAAAATATTTTATGACATATGGTGTATCCTCTAAGATCCAGGCCTCAAAAATTTCATTAAATCAAACCACCTTTACATGCAATCAGATTTTGGTCTTGGTACACTGAATTCTTCAAGGCATATTTGTGAACTGTGCATAGTGTCCATCAAAGTTATTTTTCAATGAACCAAATAGAAATCAGAATCGATGTTTACTTTGAAATTTCTGATAGGAAATAGAAGGTAATTGTGCAAAAAACACTCCACCATCCCAAAACTTGCAACATCAATATAAGTGAAAGAATCTTGACTGGGAAGTAAAAAACTATTACTCCAAACCACTCTGGACAATTAACACAATCTGGCATAAGTGGGAGTGAATTACATGTAATTGAGAAATGAGCCAAAACATTTTACTGTCTTCTAACCAATGAAGTTGTTAGAAATTTGTCAATTTCAACTATTGCTTTAGACAATAAATAAATAAATTATCCTATTAGTATCTACTAAATTTTTAAGAAGGAAGAAATTGTAATGTAGTGAACTTGATAACAATCTGTAAACTACTCTCCCTCGCCGCTGATTCCATCATGATACATTTTTAATCTTGCGATCAATTATTGGGATCAGCTGCTCTAACGCCGAATATTTGAGCTTGGGCAATAATCGTGACATCACTGCGATCCGGGTCCTTATTTTGGTCCCCTAGATAAAACACTTCAGTACCAGTACTTACTTTTCTTCGTTTTCTCTCCTTCCTTGTCGAGTGTCTGTAATCATTCCAAACATCAAACAATTTATCTGAAAACTTGGTGGCTTGTTTTTCATCAAGAATAACTAATAACTTGTCTGAAACAATAAAATCATTCAAAAAATTACATTATGATTTTACTCCAAGATCTTTGTTTTGATTGGTTAAACTACTTGCATACGCAACACCATTTTTCATCATATTGCACTCTGGAACATAAAACACCACATTGCACTAAGCCAATCAAATCTATCGTAAGAAACTTGAATTGAACACAAAAAGAATGAATTGCACAATTAAATGATGTCACTGACACTATTGTTCATCTTTAATGTTTAGAGACAGTCGTTTTCATAAATAATTTTTATACCTTTTAAATTTTCGAAATCTAACTATCATATTTTGTTTTGGAAACAAAAAGCCCATCTAAAAATATTTTTAGTTTTACCTTTACTTTTTCCGTTATTCATCTACATAGAGAAAATTTTACATTTTTCACTCAAATTCAGCTGTAGTATGTTCCCTAGGTTACCCCATATGCAAATATTAAAAGGTTCAACTAAGGTCAACAATTACAATGTAAATCACGTATATATCACAATTATTATTGGCATCAGTTTTGACAAAATCATGGAGAAGAAAAATTTCAGATGACATGAAGTATGTAACTTTGAAGTTTGAAGTGTTTTTATTTGTGAAAAAGCATCAGGATCACATTATTTGAAAGTGGACAAACTGATTAAGTCTAAGACACAGGTGTGATTCAGGCGTGAATGTCAATGGTTTAGAACATGGGGTCCATACCGGGTGGTTTAGTTCTTAGTCTAATCACGATATTTGTAAATTCGCTGATTTGTTCTCTATATACAGAAATAAATGTAATGATTTCAATTTTTTGTGTATTTTTCCTTGTTAGTACTTTTGTTTTTAAACACAAATACTGTGGTTATTTTATGAGACACCAAATGATAATATAGCAATTTTAATTAAGGGCTGTCTCTAAGTATAAAAGACGCACAATAGTACATCATTTGTTGCTGTGACGCTGCTCTGGTACCGTGATGGTGACCAGTGTCGGAACATAAAAGGCAAAAGAGAATTATTAGTAAAATATAACACTTGTCCTCTCATTTTAAACTAGTTTACATGTAATAAAACAATTATATCATTTCAGTCAATGCAATATGATGTTTTATTATATAGCAATATATGCATCGCATAGAAATTAAACGATAAATCCTGAGGTGTTAGCGTGCAATATATATCGATATTTGCACGCAAACTTTGTTCCAGTCCGAGGTTTCCCGAATCAATTTTTCATATTGCACGCTTTGTCACATGACGCTGTTGTTTATAACGTCATACGATTGTTGTTACATGGCTGCCGACGTCATGGCTGTGTTGTTGTCGTATTGCACTAGTTCTTGTATCCGTATACAAAAACTAGTGCGATATTAATGTATTGTAAGACAAAATGGTAATTTTAGATAAAATACTAGTGGTAGGTAAACGAAATTTATTTTGCTGTATAATAAAAGGGTTATTTAACTGATATTGTGAAATATTGTTCCTTGTTGACTCGACGTTGGCACTCGCAATTCGTGCAAATGTCGAGTCAACTCGGAACAATATTTCACAATATCAGTTCAATAACCCAATATTATCAGCAAAGAAAAGTAATATTGACCTCAGCCTATGGCATCTACCATCTAATATTGCTTTTCTTTGCCGATAAAACATCATATCGCACTTACTGAAACGCTATAATTGTATATTATATACAGTATATTGCAATAAAGTTAAGCAATTTAGCAATACACAATATATTGTGATACAATTTTTTGGCTTATCGTTACACATCTGACCCTTAACAGGCATAGCTTTGTGAAATGCATAAATTTAAAATGTTTAAACTGTATACATACCAACAGTTTTATATTTGTCATATCCTTTGTCAATACAATTTAAAGCTGCTGTAACCAGGGAAGGCTCACTAAATCCCAAAAATCGATGTACGGTTTTGTCCAAGATGGACTTTAGATCGTCCCACTCTCTGTCGGAGAGAGACATAGTGTTAAAGACTGTGAAACTGCTTAACTAAGATATACTTCACATAAAACGATCAAGTCATTCAACTTTTTTGTAGACTTTTCTAACTCATCAACATGATAATGTGTATAGAAATGTTGTCTTGATACAGTGTGTAATCACATAACTGCTTGTCAATAACAGTTCCTTTGACGTTAAATTTTACAGCTCAATTTCTCCAACCTCCGAATCTGACTATGCAATGCTACATACACCTGGTCTTTGAATTCTGATTTTAATGCAACAACATCTGCAAAATAAAACTCTTAATTTTAGTATGAAGCACAAATCACTTTATGGCTTAAAAAGGTTGCGTCTTCGCTCACCCAACCAACTCTTAAATTCCATTTTATCAATGGTTTTACTCCTATACAGCTCACATGGCATTGTCATTTGTATTACTTCATTTTATTAGTACAAATGTATTCAGAATGCTTTGACCAAAGAAAAACAAAGCCTGGGTGAATTTTGGACTGAAATGGAAACGGGGGTTGTTGCAGGTCATTCCAAATGTAGCAAATTATCTGTCCTGTTAGTGGTCACAGAGCTGCCAACCCTATTTTGTGCAATTGCGAGTCTGTTTGAGAAAATGAAAAGAAGATTAAAAATGGTTGAGTTGAGTTGAGTAATGGTGTTTAACGTCCCAGTCAAGAATATTTCACTTATATCGAGATGTGGCCAGCTATAGGCGAAGGTGCTGGATTTTGCCTGTGCGTTGTGCTGATGGCATTATACAGCTAGGTTCTTTATCGTGCCAAGCCTACCAAGACACAAGACCTCGTTTATTTTAAGTTTCCATCTGAAAGAACCGTGACTT
This sequence comes from Anadara kagoshimensis, assembly GCA_021292105.1. NCBI lineage: Eukaryota > Metazoa > Mollusca > Bivalvia > Arcoida > Arcidae > Anadara > Anadara kagoshimensis. Next base: position 26,189,102 of record CM037868.1, read on the forward strand.
TCATTTCGTAATGCCGAGTGCTTGGCAAAAGAACAGTCACTACCCACTTTTAAGTCTAAGGTCAGACCTAGCCAGGGCTCGAACCCACAACCTCCCTCTTACGGAGTGAGCACTCTACCAATTGAGCTACTGCAGTAGTTAGATTAACAAGAGGCCCAATAGGGCCTGTGATGCTCAACTGGCAGCTAATTTACATTTTTGATAAATAACATGCAAATCTTGTGAAATGGCATTCCCCCTCCTTTTAGAATTGCAACTGGAACCAAAGTGGTTGGAAACCAAATTTGCATTGGTTTTCCATGTTATTGCTATGTGTAGGAACAGAAGCCAACTTGGATTTTGGCTGATATGCCAGACACAACTTTTGGATTACTGTTACTAAAGGACTTTTCATGCTGTATTGGGTTAGAATTGCCAATTCAGGAGAAAATTTTCAATGATTTGATTGAAACAAACATCTTATTTGTACACTGCCTAGAAATTGGGTCAAAATTTTTTTCCAGGAAAGGTAAAACATTAGGTCATAACCTTCACAATTGACCTTGACCTCATTTTGAAGGTAATTACAAGAATATTTCAAAACTGAAAAACCCCATGTCATTATCTGATCAAATAGTGAAGATATAACAATTTCAGCAATTGTTTGCATCCGTGACCTTGACCTTTGAACCCATAACCTTTCTTTATACATAAAAATAATAGTTGAATCAATATCTACAACATTCTAATATTATGCCTATAGAAAATGTTAATAGTTTCAAGACAATTAAGCATTTCAGTATTATTTCCTATCTGTGACCTTGACCTTTGAACCCCTGACCTTAATCTATATATCACAATGGTCGGCAATGGCAGCCATCTTGGATGATGCAGGAAGTTGATTTGTACAAACTTTATTCTACTCCACCTAGGGACTTTCCACACCAAATTTGGCATCATTTGGGTATGTGGTTTCAGAGAAGAAGATTTTCAAAGAATTGCCTAAATTTAGCATCTAATTTGCATATTCCGCTAATTACCAGCAAACAGAAAAAGTAACAGAAAAATCTGTTGCATATATTAAATGGCTAGACATCTACTTTCTAAATCTCAAATTTGAACTGAATCGGTCCAAAAATAAAAATATGTAACGACCATTTATAGGTTTTTGCTATTTATAGCAATGGCAGCCATCTTGGATGCCCCATGAAGTTGATTTGTACAAACTTTAATCTACTCCACCTAAGGACTTTCCACACCATATTTGGCATCATTTGGGTATGTGGTTTCAGAGAAGAAGATTTTCAAAGAATTGCCTAAATTTAGCATCTAATTTGCATATTCCGCTAATTACGAGCAAACAGAAAAAGTTACAAAAAAAAACCGTTAAACATATTAAATGGCTAGACATCTACTTTCTAAATCTCAAATTTGAACTAAATCGGTCCATAAATAAACATGTAATGACCATTTATAGGTTTTTGCTATTTATAGCAATGGCAGCCATCTTGGATGCCGCACGAAGTTGATTTGTACAAACTTTAATCTACTCCACCTAGGGACTTTCCACACCATATTTGGCATCATTTGGGTATGTGGTTTCAGAGAAGAAGATTTCAAAGAATCGACTAAATTTAGCATCTAATTTGCATATTCTGCTAATTACGAGCAAACAGAAAAGTTACTAAAAAACCCGTTACATATATTAAATGGCTAGACATCTACTTTCTAAATCTCAAATTTGAACTAAATCGGTCAAAAATAAACATGTAATGACCATTTATAGGTTTTGCTATTTATAGCAATGGCGGCCATCTTGGATGCCGCAGGAATATAATTTGTACAAACTTTAATCTACTCCATCTAGGGACTTTCCACACCAAATTTGGTTCCAATTGGCCAAGTGGTTTCAGAGGAGAAGATTAAAGTTTACGCACGGACGCACGCACACACACACGCTTCACCATGGCATAAGCTCAGCTGGCTATAGCCAGTTGAGCTAAAAATGGTGCGCTGTTGTGTAATTTCACAGAGATTTATATGGCTGGAATGGATATAAAACGGAGTTGCCACGTAGTTTTTCGATGGATTCTTGTGAATAAAGGTTCAGGTAAGCGATCTGACTGGTTCATTCACAGGCATTTGTTTCTATGAATGAAAAAAAAATCGAGAAATTACTATATAATAACACAAGGTGGTCATCTCTTTTTCAGGAGAATTACCACCAGTCCGCTTCAAACTGATTATTTCCATTTTTGCACGATAAAAATTCAAACAAACCTGGTACCGTTCGATTCAAAACACTTTTATCTTTACGGTAATACACATTTTTGTATCCCTCGATAACCCCTCGCTTGAATAATTGACATATTTCTCAGCTATTCCAACGACTACGACAAATATCACACTTCCACTATATTCACTTCCGGTCCGCTGCGCAGGGAATATGATGACCATATTTGATTGGTCGGTGAATAAATAGAATCACAAATCGAAAGTAGAAATTGTAAAACAGGTAAAACGACAAGAATGCAAGACGATATTGTTCAAAAGGCGGTAATGGCCCATTCCCTTGTTAATTTTAGGATAGAGTCACTGGAAAGAGTTTTGGTAAAGAATTGCCCGTAAACTTAAAGAAAAGTGTATAAATGTAAAGCTTACAGCCACTACAGGATAGCATCCCTTAATATAGGGGGACAAACTGTTCATTCGTGGTGTGGTATTGGCGATGGTAGATATTCGAACGAAAATTTACTGGACAAAATTTCTAACAATGAACATTTTTTAATATATAAGAACAATATTTTAACAACAGACTGCTTAATCATTGATGAAATTTCTATGTTGTCAAAACGCTTATTCGAACAATTAGAATATATTTGCAGGAAAACAAGAAAAAGTGAGAAAATATTTGGGGGAATTCAGGTACTGGGGGTTGGTGATTTTTTTCAGTTAGCCCCAGTTCCTGACATCCTAAAGGATGACCCAGGAGAATATTGTTTTGTCTCGGATATTTTTAAAACCTATTTTATTCATAAATTTGTATTAACTGATGTCATGCGTCAAAATCAGCCAGACTTTATTAAGGCTGTGAATGATGTGTCGAGAGGAAATTTACCTGATGACACTCTTAATTTAATTAAGCGCTTGAGTCGTCCTTTACCACCTGGCGAGGAACCTATCCATCTATGTGCACGGAATTTTGATTGTTTTATTTTTAATGCTTGTAAATTAATGGAAATTGAAGGTGATGACCATGTGTTTCATTCAGTTGACGAGGGTGATACAAACAAACTTGAGAGAATGCCTGTTCCTAAAACACTGCACCTTAAGATTGGCTGTTCTATTCTACTGCTAAAAAATTTATCTGACAAACTTGTCAATGGGTTAAGAGGTACTGTGGTGAAAATTGACAAAACTAATAAAACTGTTGGTGTAAACTTCCAAAATAAAAACTTTGAAAGTACTTTATACACAGAGTTGAGAAAGGAAACATTTACTGTCTTCAGTACCACTGACAATAAAGTTGTAGCAACACGTAGACAATTGCCTCTGTGTTTGGCATTTGCCATTACAATCCATAAGTCTCAGGGGTTGACATTAAGTAGGTTAGAAGTTGATGCCAGTTGCATATTTGCAGCTGGTCAGTTTGGCGTGGCAATAGGTCGGGCAACAGAAAAAAAGGGTCTACGTATAATGGGCTTTAATCCATCTTGTGTCATAAAACACGAGAAAATTTTATATGACTTTTATGATGACTGTGTAAAGTGCCATAAGAATTTTTTTCAAGACACAACTTGTTGCAAAATTGACTTTGTTCCCAGTCAGACTGAAGAGAAAGCACATCCTGCAATTTCAATCTTTGAGGAGGGGGAGGAATTATCTGATTTTAGTGACACAGAAATTGAAGAAATTGATTTTTTGATGAGTAGTGATTCTGATGTTCTTGATCCAGAGGAACAGGTTCATAAAGTCATTAACATGAATGAAATCTGTAGTATTTTTTCTGGAGAGAAAGTTTCGCCAAGAGAAAAACTGGTAAGTTCTTATTTTAAATCATTAACTGAAAACAGAATCAATACTGTGGAAACTTTTTCAAATAAACTTTTTCACAAATTCAGTGATATTTTTCAAGCAACATGTGGAAATGTTAAAACAGTGTCAACAGATTCAAAGATATGGACAGCATTCTGTACAGAACTATACAACTTTTCTGTATCTGCAGAATACACTGCTCTTGTTCACTTGATATCTGATGGTGAGCCCTCAGATATCTATTATGAAATCTGTAGTAACATTTTTGATAAAGTGAAGTCTTTAGTAATAGAAAAACAGTCAGAACATTTAACTGTGTCAAAAGATACAACAGGAAAAGAAATTTCTGAATCTGTTAAGGGTAAGTTAAGATATATATTTGGACGTTGTGTTGCGAAATGTAGATATCATCATATGAAACATGCAAAAAACAACATGTACAATAAAAAAAGTAGAATTTCAGTTGGGAAAGCCTTTTTGAAAGTTAAAATGTTAGACTCGTTAACAACAAGTTATGCAGATTTGGAAAATAATTCGGAATATAAGGAATCCCTTTTCGAAACACAGCGTAAACAAAATCTCTCCCAAGGATTAACCAACATCATTGATTCTGCTTTTCTTTTTGTTCAAGCGATTGAAAAAGAGAGACTTTCTGTTCAAACTGAAAGCAATTTTAAATTATATGGAACGGAATTTTTAAATCACTGTCATTCTGTCCTCCTAGAAAATGAAACTCTTTTCAACAAATGGAGAATTTTGTTTCAGTCTTTTGAACAGTCTGATAAATATTTGTTTATTGATAAAGATAGTGCAGATCATTGTTTGCGAGAACTTTATTCTGACATTATTCAGAGATTTTGTCGTGTGGCTGACAATCAGTTTAGGAAAGATTTCATTCATAAAGTTGGTAAAAAAAAACTGATGCATTACGCAAAAGGGTTGATGTTAAGTCTACCCTTACATCAGAACTGAACATCAAAGCTTTCTGTAATGACAAGTCTGCCAACAAACTAAGTACACATCTGAAGTTAAAATCTTTCATATTTGACCATGGAATGTCATCTTTAAAAAACTTTACAAAGACAGATTTGATAAAATTAGTCAATGCATATGGAATTGAATTTTCTAAAAATGATGCAAAGGATTCATTAAAAAAAAAACTATGTCTTGTTATCCGCGAGTCAGACAGTATGCATTTCCCTCATTATCTGACAACTGAAAATCCAATTCCTGATACCATACCAGTACCTCCGCCATCTACTTCAGATTCACCAAAGGCCGGACCTTCTGTGGCATCTGCTGGTCCTTCTGTGGCATCTGTTAGTGTTTCACAACCACCTAATGCAAATCTGAAAAAGAGGAAAAAAAGGTCATCAAAATATTCATCTAAGAAAAAATCTGCAAAGAAAACACATGAAACTGAAACTATTTGCCCGTTATGTAATTCTGTATATAAAGATGGTGAAGATTGGATTGCTTGCGACCTTTGTGACCGGTGGTATGACAGAAAATGCATTCAAGTATCAGAGACTCAATGGAATGAAATAGAAGAGAGTGACTGGTTCTGTCCCGAGTGCTTGAAATAGGTACATATATACTGGTTTACAAAAATGTGTGCATGTCTAAAACACAAATCTAAGATATAAATATTATTATTATTCTAATTATGTTTAAAATTGACTAATGCACTCATTACCTAATTCATTAATTGCATTCATAATCAAATATAGTGACACAGCACATACATATAAAATAACACATACTCTATATCATCAAAGCTTTCATATCAAGCCTTAAAAGACTTACAAAGCATATTAAATGTTTAAAAATTTCCTAATACATATAATTTATAATTACCAAATTCATTCATTATTCATGAACTGACTAATCTATTTATTCAATTGTTTAATTATTAATCAAAGAATTAATTATTAATTAAATTATCATTTAGATTATAATGAATGAATAACTATTTATTTCAAATGGTAATATAATTATAAAAAATAAAAAGAAAGTGCAATTATTTTATTCTTGTATAAATAAATTAAATTTGTTCATTATCTAATTTCTGATTTATTAACAACTTGATTCATAATAATTTCTGTATTTCTATTTTTTTTTTGAAAAAAAAGGTTTATTTATTTTGATATTTTATTTTATTTTATTGCATTTATTCATTATTTATTTTATTTTATTTTATTATATATTTATTATTTATTTTTATTTATTAATTTATACTTAATGGTATGTTTAAATTTACAGTGACCTTTAATGGTGGTCCAATAATAAATGAAATTTATTTATTTGATTTATCAAGTTATCTAATTTCTGATTTATTAACAACTGTAATTTCTGATTTATTAACAACTTTATTCATAATAATTTATGTATTTTTATTTCTTTTTGAAAAAAAAATTATTTTATTTTATTTTATTTTTTGTCTACTTATTTATTATTTACTTATTATTTATTTATTTATACTTACTGGTATGTTTAAATTTCTTTGATGGTGGTCCAATAGCAAATGGTTTTGCAGTTTCACCTCCAGCATTTGACTTTCTGGATGTTGTAGTTTGTCCCAATATTATACTGTTTATTCCAGTTCTATATTCATTATAATTTGGATTAGTATTGGCGCCATGATAAAGTGATCTTTCTTGACAGAAAACATTTTCGATTATGTCACTGTTAACTCTACTGGGGACCAGTTCAATATTCAGTTCATTTGTACATATTTCCACAAGAGAAATAAATCCGTAATACATATAGTCCAGGTCTTCTCTTGTTTCCATTGTCAACAAAGACTTGTATCTTTTGTTGGGCTCATTGTCACTGATTTCCTGTTTTTCCCAAGACTTAAACCAATTATATGACTCAGTGAGGCTGTTTAATCTTGGATCATTTCTGTCTTTTATGGGCCTTGAGTCAGTAAAAAATGATACAAAAAAACTGGTATATTTCAAAAACTCTAGCACTCCTATCATTTCAGCCTGACAAGTATCATTTAAGGTTGAAGAGTAACATCTCATTAAATGCAGCATATCATTATCAAGGACCTGAAATGCTAATTTGTTCCGCATTTTTTGAGCATTAGTTGGGAAAAGGTGTTCATCACTCAATTTATGATGGATTGGAAAAGTGTTTGTAGAGCGATCCCACTGGTAGGCATCAATCCACATTTTCCAAATGACAAAGTGCCCATCCACTGTAAGCAGTCTTTGGTGACTTTGTAGGAAACCACTACTTAATACACTGTTTCTAATCTTTTTGATAAGATGACATGGGTCCATCATGAATACTATTTTCTTGGTGGGATTTTTATAATATTTAGCAACCATCTTCATTGAGAGTGGATCAGATTTTGAAAAATGCATTTTTAAAAAAGCCCTGTTGTTGGCAGACCCATCCATACAGCAATATATGGGTTTGAACCCCCATTTAATCAATTCATCTATGCACATCCAAGTGGTAATAAATATTTCAGCTGGTGGGGCTTGAGTGTTAGGAAAATTTGCAAAAGGCCACCTGAATCCAGTAAGACCAGTGAAAACATACTGTTGAACATGATTAGCTAATTGACAGTCAGTTATTTCTCCATTATTTAATGCCTGCATTTTTCCAAGGTCTCCTCCAGTGAATGTTAACCCATATAATTCTGAACTTTGACCAGTGTGTATAATCTGGAGATCCTCCTGGATTGCCATCTCATCCAGTATAATACCCCCATAATAACCCTCAGGAATTGAAATTTGTCTCATTGATTCATTGTACATCCACTGCATCATATTTGGTACAATTCCAGGCTTCTGTTGAACAGCATGTTTGTAAACTTTAAGTAGTTGTTCAGATGGTAAGAGAAGCCATTTATTTAATGTTAGGTCTCTGTAAACAGCAGGATTTCTGTTGTATAAACTCAATGACATACAAATAATTTCTTTGTCCCAGCGCATACCTTTCTTATTGTTAATATTTGATGCTACTATTTGTGATTGCATAAGTGACAGCTGGTTGTCATGTAAATTAGGAGCTAAAATTTTAAGTTTTATTAAAATTTCATCTTTTGAAAGAGGTTTGGGTATTTTATTTTCCTTTTCACCAACTTTTTGTAATTTTTTTCTATTTCTTACAAATACTGTACATTTTTTACAGGTGGTAGAAGACTTCAGTTGCAGTTTCAAACACCGTATACAGTCTTTGTGTTTCAGTATATATGTTATGTTGTTGCCTGATTGCATTTGAACTTTAATACATTTAGAACTGTCACTTAAAGAATGTTCATCTTGTTTAAGGATTTCATAGCCTTGCATGGTTGTAAAATAGACATACAGTGAAATAAGGCAGGTATTGATGAGTTGGTATATCTGATAGTGTCTGGAATATAATATTCTTTTAAGTCTATAGGGGTATGATCCATTTCAACAGACACTGAATTGCAAGCAGTAAGTTTCAAATAAAGTGTTGATGGTTGTCCGTTAAATCGAACTTCAGATAAATGACCAAATGTAACTGAGATGGAGTCTTTATGAAAGATAAACCAGTTAGGAGGTAACATTTTGTACACACTTTCAAATGGAATCTCTTTGTTACATACAGATGGTAGTATTGAAATATTTTTGTAACTTTGTAAAAGTTTCCCTGTGGTCTGACAGTGGACTGTTGATTTTTGTACATTTTAAATAATACAGATATTAAATGTGCAACAAGGTTAACACTTATATGCTCATGATCCTTGTTTTGGATTATACTGTTTTCTTTCAATTGTTCATAAATTAAATGAAGAGATGTATTTCCAGTATTAAATGCAAGATGCTCTGATAACCTACAAAGTAAACAATGTTTTGCTTATATTAAGTATTTAAAGGGAGCCATTTTCATTCTTAAGAAAAAGTTTCTTTTTATTTAAATTGAGCCATTTCATTCTTGAGCAAAATCTTATATTTTAACTTATTTTAAATTTTATTTCTCTTTTTTGTAAATATTGCTACTGAATTTTATGGTAAGCCAAATGGATTTTCATTCAATAAATAGAGATATCTGCATTTCAAATACAGATATCTACATTCATAATACAGATATCGACATTTGATATACTTAATAAAGATATATCTATTTCAAATATAGATATCTATATTAAACGAACATTCTAACCCTAAATAAATATATTTGAATTTCAAATACAGATATCTGTGTTACAAATGAAGATATATATATTTCAAATACAGCTATCTCTATTTAGTGACACTGAAATGCAAAAAAAGATATCTTTGTTTCAAATACAGATATCTTTATTTAGAAGGTGATGGGACTTTTTATATTTGATTATTAACTTTAGTTTCATATTTGATGTCGGTTAATAACTGCTCCCTCACCACCATTTTAGAGACCCATTAAAAAATTAGTTATTTGTTGATTTCAATTGGGGATCACTAAATTTTTTTTCACAGAATTCTGAATATGAAACTTTGACCACTAAAATGAAATTGTTACGACGTAAACGTTTAGCTACATAAGTACAGATATCTGCATTTGACTTTATTTAATCAATTAGGCCGCAGTGGCCGAGTGGTTAGGCAGGGCGCCAACAATCATGTGGTCTCTCAGCAATGAGGTCGCAGGTTCGAATCCGCACAGCGCGGCCTTATCTGAGAAAGGGTTTGTTCAGTTCCCTTACCGCAGGTCGGTGGTTCTACCTGGCGTCTCCTCGTGAAACCAGGGTCTTCCTCCACCATGGAAAACTGGACGCCTCGTATAAGTGAAATATTCTTGAGTAGGCGTAAAACACCTTACCCTATTTAATCAATGCATAAACATGAAATATAGATATCTCTATTTCAAATACAGAAATCTATATTTGAATTAGAGATATCTGTATTAAAGCATTAATTTTTGGAAAATGTAGATATCTGTATTTGAAAGAGATATCTTTATTTGAAATAAAGATATCTGTATTTAAATGTAGATAACTCCATTTTTGAATAAAAACCCATTTGGTCTGCCATAGAATTGCATATCAACTAAATATATATTGACAATCAAAAATTTCTCGATAATTTTTTTTATTCATGAAACAAGTGCCTGTGAGAAATATGCACTCTCATGAACATATAGAACATAATAAACTTTGAACATTTTTTTTTTAATCTTTTTTTTTTTTTTACTGCATAAATGTTGTGCCAGTCCATAAATCTGATCCCCCCCCCCCCCGTACAAATGTAGGTACCGTCATTTTTTTTTTAACTCTATGCTGCATTCTCCATGTTTACAGAAACACAAATTTGACTAGGTACTAGTACCATAGAAAGCCTCATTTGGTACTATCTCCTTTATATATTCCCCAAAACGTCAATATAATTGGCTGTATTACAAATTGAGAGTTCTCTCATTATACTTACCAAAAAGTAATTGCAAAATTATTTCTGCATTCACTCATTTTGAAAAGTATCAAAATTGTCCGTTTTAAATTTCCCACCAAATGTCAATTTGATTTCATCGGGAGTTATCGTTCTTATTTGGAAACCCTCTTGACTTGTCATGGCGTACATGTTGAGAACATAAATATAGTCAAAATAATAAAACACAGATTTTAAATTAAGATATGTATTATTTTGTTTGTGTAAAAATATAAATGTTAAAACTGTTATACGTTTATATTTTTTAAACAACTCATTTTATTTACTCAAAATAATATTAACTGCGGACCGGAAGTGAATATAGTGGAAGTGTGATATTTGTCGTAGTCGTTGGAATAGCTGAGAAATATGTCAATTATTCAAGCGAGGGGTTATCGAGGGATACAAAAATGTGTATTACCGTAAAGATAAAAGTGTTTTGAATCGAACGGTACCAGGTTTGTTTGAATTTTTATCGTGCAAAAATGGAAATAATCAGTTTGAAGCGGACTGGTGGTAATTCTCCTGAAAAAGAGATGACCACCTTGTGTTATTATATAGTAATTTCTCGATTTTTTTTTCATTCATAGAAACAAATGCCTGTGAGTTGCAGCGTAGAATATGACGATTGAAACGGAGAAAAAAAAAAGACTTTTGTTGTACCCCAGGTTGTACAGAAGTCTTAAGTATTTCACAATCTTCACAATTCATAATCCAAAAATATTTGTCAAAGAGTTTTGATTATTAAAGCATTTATTTGATGTATTTATTACAGCCGAAAATCATCTGTCAAAATTACTGGACAGTAGATATCAAGAAATGAATTTCATCTTCTATAGAATTACTATAACATTTAGTGCATAATTTATCTTTTTCTATTTTGAATAACGTCCAATTTCAATTTTTTATCTGTGATGTAATTCTTAATCTGGTTATATTTAAATAATCCAGGCCCCGGTTTCAGTATCATTCCTTAGCCAAGATTTTCCTTAACTTAAACCTTGCAAAATTTCAAATCTTTATAATTTTGTTAATTTTGAAGATATGGAGGAATTTAATGTGTCATTTTTAAGATCACCTCTAGAATAAAACATTTGCATTTAGTTTTGATAAAAATATTCACCAGTAGTTCCAAAAAGAGATTAACAAAATTTGCTAAATTTAAGTTAAGGAAAATCTTAGCTTAGGAATGATTGTGAAACCGGGGCCAGTTTTGTTTTCCTTATATCTGTGTATGGCTAATGTAAAATTTAATATTTTATAATGTATTAAAATCAGTTTGGCAGTCTTTTTTAAGGTAAAATAAACAAAAAATTTCGAAAGAATGAAACTTTACTCTAAAAATCTTCATATTTAATTTGATCAACGCCAATTTAAAGTATTCTGTGTTCAACGTCGCTGATTATATATATCACATTTCTTCTTCCTTATTTAACTTTTTTTTTTCATTTTAAGAGGTTCTGAATATATTAAACAAATTTAAACCGCACAAACATTTTTAACTGTTCATTTTGAAAATTTTATTTTGATTATTTTTTATTATCATAATTTCATTCTGTAAATATTTCTCGAAGTCAGAACTTCTGTAATAGAAAATTACTGGAACCGAGAATCTTTATTTCAAAAGTGATAGTTTTGACTTGTACGAAAGTGTATATTACATATTTTTACCCACAGGTAAAGGTTGCTAATTAATGTTGATAATCTGCATACCTTATCAACAGACGCGGTAACTTATTGATAACGGAAGCAAATTCCAAATTCCCATTGGATCAGATGATAGTATATTATACGTGGAAAATGTACCTACATGGTGTTAATCTCATTAACGGATTAATTAATTACCTTGATTTATGATGAATATTATGATTCTGAATTACTAGTACCCACACTAGTTTTAAAACTGCCGTGAATTAATACTTCTAATTTCATGACTTCGTATAGTTAATGACTGTGTATTCAAATAAATAAATAAATAAATAAATAAATAAATAAATAAATAAATAAATAAATAAATAAATTCATTCATTCATTCATTCATTCATTCATTCATTCATTCATTCATTCATTCATTCATTCATTCATTCATTCTAAACTTACCGTTGAAGAGCACATGAAATAAAATTCTGTGACGTTGAACCAGCTACAATTATAGACTGATAGATGTTTGAACTATATTCTCAAAATGATTTTTAATTTTAATTTTTATTACTATTATTATTTTTGTTAAAAAAAACTTTATAATGAAATAAAATTTAAATTCTTTAATTTCTAAAACGGAAAACTTTGGGTGTAAATTCTGTAACGTTATGCCGGTTACCTGTGAAATACCGGTAAAAATCCGGCGTAGAATTTTGTCATCTTTAACGCAAATTGGAAGCAAAAAGTCGTTTATAAAAATGTAAAAATATCCTGAGAAACAACAAATGTCGAAAAATGTAACCATAATCAAGATTTTGGATACTATAAGGGGAAAAGGGTGAAATAAAGGCAATTTTTTAAACAAAAATAGAAGGAAAGACATCAGATATAAAAATAATTTTTACACCATAGGCACGGGATTATTTCGATCTTTTATAACTTATGATAACAAATTGATGGTTTAATGGTAAAAAATACTTTTTCAACGATTTAATTCACGTTCCTTCATAATTTAATTACTGTAAATCGGAACTTGAGCTATTCGGGGTCTATCGATGAGGAAAAGTTGTACTATGGCAAGTGATTGGTTTATTTATTTTTTTAAATAGAAACAATTACTAGTTCTTACTCTCAACTAATAACTGTTTTTACTTATTTATATACCACTTTATTTGACACATAGGAAAGATATATCAACTACAGATAAATTTACAAACGTAGACATCTTTTTTTTTAACAGCCGTGTCAACTTTCGGTTTCCTTTTTGGTTGCTGTAATTTAAATAATTTCTACAAATAAATGATTAATACACACTGTTTTTACTTTCTGTATTATTTTATTTCTTTTATTCGTCATAATTGTTGGTGAAAACGATAACGAAGAACTACTAATTCACAATTTTCGACAGCGTAACCGCATCTCAATGTAGTCTTTCTTCAGCAACCTGTTGGACTTGCCCCCCCACGAGACTTAAACGAGACTTCGGTAGACGCGAGACTTTGTGTTTTCGAAATGGTGAATACCACCACAGTAGTCCATATGTAGGAGGTTGATATTCGAACCCCAATCTGATCCGACAATGGGGTTCTTTTCAACTAGCCATAAAAACCAATGATGGTGTGCCAAAGAACTGTTCCTTCGCATTGTCCAGAGTGCACTGCAAAGAAAGAGAACAATTTCTACCTCTTCACTTATAGCTGGTAACATCTCGATATAAGTGAAAAAAACTTGACTAAAGCATTGAACATGAAACAATTATTGAATCAATTTGTTATAATCAGTGTTTCCGATAACGCAAATTTGTGCGTAATTTACGCATAAAAAATCAATTTGACCCCCTATTTTTTCCTGAGAAAGTCAGCCTGACGCACTGAATCTGATCTCCGAAATTCAAGTTTTAACCATTATTATTTTTCATGTTCGACGTGGTCTTCGGTCTTCACGTCGTAATTATTCAAAAGTGAAAGTAAAATTATTTTTAGAAAATCAAAAACCAATTTCTGTTCGAACTTTTCGGGTCGTTTCTCCATGTCTTACGATAATTTAATAAAGTGCGCAGACGTGATGCGCATTAAATTTCACGTAAACAATGTCAACCTTGATGAGTTTTGGCTTTACAAAGCCTTCAAAAAAACCATCGCAAGTGGACAATAATAACAATGAGAACCAAACCGAAGGTATAAAAATCCCAAGCAGCTCTACCGTGAAAAGAACATTTAATTCCCGATGGTTAGAGGAATACAAATGGCTGGTATTTTCAGATGGGAAAATGAAGTGCAGTAAATGTATTGCCAGCAAACGATCGAATCCGTTTGCCTTCAGTGGCTCAATAAACTTTCAGCGTTCGGCCCTTGAACGGCACCAAGTTTCTGATGACCACCGCATAGCCACCAGTAATAAAATACAGTCCGAAACTTTCACCAAGACTGTTAATGAAAAGTTTGACAAAATGAAACCATCAGTGGTAGCTATGGTGAATAGACTAGTACTGTACAACCAGTCTTGAATGGATTCAATGAAACTTTACTTAAAAAACAAGATCCAGTAGTTTCATGTTAAAAAAGTACTATTCATTAATGCACATGGTTTAAACTTAACAAAGTCTCCTAGCTACAACATATTGTGACCCTTAAAATTTTCATTTGACCCTCAGATATTTTTCCAAAGGGTCATGAAAACCCCCAGTATGAAAAAAGTCCAAAAACACTGATAATATTGAATGAAGTGCGAACAGTGACATTATTTCTTATGCAAATCACGAAAAAGGAAAAAAAGTTTCCTAAATTATTACACAGGGGCCAGTTTCATAATAAAATTTAAAAAATACCGATAAGTATATAAAAAAGAGTAAAGGGGAACAACGAATCAGATCTTTCAAGTGTAGGTGCTCCGACAAAACTCTACATTACTTTTTTTATTTGTGTCCGATCATCGTGATCTTGGTGTCATTTTGTTCCCAGATAAATATTCTTTAAGTTGGCATTCAATTTTTGGACATAATTTAAAATCTATATAAAATGTTCAAACGAAAAACAGTGTAATTTTGCCCGATGTAGCTGAGCCCGTCCATGTAAAAGTAGCTTAAAATTTGCATTACGCTCATGTTTTTCACTACCAGCGTCCGTGTCAGCTACAAATGCTGATGTGAATCGAAGAACTAAACAAAAATCCTATTTTGTTCCCCTTTACTCTTTTTTATATACTTATCGGTATTTTTTAAATTTTATTATGAAACTGGCCCCTGTGAATTATTACTTTAACTGGTTGTTGACTCGACTGAGAGAGGGGTCCAAATTGAGTAATGGTTCATAATCTATGGTACGAGTATCAAACTAACTTGTATTTGATTGGCATATGTCTTGTATTGTTATGATTCTTCTATATAATCATTTGATTGTCATATGTTTTGCATTGTTATGAGTTTTCTCTGTAATCAGCTCGACCTTGTTTTTTTTTTTTTGGTGTAAATGCTGAATAAATATGAAATAAAAAATCAGTATGTCTACATTGTATGCCAATATTATTATGTATGTTTGATAATGTTTAGATAAAAATGAAGCAAGTCATTTTTCTTTTTATATAGAAAAAGAGTATTGAGAATATTAATTCTCGTCTGGCTCTGGTAATGAAGAGCGGAAAATATGTCTTGGGATACAAGCAGACCCTGAAGACACTACGTCACGGCAAAGCTAAGCTGGTCATCATAGCCAACAACACGCCACCACTTAGGTAAATATTTAATGGGAATATTTCAATTACTTTTCAAAAATCCATAGCATCTGTTATTGTTCCCCCAATTTTGCTGTTTTCTATACCAAATTTTGCAAAGTCTGTATAATAAATTTTGGTTTCATTTTAATTTTAAGACTTTTACATCATTTTTGGCTGCCATCACATCAGATATTTCCCTCTCTGCGAAAGATCTGAGGATAGAATAGCTGGAAGTCTGTCCTGTGAACTGCATACTTCCAAGATTTAAATGGCTCCACTTATCAGCGTAAAATTTAGGTTTAGATAAAGGCAACTGACATGTGAAATGGAATTCATATTTGCCAGTTTGAAAATTCATCTTGGATTAAATCATATTATAGTAGTACTTTTACACCAATTGGTTATGTAACACAATATATGTTTATATTTAACTTATGTTCCAGTCAGGTGTTTTGATTTTTCCTGTCATATTTTGATTTTCTGTAAAAGACTTAACACAATTATCTTTATCCTGAAAGCATAAATCCCAATCTGTTTAAAAAATAGGTATGGTTTTTGTCATGTAATATAAGTATAAAGAACCCAACTTTTGTGATCAAGTACTAATTACAAACAATTAACCATATTTGAAATGAATTAATATAAAAGTCAAAAATGGCTGAAAATACAAATACTTGACTGAAACTTTGAGATTTGTATTATGAATTTGGAAAACGAAACTATATAGTTTATATGACTTCGGAGTCTTGTAACGGCAAAGATGAAGTCGGCATTTACTAAACAAAACTTTAATTTTCTAATCTGAAGAGATGAAAGTTCAGGCTGATAAGATGTCACAGGTAAAGTACAGGGTAGAGTGCAAATAATAACCTCTGACATGATTTAATATACAAGAGGGAATTTAATTGGTTCAGATAGAAGGAACAAAATGCCTCTTACCAAACCTAAATACAAGAGGGATTTTGATTGGTCCAAATGAAAGGTAATTTTTGCCTGGATGAACCAGTTAGTTAGATGTTTGAAAAAAATGTTTTTCATAAGTCCTGTATGATTTTAAACGTGTTAAGATTAATACTAAAATTTTCAGTGATTTTAATCAAGAATAAACAAGTTGTATTTGATACCTCTCCTTAACTTCTACTTTTGTTTTAGTTTCTACACTAATCCAGGGTTCGGAATTCCCCAGGTCTGAGGTCCAGGCCCCGGTTTCACAATCATTCCTTAGCTAAGATTTTTCTTAACTTAAATCTTGCAAAATTTCAAATCTTCATAATTTTGTTAGTTTTCAAGATATTCAGGAATTTAAGGTGTTATTTTTAAGATGACCTCAAGATTAAAACATTTGCATTTAGTTTTGACAAAAATATTCATCAATAGTTCCAAAAAGAGAATATCAAAATTGGCTAAATTTAAGTTAAGAAAATCTTAGCTAAGGAATGATTGTGAAACCGGGCCCCAGGACCTTTTGATTTTGCATTAAGACCCTTGATATATAAACTGTAAAAATCTGATGGACCTGTCATATTTTAACAGGATAATTCTATTTTTTCTGTATAACACTGGTAGCATAATGGCCATTATGACGGAATTGAACTTTCAAAACTTAACGTGGACACACACACACACTCCACCCCCGAAAAATAGTTCCTGGACCATACCATTACAAAAATAATTTTGTATATAAATATAAAATACAAATCAAATACAAATAGTTGAAAGATGTATGCAAATTTAATATTTTCTTTTCTAACAATACATAATTGTAAAACAATTTGTGTATACAACAAATATGTATGTATATATTTTAAAAATTTTAAAAAGCACAAAATTTAATTTTTAAAAAAAAAATATTTTTTTGGTTAGAAAAACAACTTTGTATGAGTTTTACTAAATTGTTTACTAAACCCTTGTACAAGTCCTTGTCAAATTGTTGACTAAACTTTGGAAAGACAAGATCCATCTTGCAGGAAAACCGAGTTCTATACCCTTTAACAATTCTCTGAATGTTGAATTTCGAAAGTTCAATATATAACATTTACCTTTACAGGAAAAGTGAGATTGAATACTATGCTATGTTGGCAAAGACTGGAGTTCATCACTACACTGGAAACAATATTGAACTTGGAACAGCTTGTGGAAAATATTTCCGTGTGTGCACACTCAGCATCACAGATCCAGGTAAGAATATCCATGTGTTTCAGCATGTGTTGCATAAACCATACAGTTTTACATCTTGGAAATACCAGTAATAAACTCTATATAGGGACACTCCAGGGAAGCTAAACCAATCTGTAAGGGCTATTCAATGTCAATTGCTAAAAGCTGGATGTCGAAAGTGGTTTCCTTAAGCTGGTTAGATGTTGACCCTTGTTTAGAGGTTAAACAAGTAAAATAAAAATGGCTGAAAGCAGCTTATGGAGGTTCACATATACATGGCCACAGATGCAAATGAGCCAAATCACTGATTTTTAAAGTGTTGAGTGGAGTAGAGAAATAGTTTTATGCTGTCAACTTTAACTTGTATTGAGTTGGTCAGTTTGGTAATGGTAGTTTGGAGTAAAATGTGATGTAAAACTGTGTAACATAAAATAATATTGTTCCTTTTTGTCTGTTTGTAGGAGATTCTGACATCATCAGAAGTATGCCATCAGAACAACAGCAACAGTAGATGTATGATGTACCTGTGACTGAATTCACTGTAACATTGACATCACAATAAATACTGTTGTTGTATATTATCTTCTGTTATTTTGTTCGGGATGTTAACATCCCTGTTGGAAGCTGTTAGTTCACCTAAGTCAAGATTATTTCACTTATCAATCAGGGCCTGGTTATTCAAAACCAGGGATTTATCAAGGGTCTATTTAGGGCCGAAATTTGGCCCCTTTCCCAAAGGAAAAACATTGATTTTTTCCCAAAATTGGCTGGGAAAATTCCCAAATAGAAAATTGTGTTGTTTTTAAATGAAAACGAAAGTAAATTAAGCACTGATAAACACTAAGTGGCAGAAAAAGATTATTCTGATTCAAGAAGTGATTATGAGAATTATAAATTCCCAGTGGCTGAAAGTAACGATTCCAGTTCTGGGGATGAAGAGGTCAGTGATTTAAACATTAATGGCATAAAAAATTGTGTCGAAGTTTTCCTAAAATGAGCAAAAAGTTGATAGTTTTTCCCAATTTTTAGTTTAGGGCCTTTTCCCAAAAGACCCTGATAAATCCCTGAAAACTGTTAGCTTAACCAAATGGTTAGCTGAGCTCAAAATGTGAAAAAGAAATGTTCTATGTTCCCATTCCTGGTAACCAAAATCGCCATTGGCTACTAATTTCTGAGGAATTCTTTCAAAAAGTAACTTATTTTTGCAAATTTGTGGAAAAATACTTTAAAAAGGACTATATTTTCACAAATTTTGGAAATTTGGCTACTAATTATTTTAAATTTATGGAAACCTAGAATGTTTTATATTAAAATACAGTTTAGACTCTAACCTTTTCTATTTGAGAATAACAATTGTGTGCATTTACTTTGGTACAGAAGTTTCAAATGGTATCTTGCACATAACATCCATCGACATCTTTGTAAGCTTTCGGTTTTGTACTTAAAATACAAATTTACACAAACAAACTGGTTTAGCTAAAGGGACCTTTGAATTATCAGGCCCAGGTGATCAATAAGTAGAAATTGGGTGCCCAGGAAAATACATTTTGCAAGGGAAATTATTTTCTCCCAATTGGGATATTCTCTCGAATTGACACTTGGGCCATAATTGGGCATCGAACCCAGGGTACTAAAGGAACCCCAATATACGAAAAGTGAGTGTACTTTATCAACAATCTGTACCACAGTAGACTCGACCCAACTGATTTAAATCCAGGTAGTCTGAGGCACTGTGTAGTAAGCCAGTTCTTCAGACCAAGTAAATGGTTAACCTCTGTCGTAGCTCAGTTGGTAGAGTGCTTGCACCGTAAGTGGGAAGACGGGTTCTAACCCAAACCAGGTGTGCTAGCAACACAAAGCAGAGCAGAACAACTTTGCTTGTAACAAATGGCTGAAAAATTCCAAATATTGAAAAACCAAAAATTTTTGGTATGCAATTTTTTTGTATTCATTTCATGAAGAAAGTATGATTGCAATATCCAGAAAGTTACTGAAATCGAGTTGAGTGAATTGTGTCAAGATAATTATGCCCCCTGCTCTTCTCTGATAACACATAAGAGATCTCTGTATAGTGCTTGCTCCTTATGTAGGAGGACATGGTACAACCCTAGCCAGGTTCCTACCAAGACTTGAAAATGGGCATTGATTTATTTTGCCAGGCATTTGGTAATTATAAGCAAGTCGCGTGATCCTTCAGAAGAGGCATTGAAACGGTTGCTCCAGTTAAAGGACCCTCTCTAAACATTGCCCTTAGTGCACTGCAAAGGCTACACATCTCTGCTGTGCTTTGAAGGAATTTAATGAAACTGGTCCAAGGGTGTGTCGTGATCTTTAACCAAGGACGGGGTCGTGGGGATGTACATTTCAATTCGTTGGTAGAGCTTCATGTCCCGACGTTATATAAAAAAATTGAGCACCTAGACTTTTAGTTCATGATAAGGTTACAAGGCTTATGACGGAGGTCTTCTACCATTTATTTGCCTTCTCAAAATGCGTTACCCAGGCGCTATACTTCATGTTCTAAGGCTACCAACGATCCAAGTATAGATTATTAATGCTTATTATTAAAGTTAATTTTTGAAACATGTAAGTTGTATATTGGTGAGCATTGTTCATAAATATCTTTGACCTTGATTTGTATAGAACAGTATTGTGACCATATTCATTTTATGACTTGCTCTGTTTTAATTGGATCGTTGACGACCTTAGAATATGATTGCCACGCCTGGTACACGCATTTTTAGAAGAAAATTGTCAAATTTTCAACAAAAAAAAAAAATCGTGTTTTATTGAAGATAATAAAAAAAACAAACATACCAGTCCATGTCAAAATACAATCCCAAAAACAAAGTAAAAGTCATGAGTTAAACGCGAACTTTCACTATTTATGTGAGACCGGGTGCTCCGGAAGTTTAAATACTTCCTGTTTAGCTATCTACAATCGTCACATGTGTTATCAGAATTGAGAACAAAACGAATATGGAAATTTGGGATGACAAGTAAGCCCAGGATACTATTGGATACAGAGACATCATATTAATCAACAATATTATGATTGCAGTCATAAAACTTGTTTGAGGGTCCTGATAAGCTTAGACTTCCAATATCTTTGTCACACCGTCAACACTTTATAAAATAAACAGCTTGTTTCGTTGTATGAAGTTCCCATTGTGGGAGCAAGCTCTACCATAGCGTATAACAAAATAACTGTGAAACTCGGAGTGTTTTCAGTCGGACAAAATGTACGCATCCGGAACAAGAACAATTCCAGAAAACAGAAATAGAAATGCACAGTCTAACCTGCCTTAAAGGCCACCTCTATATGAGTGTTACCTGCTTATAAATGTCAGTGTAATATTATCCAAATTTTTCTTCATTCATATTATTTGAATCTGTATATAAAGGCCACCTGCCCATAAAGATCACATTTACAGGTTCCCTTGTGTGACCTTGATGAACAGGGTTGACTGTACCTATACAAGCATAATGCTTACTAATGGTGTTGATTATGGCAAGACATGGTAATTTATCAGCTAAAATATCAGTTCTGGTCAAACATGTAACATTTAATAAAATATTGGTGCCCGTTACATATAAATGGGAAGTTCGGATGGCTATACCCGAGCCGCGGCCGGGTTCGCTAGATTAGGTAAAAACTGTTTTGACTTGTCGCCCATAGTTAACCCGCGACACCCCTTATATTTTACAATTTTTATACAAAGTATTTAGATACAACGATATACATGTATCTAAACAATTAGGATGTGTTTAACATACGGGTATAGTTGGATTGGTTATTTCTGCGAGCAACATGTATTTTTGCCAATGTTTTGAGTTGTCGCCCCTAGTTAATCCATGGGGCACCTTGATTTTAAAACGTCTTTAGTTTAACAAAATGTTCTTTGGTAAATCGATACACGTATACATGCACAGTTATTGTATAGCATTAGGGGTATGTTTAATATATGGTCCAACTTTCTGTAAATTATTTTTGACAATGTTTTGAGTTGTCGCCCCTTGTTAACCCACGATCCACCTTAATTTTAAAAAACGTCTTTGGTTTTAATCCGTTTTTGATACAAAGCGTTTAGCTCTTTGGTAAATCGATACACGCACATATATATAAACACGTTATTGTATGACATTAGGTTGTGTTTAACATATGGTTCGATGACTCTATTTTTAATTATTTTAAAGTCATGTGAAAACTCGAAATAATTGTGTCTTTGAAATACAGTAATTTTAAAACAAATCACAATTGTTTTTTTTTAAATTGAGGCAGATATAATTATATGTACTAATGAGTGCACCTGGAGAAAATTTAGATTGTACGTGGATTTAGTGATGGCAACTTAATTCATATGTTTTGGACTTACTCTTAACGCCTACCGGTAAGCTCTCTCTCTCTCTCTCTCTCTCTCTCTCTCTCTCTCTATATATCTATATATATATATATAATATATATATATATATATATATATATAATATATATATATATTATTTATATAGTTTTCAGAATGTAAGATCGTAAGATAATGTTGTGGTGAACAACTCTTATAATTAAACCCAAGGGCAGAATTATCAAATACAAAATTGGCTGGTTACCGGCTTTTAACTTAGTCTTAATATTTCCGACATTGACAACTGATTGATCCTTCAAAATATTGAAGTTTTGTAAATTTTACGAGAATTAATTTTAATCGTGAAAGTGTCATTTCAATGGAAATTTACTAGTGCCAATCAAACAGGTGTTTTAATCTATTAACAGTGTAAAAAAATGGTGAAACTTTTCAACCAGTCCTTGTCTGATAATTTCTATAAAATAAATCCGACATTGATCCTTCAACATGTTGAAGTTCTGTAGATTGTCCAAGAGTAAGTTAGTTTAATTTTGAACATGTCATTTCAATGGAAACACACGTGTTTAAATTTGTAAACAGGGTTAAGAAATAAGTGAAACTTTTCAACCAGTCCTTGTCTGGTACTTTCTAAAAAATTGTATTTCGGAATATAGGAGACTATTAAAATAGAAATCAGTCCTTGTCAAAAGAACTGTCGGAATGACTGTTATTTCCAACAATCTGATATCAACTATGTTTCAGGCTAACCAATCAAATTTACATTTATTTATTTGTCCAGATCGGTACATTTTTAATGCGTAAGGTTGCCATTTAGGTACCTTTTTAATCCATAAGTGCTTAATTTTGGTACAATTTCAATACAAAAATTCCGAATTATTAGTACTTTTAATTAAAAAAATCAATTAAAATGGGAATAATTAATCTGTCTAATTATACCTATTCATTTTATCCATCTGTTTATCTGTTTTTATGGTACAAATAAGTAAAAACGGATAAATTCGTCGAATTGGTCAGCATGATGTTCGATTTGGGGAAAATGTAGCGATTAGAGGTGACATAATCAATCAATCATTCAATCAATCAATAAATCAATAAATAAATTAATCAATCAATCCAATCAATCCAATCAATCAATCAATCAATCAATCAATCAATCAATCAATCAATCAATCAATCAATCAATCAAATTGAAAAGTAAAAGTTCATTTGAATTTTTAATATAAGAAGTCACAATTAAATGAATTTACTGACACAATCATGTCTCCTCTTTTGAAATTTCACTATCACATTTATTTAGAAAAAGGATTTTGAAAAAAAAAAGAAATTTGAATATTTTATTTCCAATTTAATCAAATTAATGTTAAAACAAATTACAAACTGTAACCAAATAGTAAACGAAACGTGATACATGACCAAATCATATCGGTGTGTATTGGGAAAAATATGGTTTGAAGGATAACCCCCTTCACTTTAAGGATATTAAGAATTTTTGAAGTGCCACTTTTATAGACACTGTTACAAAATTTTAAAAGAAAAACGACTTTGAGAACTGACAAATTGTTTGATTTTACCTTCATTAAAATCCCAAAATAACCGATAAAATAAAGCCACGTGTCTATATACTACATGTAAAAATATCGTTACAGACCTGTCGAAAGTTTAATAATGAGCTGACAAAATGGAGTCGAGTGGCCGAGATATGGACAGCTTGTGGCCGTGAAGCTGCCACATCTGAGAGATAGATATAGCAGGTCTGTAGAAAACTGTTCAGATATAGCCAACGAGGGGCCGAAATAAGCTCCCAATTCGGTACTAATTTGTTAGCACGTTTTTAAAATGTGTTAAATTTTCAACAGGCCTATATATTGCAATTATAGTTAAATTTTACTGGTAATAAATCGCTTTAAATTCCTAAGTACTTGCGTTTTACCACGAGGGGAGGTATTCATTAAACATTGTAAATCCGTTAATCTTCATGGCCTATCGATTACTACTTAAGATAGATTTTGGTTTTTCAAATTTTGACATGTATAAAGTGAGACCCTTGTCGAAATGATTTCACTATCTGTCAAATAGTGACAGAATCTTGGCTGTGGTGAAATGCACCATTTGTCCACTCAAACTTTTGATATGTAACAGGAGGGAGGAAACACCTGATAATACCACTTCCTCGCAGTGTGCCCCGACCGAGGATCGAACACGGTCTTATTCAAACCCGGCCCTCTTTGGCGAAAAGCGGGCGTTCTACCACAAAGTCTTGTGGTTGAAGATCAGGACCAGAAAGTCTGGCAGTAAGTCACTATTATATCTACTATATACAACAAAATAGCACAACTAATTCAGCCCGGCTGCAGATAATTAATTGCTTGATTGTCCGTGTCAAAATTGTTAATTTTATAAATACCGTGGCTTCAGACCCTCGGGTGGCATTCTTATGACATGTGCCTGGCTGGGTACCTATATTTTTATGTGGCAAACTCAACAGAAAAACAGCGCACTTATGGTTAGAAGTCCCCGATCTTGGTCCAATTTCTCCTTTCCTTTTGACCTTTTCTTTTGAACTCTTATAAGATCTCGCTCGAAGTCATAATAAGATATACCATTTTAACAGAGGATCAATGTTTTAAAATTCAAAAGTTTTATGAATAATATTTACACGTCAGATTGTTAGTTTTTTGGCTGATAAATGAGATTGAATTTTGCCGAAGTTTTGAGGATCCACTGACTGTGAAATACGTATTATGGTTAATGGGTTTACTAATCCTTTGAATTACGCCACTGTATATAATTCTAATTTATCTCCAAAACCCAGTGACTGTCCCAAGTAAGGAACTGCACATAACCAACGGATCTTTAATGGTCTCTTCTTTTCACGAATAACGCGAGTCCCTTAAAAGGCTGTTTAAAAAAAGTGATCACTTAAAAGTGGGGGGTTTTCAAGACTGATCAACTGTCCAATAAAATTCAGGAGTTTTCAAGATTAACAAGCTGTTCTTTAAAAGTCGGTTTTTTTTCAAGAATGTCCAACGGTTCCTTAAAAGTCGGATGACCAACGGTTCCTTAAAAATCGGGCGTTTTCAACAATGACCAAAGGTCTCTTAAAAGTAGGGTGTTTTCAAGAATGACATCGGCCCATAAAAATAACAAAGTGGCCTTTAAAACGTTTATCTAGATTGTGTCAAAGCTGCACAAGAGTTATCCCCCTTTATACGAAATCAAGCACTAGACGGTTATTCCTAATCAGCAGTGCTTGAACCAAAATTTTGTGAAATTCAAATATTTTAAAGATGTAAATACAAATAGGACCAAAATGCGTTGTACCAAATCTGTCGAAGGCAATATTCGTAGCTTAGTTTTTTGAGGAATTTAGAATTTAAAAAGCAGATAATTTTGATGAACACTTTTTATCTGACAATACTACCTAACACCCCCCCCCCCCCTACCTCCCTATCCTCTTTGATACTGGTGGAGCGAGGCACAGATCTCCCCACTTCTTCCCGTTCAAAGCATCGATCTCAGCAGTCCTCCAACTTGACCAGCCATATCATTTTTTTCCTTTTAAGTTGTTCTTCTCCATACCAGGTATCTCTCTTGGTCTTCCTCTATTTCCTTTTCCTTCTGGAGCCAAGGTCAATGCTATCTTTTTTTACTTTCCGTTGTTCTTCTCCAGGTCTCTCTTGGTCTTCCTCTATTTCCTTTTCCTTCTGGAGCCGAGGTCAATGCTATCTTTTCACTTTCCGTTGTTCTTCTCCAGGTCTCTCTTGGTCTTCCTCTATTTCCTTTTCCTTCTGGAGCCAAGGTCAATGCTATCTTTTCACTTTCCGTTGTTCTTCTCCAGGTCTCTCTTGGTCTTCCTCTATTTCCTTTTCCTTCTGGAGCCAAGGTCAGTGCTATCTTTTCACTTTCCGTTGTTCTTCTCCAGGTCTCTCTTGGTCTTCCTCTCTTTCTTTTTCCTTTTGAAGCCCACGTCAATGCAATCTTTTCATTTTTCGTTGATCTCAATACTATGTACTATACCCAATCTCTGTTTCAGACATCATGGGTTGTAGTGCCTCCAGACCAGGTCAGAGACCCACAATTGTAATGGTGGAGACCAAAAATATAGACTTTGATGATTATATCCTTCTTCACCGAGCCCAGTCAGGGCAGCATAGAAACCAGACGACAAATGAGACACGAGCAGACGACGAGTCGACAGAACCACCTCCCAGACCGCCAAAAATATCCAGGAAAAAACTTATACCGGATGTAGGAATTTTTCAGAAAATTGATGAATATGCACTAAAGGTAAATATTATATTCCAGGCCGAATTGTCTGCTTAATCGATTTAAGTAGGAAACTGAAATTGACGAACTTAATAATCAACGAAACTACCATTTTCGTACACCATATACTACTGTGTACAATCCGTACCATGTGAGAGTCGCAAAATCGACAGTGAGAATCGCAAAATCGACAGTGAGAGTCGCAAAATCGACAGTGAGAATCACAAAGTCGTATAATGTGTACATCCCGCATACTAGTATTCACCGGTTTTGTTCTCGGTGGCTGAATGCATGGTGCATACGCTATATACAACTTTTTGACAGGTGTTATCTATCTTCAAAGTTTGACGGTTTTTTTTGGCCACCAGCTAACCATGTCCAACCCTTTCAGCAAACTTTCAAATAGATGAAAAATTTCTTAAATTATGCAGGAAATATTGAGTAAAATGTATTGCAAAACATATTCCCAAAATTCAAACTAAGCGAATGTAGTGGACAAACTTTTCCAAAATCCAAACAAGTAGCAGACAACCACTGCATATTTAGGCATCCGGCATCCGAACTTCGACTCCTTTTCGATAACGCAGTGTTAAACTTTCGACAAATCTGTACTGTATCGAACGCTATTTGGGTTTGTAGTAGACATTGTGGTTCGTAAGTCGGGCAGGACCTAGCTAGATATAGTGTGAAGAAGTTTGTCATTTCGCCACCGAATCGGGGTATTCTCCGGATTCTTTCAACATCCTAAAATTTCACAATTTACTTCCTCGGCATAAGCTAAAATCTTGACTGGGGTGTATATTTAACATCAATATGCCGCCCAGTCAAAATGGACTCATGTTTTCTAAACGGTTTACAATGCTTATTTGAAAGCCTATAATAAAAAAAGATTAAGAGGCGTTATAACCCGAAATAAAGGCGATAATATAGACAGGTAGAAAATATAATTATAATGTCTTTCAATTCGCGTTAGATCATGCCTTTAATTTACGTTATTACGCCGTTTACTTCGCGTTATCACGCCTTCAATTCGCATTATAACGTCTTTATTTCGCGTTATTAGGCCTTTTATATTTTTTTTATTCATGAGCCCAATAGGCTTTCGTACTTATTAAATCCAGTCACAATACAATCTTTAATAAGACACACGTGGTCGCTATCAAAATTACGATGTATCTATATTTTATTACAAACGAAAGCCTTTTTATCTTTTTTGTTCTTAGGTTCCTAAATCGGCGGAAATCTCTGTGAAGACTTTGGCTAAATATTTGATTAAACCTACGAAGAACGATCTGGAGAAGATCCGGGTATTTTACAGATGGATAACTAATAACATACAGTAAGTATAGTGGTTCACTGTGTGGTCACTCCAGACCTGTTACCCACCACCATTTGTCATGGGCTCGAGATCCGGCCGCGCTTTGTGGTGTCCCAGACTTGTTACCACAAAAGTCTCGGGTTCGAGGTCTGGTCGTGATGTGTGGTGGCCCCAGACATTTTACCTTCCGATATATGTCTCGGATTCGAGGTCTGGTCGTGATGTGTGGTGGCCCCAGACATTTTACCTTTCGACATAAGTCTCGGATTCGAGGTCTGGTAGTGATGTCTGGTGTACATGTCTCCAGACGTGGTACCTTCCGACATTAGTCATAGGTTCGACGCAGTGGATATTGGTTATGAGTTCGAGGTCCTGCCGCGGCTGTGTGGCACAGACATGGTACCTACCGTGATAGGTCAAGGGTTCGAGACCTTGTATTGCTGTGTGGTGACTCCAGACGTATAACCTACCGATATCAGTCATGGGTTCGAGACCCGGTTGTGTTATATGGTGCATGCAGACGTAGTTTCGACTGACATAAGTCATGGGTTGGAAGCCTGGTCGGCTGTGTGATGACTCCAATGGTGTTACCTACAGACATTACCCATAGTTTCGAGGCCCGGCTGTGTTGTTTGGTGACTCCAGACGTTTTACCTACAGTCAATAGTCATGGGTTCGAGGCCCGGCTGTGTTGTTTGGTGGCTTCAGACGTTTTACCTACAGTCAATAGTCATGGGTTCAAGGCCCGGCTGTGTTGTTTGGTGACTCCAGACGTTTTACTTACAGTCAATAGTCATGGGTTCGAGGCCCGGCTGTGTTTGGTGGCTCCAGACGTTTTACCTACAGTCAATAGTCATGGGTTCGAGGCCTGGTCACGCTATGTTATGAATCCAGACGTGTAGCTACCGACATTAGTCTTGGGTTCGATGCCCAATCGTACTATGTTGTAGACCGGCATTAGTCGTGGGTCCGATGCCCAATCTTACTGTGCGGTAGACCGACATTAGTCATGGGTTCGAAGCCCGGTCGTCCCGTGTGGTATGACCCTAACGAAAAAAAGATTATTTAGCACTGGTCCAATCTACTCATCCGATACCGACAGAAAAGCGAGGGATCGGGAGGAGTGGCGTTGGAATGGAAGTATTTTATGCCTGAAACCGGCCTATTGTGTCAACCTTGTCTCAAATGCGTCCACCCTGCGTTTTATTATCATTTTGTTGTTGTGTATCAAGTACAGTACAGACCTGTCGAAAGTTGAATAATTTGTTAACGGAAAGGAGTCGAACCCTGACTGTCGAACGGCCGAGATACAGATAGCTAGTGACAGAAAAGCTACCGAGAGATAGGTACAAGCTGCCGAAAACCTGTCAAGGTATTGCTAGTGATCTCGAGGCCGATATGAGTTCCACCCCCCCCCCCTTTGAAAAATTTAAGAGAGAGAGAGAGAGAGAGAGAGAGCCATTGACTGATGTGACCCCTAATGTTAATGTAACAACCCATTTCTGTATACGTGTTGTTCCGGATCGCGTTTACTAGACCCCACCGTCTCTGGAAGCTCACACCTAGCATTGATATACTAGTAAATCTCACCCCCCTTTCAAAAAATCACTAGTAATTTTCAACCCCCCCCCCCTTTCAAAAAATCCTGGATCCGCCCCTGTATTTATAAGCTGTGTGCTAAACTTTCGACAGGCCTCTGCTGTATATATTCATAGACGTTTTCTTCTATACAGATTTCCGTTTTCCATTTTCAGGTATGATACTGATTCCCTTTTTAAGGGTATTAAGAAGCCAATTGATGCCGATTCTACCTTAAGACTGAAGACTTCAGTTTGTGCCGGGTATACAAACTTATTTGCTGAACTTTGTAGGTAAGCATGGTATACTCAAAAAATAAAGAAGTACTAATAAATATTTCACCGAAACCACCGGCCTGCTTTATTCATAATAACCGTCCAATTAAGGGTCATCTAAGTATGAAAATTCAAGTGAAAACCATTTGGTTGAAAAGCGTGAAAGAGGGGTATAATTATGAAATTACCTACACAAGTGTGAAGATTTATGAAGAAAAATAAAGTAGGAATTGATAATTTAAGAGTTATTAAAATATTTGTTGCATTTTTTAAAGGAAATAGTGCAAAAATACACGTGTTGGGAAAAATAGTTTACACCTTGTATATCGAATTAATTTTTAAAAAATGAAAAGACATTAATATAGTCAACGTCATAGAGCAGTGCAAAGGGGGCAGAGTTTGTTAAAGAAATACGAGGTTTTTGAAAACTCGACAATTTACGGTTGAGGTTTTATATGATTTGTTTTCCTTTTAAAAATGCGTGTACCAGGCGTGATAGTTCACATTCTAAGGCTACCAACGATCCAAGGGAAGATTATAAAAGCTAAGTTTGTATATTACTTGATTATTGTTGAGGCATATTCGGCTTTATATAGTTCAACATTGTTGAAACCAAACAATATTCACCTCAATTCAAATAGAACAGTATTGTGTGACCGTGCACTTTTAGTGACTTGTTGTATTTTGGATTATTAGTGGCCTTAGACTATAAATATCACGCCTGGTACACGCATTTTTAAAAAGAAAATAAATCGTAGATAACATCAACCGTAAATTGTCGAGTTTTCAAAAACCTCGTATTTCTTTAACAAACTCTGGCCTCTTTGCATTGCTCTTTGATGTTGACTATCTTAATATCGTTTCATTATTTAAAATTAATTCGTTATACAAGGTGTAAACTATTTTCCCCAACACGTGTATTTTTGCACTATTTTCATTAAAACATGCAACAACTATTTTAGAATTTCTTAAATTATCAATTTCTGCTGTATTTTTATTTATAAATCTTCACGCTTGTGTAAGTAATTTCATAATTAAACCCCTCTTTCAAGCTTTTCAACCAAATGGTTTTCACTTGAATTTTCCTACTTAGATGACCCTTAAACATTGTATCTTGATGATATATAAATAGAACATGTGGTAAAATATTTCAAAATGCAATTGCAATATCGAACAAAACTTATAAACAGATTGTTCTACCCGTCACACCAGTTGCAGGTTGTGATTTTTTTCTCTTTATCATGACGACAATTTCGTACACCGGAAATCACTGATTTCTTAGGATTGTTTCGTAGTGCACGTTTCCACACAGTGGTAATGGCTTGTCCCTTGTGACTCTGGTTCTTACAGATGTAATTATACTTTAAAGTTTGAGCTTTTTAAATCACATCGATTATGTAGCCAAAACATACACCAGAAATAGTGGATTTAGAAACGGGCACGACTTTGAAGTTTTTATACAGTTGACGCAATCGTACAGTGGTTTTGCTCTTGGTGACTCTTGTTATTGTACATTGCAAGCTTTATGTTATACGTGGTTGTAATTGTTTACATCTAATTCACTGTCGTCTTCTCTGTTGTAGATATTGTGATATTCGTTGTCGATGCCTGCACGGTTTTGCCAAAGGATTCGGTTACAATCCAGAAAAGTCAATTTCTTACACGGATGAAATCAACCATTCATGGAACGTTGTGTATCTTTATGATGATTGGCGGTTTGTGGAGTGCACGTGGGGAGCAGGTTACTGTGACGAAAACAAGAAATTTGTTTGGAGTTATAACGACTTTTATTTCCTACCAGACCCGGAACATTTTGTGTCGTCCCATTTTCCATATCTAGGTGGTAACCTTGACTTTAGTTTACCATGGCAACTGGTCTACACGCCTGTTGATTTACATACATTTAATCGTTCGATAAAACCACGCCCACGTGCTTATGAATGGGACGTACAATTTATTTCTCATAAACATGCCTGTTTTGAAATTCGTGGAACTGTTGAAATTTTATTAAAAGGATCAGGATCGCCTCTGATAAATATTGGTGCACACTTAATGGAAAAAGACGGGACCGTGTTAAAACAGTATTCTTATGTTCAGAAAATGGAAGAATTCAACACTTTTCAGGCTGTTTTCAAACCACCGGAAGCAAAATCATACATACTGAAAATTCTGGGAACTGATGACCCGGATGATGACGAAATTCATTCATTAATTGAGTATACAGTGAAGTGTGTTAAAATAGCAGACGACCTATCACCGTATCCCATTCAGTTCGGTTCCTGGGGACCGATACATAATTATTTTGGATATGGATTTGCATATGATATTCCAAGTGGACCCTTTATTTCTGATAATGGAGAATTTGAAATAACTCTAAATATAACAAGAGAGATTGATGCTGTAGCTAGGCTGATTTGCGCGGAAAATAATTTTGGTAAAGTGGATGTTGAAAACAACGCCATTTTGGAAACCAATCCCAAACAACTTTTAGTGCAAGCACGCATGCCCAAAACAGGATATTATAAATTAAGAATTTCTTGTAAATCTAAAAATACCGACGCTTATAAACAAGTGATAAATTATCTAATTCATTGTAAAAGCCCTTTAAGCCCGTGTCCGGCGTTTCCGAAAATTTTAAAAGCGGCAAGAGATTATCATTGTCGTCTGCTAGAACCTCGATCATTAGAACTTCCGGCACACACTGATGTGTACATAAAATTGACGTCACCGGTTTTAGTAAAAGTTATAATTAAACGACAGAGGATTAAAAAGAGCCAGGATGGTATCTGGGAAGGCACTGTAACGACCCCCGGTCACAGGGAGGGGTTCATTCTATCCGGAAGTGATTCGGAGGAGTCTTTTAAAGGGCTTTATGAGTTTATAATTGTAAATTAAATGCCATGTCCAAAGAAGTCCATGAAATTTGGCAATGTTTTAGTTCTACGCGAAACTATAGTAATTTAAGTTAGATATTGGAAAGTTTTTGAAAAACCCAAATAAATTGACGTGCACCAGTATTGTTGTGCATGCAATGTTTAGGATTCAAGAAACAGGATTTATTTATTAACGGCAAATCTGATCCACTTACAATCCAGAGTTTTGTTTTATGTTATATGTGGTTTCGATTTTAACATACCGGGGACAAATGCGCAAAATTATTTTTTCATTTTGTAATATATATTGTATAATTATTTATAACAACTTATTTTTTATTAACAATTTGCACATCATTCATACAACTGTTCCAACGAATAAAATACATATAAGTAGCTAATGTTGATGAAAGTTTTACCTTGGTTGACTTTCGAGCTCAGCAATATCCCGTGTATGTAACACAAGAATAAGACCCAGAAATCAAAGGATTATGGTTGATTGATTGAAAAAGAGTTTTACCTCAATGTGAAGAATATTTCATATATACCGAGACGTCACCATCGTAAGGTGAAATGACAGAAGTTTTGACCTTTGCAGTGCGCTCAGAGCTACGTGTCGAGGTGGGGCTGGGTGGGTTGGTGTTCTTTAGCGTGTCATTCCTAACATGGAATGGGGCATCAGTTTTTAAGGTCTTCTCCGAAAGACCCCGGGACTTTTTTTTCAAAATTCCGCGTGCTTGAGGAAACAACAATCGTTACATTTATTAGGTCTTTGTCAGACCCGACATGGGTTCGAACCTCTACCTGTCATATACAGAGCAAGCACTCTCTGAGCTAACCGCGGTGATCTACCAGTTAAATGAGCTGTATTTTTTTCCTGATTCTAAACCATGGGTGTTTTCTTCTAGACAAGTAGATAGTTGGCTAAAAAATATAAGAGACCATCCAAAGCGTCACTGTCAAAGTTCAAATCCGAGTCTGGCAGATCCTAACATGCCGATTGCCGAAGGACGACTTTTTTGGGGGCACTCCGATTTCCCCATAATCTACTCCACTATTTACTAGCAATGAAACTAGATTAGGTCATCAAACACAGCTACTTAGCTCCGCTCTAAAATGTAACGTGTCAAGGACACTTTTTAGAGAAATTCAGTATGGTCCACATCAACTAAGTAACTACCGTAAAACGTCACAATTAATTTATAAATTAGTTAATATTTACGCTTGTTAATTTTTAAACACGAAGTCCTACTTAGTAATGTCAGTTTAGTCTCTTAATAGTCATTTTAAAAAGACTAAAAGATGCAAAAAATGACGATTTATGGG
This sequence comes from Anadara kagoshimensis, assembly GCA_021292105.1. Taxonomy (NCBI): domain Eukaryota; kingdom Metazoa; phylum Mollusca; class Bivalvia; order Arcoida; family Arcidae; genus Anadara; species Anadara kagoshimensis. The sequence continues at coordinate 26,223,011 of CM037868.1, forward strand.
TTTGTTCATTATTTGTAAATAACGTTAATTATCTGCCAAAAGTCATAAATTGTACCTGTCTGCAGTAAACATACTTATAATAAAAACACTAAAATACGGCAAAAACCCTCGATTAATCATTCAGCGATACAAAATGAGTGTTTATCTTCTACATTCGTTCCCGAGTTTTAATTGCCGGAGCCGAATATGCCGTTATAAAATGGTATAATAACGCTGTGATGGATTTCACCGTTAACTGAATATATGTGCCGTTATAAAGGATGGCGTTGTAAAGAGAGTTGACTGCATTTGCATTGTAGGCCTGTCGAAAGTTTAATGCTAAGTCTAAGCTAACGAATTAGTGCCGAATCCACAGTTCGTCTGTCTTTCGTTAGCCTATCTCGATAGCTTTTCAGCAATTACTATATACATGTATCTCGATTGGTCGATTTTTCGGTTCGATTCATCATTTGGCGATATTTGCAGTGTAGGCCTGTCGAAAGTTTAACGCTAAGCTAACGAATTACCGTCGAATCGACAGTTCGTCTCTGTCCTTCGTTAGCCTATCTCGATAGCTTTTCAGCAATTACTATATATCTCGATTGGTCGATTTTTCGGTTCGATTCATCATTTGGCGATATTTTTCAATGTAGGCTTGTCGAAAGTTTAACGCTAAGCTAACGAATTACCGTCGAATCGACAGTTCGTCTGTCCTTCGTTAGCCTATCTCGATAGCTTTTCGGCAATTGCTATCTATCTCTTGGTCGATTTTTCGGTTCGATTCATCATTTGGCGATATTTTTCAATGTAGGCCTGTCAAAAGTTTAACGCTAAGCTAACGAATTACCGTCGAATCGACAGTTCGTCTGTCCTTCGTTAGCCTATCTCGATAGCCTTTCGACAGTTGCTATCTATCTCTCTGTCGATTTTTCGGTTACTAGCTACTCACACCTCGGTCACTCGGTAGCCGAACTTCGACTCCATTTAGTTAGCTCATTGTTAAACTTTCGACAACTTATACTGCAACATAAATGACCCCTGTCTGCAGTAAACATACTTATTAAAATACCGTACATGTATATGTATTTTTTTCAGGAAATGATATCAACAAGACGAATATTCACAATTAGCCTTGGGATGGTCAGCTGTTTAGTAAAACCACACAGCAAAAACATTTGTACACATGAATTTCACTGTATTTAAACCGAATTTTGCGTGGATTACAAGACGTTTCACGACTTCTTCGTTATGTATCTAATCACTTGTTATGAAATCCATGCACCTGCTCACGTATTCATAACGATCGATTTGATGAACCTATCCAATTAAAACCAAAGATGGTAAGTTATCAGATTGACCAACTAGATGAACATTTCCAACCGAAATGGATATAAGAGTTTAAAGCGACCGACTATATGAACATTTCCAATCAAACCAGAGGTGGTAAGATTTAATAGTGACTGACTAGATGTACATCTCTAATTAAATCGGAGATAGTGAGATTCCTTAGGCAGTTATTTTTTAAATAGAGATTCATTTTAGTAAAATACATATAAAGGCATTGGATTTTAAAACACCGTTCTTAATGGCCAAGTGGTCCTTATATATAGATTGTCCCATAGCAGGTTCTACTATAAAAATGCAAACAAGTGAAAATGTTGGTTTGTCAATAGCGGGCATATTATTTTCTAACTATAAATGCTCACATTTTAAACTCCGAACTCCCATACGAATCGAGCATCCAACTGAGCTTGGTAATGGACTGATAGTTTTACATATTATAGATTCATTTAAGTGAAATGTGAAGCAAATATACCTTAAAACACTGGTCTTAATGGAAAAGTGGTCGCCATGGAAGGTTTTAAAAGTTAAAGTCTGTCCCGAGCCATTAGGCCCATCAGGCCGGAGCTTATCCCGGTTTCTGTGGCGTTAAGCGACTGAGAGTACAAGACTCTCCCCTGAATGGGACGCCGGTCCATCGCAGGGTTAACCCCCAGCATTTTGCTGGTACTCATTTATTTTTCAGCTGAGTGAACTGGAACAACGTGAAGTGTCTTGCTCAAGGACACAACACATCGCCCGGTCCAGGGATCGAACCCACGACCTTCGAATCAAGAGTCCAACGCCTTAACCACTAGGCCACGCGCTTCCATGGAAGGTTTTACTGTACATAAGTACAGTGCAGGCCTGTCGAAAGATTAACACTGAGCTAACAAATCAGAACCGAATAGACAGCTCATTTCGACCGCTCGTTAGCTGGAATAGACAGCTCATTTCGACCGCTCGTTAGCTGGAATAGACAGCTCATTTCGACCGCTCGTTAGCTGGAATAGACAGCTCATTTCGACCACTCGTTAGCTGGAATAGACAGCTCATTTCGACCGCTCGTTAGCTGGAATAGACAGCTCATTTCGACCACTCGTTAGCTGGAATAGACAGCTCATTTCGACCACTCGTTAGCTGGAATAGACAGCTCATTTCGACCGCTCGTTAGCTGGAATAGACAGCTCATTTCGACCGCTCGTTAGCTGGAATAGACAGCTCATTTCGACCGCTCGTTAGCTGGAATAGACAGCTCATTTCGACCACTCGTTAGCTGGAATAGACAGCTCATTTCGACCGCTCGTTAGCTGGAATAGACAGCTCATTTCGACCGCTCGTTAGCTGGAATAGACAGCTCATTTCGACCGCTCGTTAGCTGGAATAGACAGCTCATTTCGACCACTCGTTAGCTGGAATAGACAGCTCATTTCGACCGCTCGTTAGCTGGAATAGACAGCTCATTTCGACCACTCGTTAGCTGAAATAGACAGCTCATTTCGACCACTCGTTAGCTGGAATAGACAGCTCATTTCGACCGCTCGTTAGCTGGAATAGACAGCTCATTTCGACCACTCGTTAGCTGGAATAGACAGCTCATTTCGACCGCTCGTTAGCTGGAATAGACAGCTCATTTCGACCGCTCGTTAGCTGAAATAGACAGCTCATTTCGACCGCTCGTTAGCTTGGTTACTTTTCGACAGCTGCTATCTATCTCTCTACATTTTCTCAGTCATTCACTTCCTATATCTTTGCCACTTGACAGCCAAGCTTCCACGTTTTTCGTTACCTCGGTGTTTAAACTTTCGACAGGTCTGTACTGTACCTGTAATAAAAGCAAAAATATCGGGAATTATTTTCTTGGCTCCAACTATATAAGACCTTTACAGTGCATTTAGTGGTATTAACGCATTATGAGATGATAAAATATGAGATTCTATGATAAAAAGCTTTTTAAATGGGCAATAAAAGTAAAAGTAAAAGTGATAAATATATATATTACTGTATTATGTAATTCCGTCAAAATAAATAATCTTATAAAACTTGAAATTTAAAATGAAAAAGTGGATGAATTTTAGTTGAAAAACATTTGCATTACACTAGGTAATAAACCATGAAGCTACGAAATCTTGTTCGTGCCACTTTGTTATCTGATTTTTTTTTCTCAATTCGTACGTACGATTTTTAAATTCGTATGTACGATTTTTTAATTCGAACGTACGATTTTAAAAATCGTACCTACGATTTGAGAAAAAAATTAGATTACAAAGTGGCACGAACAAGCTTTCGTATGAAGCAAAGAAATGTAACAAAAAAAAAAAAAAAAAAAAAAAAAAAAAAAAAAAAAAAAAAAAACCGAGAAAATGATGTATGTACTATTATAACAGATGCAGGGACACGCTCGGATTTTATTTTAATTCGCAACTCTGGGCGGACCCAGATAATAAAAACCCCGACTTAAGTTGGACGGGATCGGATTATAAAAACTCTCGCCTTTAAACGGACATCGTGTCCATAATAAAAACTATAACTGTCTCTTGAGAGCCAATTACCCCTCTCCCACCCACCCCATCCAAACCCCCGTCTCGAACATTTAATAATGTTTTGTCGCGACCTTGACATTTACGATATGACTTTGGTTCAAGTAATGATACACCTCTGGACCATGACAATTATTCATGTCAAGTTTTGTGACGGGTTTCCAAAGCAATTATGAGATTTTGACGAACAGAGACAGACAGACATGGTGATTCCTTTATAACAACCCCTTGAAACTAGTTTACGGGGGTATAAAATGAATACATTGTCAATTTAATTAAAGAAGGCTACCTTTACCTAACAACGGATACTCGCTACGTAAGTTGGATATCGGTTATCGAATCCCGGTCCAGTTCTTCGAGATGGTTTAATTCGCAAAGCACGCTATGTGGCTTTCGGATAGACTAAAAACACGGTACCCAAAGATACAAAAAAAGTAGCCTCATTTTTTGCAATAAGGGCAATGGATTGTATGTAGTCGGTGACGTCTCGATATGAGTGAAATAATTTTAAAAATGAGAGCGTTTATGAACTAGTACCCAAGTCAAAAATAGGACCCTCGTTGTTGCCAGAATTGCCATTAAAACAATGCAAACGTATGTATTTCACGTATATAGCTTGTGACGGCTCGATATAAATTAAATGATTTTGAAAAAAGTTTGTAATCTTCATTTTACTGGTTATTGCCAAGTCACGTGGTCCTTCGGAAACTCGGTATCCAAAGACACGAAATAGAACTCGTTGCCATGAAGAAATGCAACTTTATAATTTAATGTAGTCCCGGTAATTTCACATAGTGCTGCCACGGTAACGTCTTGATATAAGTGAAATAATTTTGAAAATGGGAGCGTTTATAAACTAGTACCCGAAGGCACAAAAGCGGATCTCGTTGTTGCCTCAAAGATAATCTATATTAGATAATTTTTTATAATTTCACTAATAGCTGGTGACGGCTCAATAAAAGTGAAATAATTTCAAAGCGTTAATAAAATCCATGTCACCGGTAACTGCCGTATACAGTTTCCGGCAACCGCTGTGCACATGATAGAAATTCAAAAATGATTAAGTATATATCCTCTGCTTTTTTTGGTGTAAAATCTTAAATTTCAACTATTTACATTTTTTGATTTACTGAACACAGCACGTAATTTCCTTCAAAATCAATGAATCATTCGTATTTTCAAAATGTAAATATATTTTTATACAAAAGTTGATAAATTAGGTAAAAACCGCCCCAGACGTATAAACCTGGCCACACTCATCGCCAAAGAATTGTATTGTACACGTTTTTTTTTTAAATTTAATTTTCAATAAGTGCCATGCATTTTATCATAGTAGTTAATTTAATCTATTTTTGTCCATATAAGGTAAACACTAAAATTATTTTGAAGGTGTCACGTCGAATCTACCCGAAATAGTCATCCCACAATGACAAGTATTTATTTTGATTTTATTTAAATTTTGTTTTAATTTATATATTCAATAAAGAAAAGTTTCATTTTAATATTATGTGCCGTTGCGCATTAATACGTGGTTTGAATGTCAATTTAATTTATGAAAGATTTACACCTCATATAATTTACAGTCACATAACAGTAGTCACATCAAGTCAAGAAAAAAAATGGATGCCCGCTACTAGTGACCTTTTGTCTGTCAGGAATTCATTTCAACTTCCAATAGCATTCCAACGACGAGGGAAATTTGAAGCATTCTGTGAAATTGTAATAAAGTACAAGGCTTCAGACCCCGGTTTTAAAAGCATCCCTATACTAAGATTTTCCTTAACTTAAATTTAGTCAATTTTAGGAACATGGGTTTAATTTTGCATGGAACAAATGATTTTTAGGACATCAAAATACTGTGACGATAAGAGATTGATTATTTGAAGGGGGTTTTACGTCCAAGTTAAGAATATTTCATTGATATCGAGAGGCCACCAGCTATAGATGAAATGACAGACAGTGCGCTCGGTACAATGTACAGGGTTGGTTCTTTTACATGCTATGCCTGCCGTGAAATGAGGCATCAGTTTTCAAGATCTCTCTTAAGGACCCCGTGACTTTCATTCCTAAATGCCGAGTGTTTGGCGAAAGAACAGTCATTACCTATTTTCAAGTCTTGATCAACCGTTGTTTCGAACCCTCGACCTTTCACATATGAAGCAAGCACTCTACCACTGAGATGCCGTAGTGGTGGTAGCGATAAGCGAGGTGGCAAAGTGATCGAGGGGCAATATAACGAGGTTGTTATGTATATTAAAAAAATGTAAACAGTGAAAAATAATTGTGTCACCCCACAGGGGTCTATATACTAGTAAGTATTAACAGTTGACATCGTAATCTGGGATTGTAAAGACAAGTCAACAGTTAAGGGTATGACCTTTCACAGAGAGATATGATAACCTTTGACCTTTTACACGATATAGGTCGGTTGTTTTCTGATCCGCAGAGATAAAAAATCTAACCTGTACTTATCCTCGTATTAAATAGATACAAAATTATTTTAAAATTACATGTTTATATTTGTTCGAATAAAGTAACAAAAAATGTACATCAGATAAATTCCAAAGAAATACGAGCCGAGAAACTGACATAAATATTTTAAGCTTTTTATTCCAGTTTAGATCCCTGCTATTTTTATATCGATTTTACCATAATAACATCTTAAAATCGCTCACTAGGCCCAAAAGAAATTTAATTTCATACTATTAAGTATTAAAATGTCCCTACTATTTTTAAATCGAATTACGAAAATTGAAAATAAAGTATAGGAATCACCTACGGCAGGTTCTTCGGCCTACAAGAATGCGTAAAAGATATATATACAATTTCATCATGATGTGTAAAAAATATTTTACCGGTGTTGATCTTCGGGTGAAACTGATTACCAATAATTTTAAACTCCAAAAAATCACTTATGGTAGGTTTCTCGGCCTACAAGAATGCGTACGGTAAAATACAATTCATTACTTGTGTTGATCTTCAAGTGAAACTGACTACCGTAAAATCGCTTACGGCAGATTCCTCGGCCTGCAAGAAATAGTAAAAGATATACATGGTGTGTACAAAAACTATTAAATATAATTCATTACCGGTGTTGATCTTCAGGTGAAACTGATTAGCATACAGACCGAAAACATTTCCTACCGATGCACTTGATTTCACAGGTGCAATGTGCTACCTTTAAGAGTTAAAATTTTTATGGCATTCCAATGATTATTAATTCTATTGGATGGTTTTTGAATTATGTTTTTAAATATTACGGAGTTCTCTCTCCCACTACGTCACAGACGAGCTGGATTATAAATATATAGAAGCGTCGGATTTTATTTAAAATTTATTTATATATGTGATCGTTGTACACATTCATGTCTCAGTGATATATTTATTTTTACTATATATTTTGGATATGGATGACAAACCCGACAAAAAGGTAGGTTTAATAATAGTTCAATAACACATTACTGAAATTTTAATCTACTACCGACACAAGTCCAATATTCATGGGATTTTTGCTACCGGTACTGGCGAAATATACCCCCCCCCCAAGTACCCGAGTACTTAGCCCGAGATTCCTCTGGCCCGAAAGATTTTTTTCTTTCGGGCCAGAGGAATCTCGGGCTACCGAGTACTCGACGATCGGGTAACTGGTTACTATTTTCGACCTACAGCACAGGCCTGTCGAAAATTTAACACTGAGCTAACGAATGGGAGTCTAAACCTGAGCTTTCGTGAATAGATAGTGACCAATTAGCTGCCAAGAGATATGTATATATATATACATCATAATCCTTATTTTACGAAGATGTCAGATGTATCACAAATAAAATATTTATTGAATAATAACAATGAAAAATATTAAAAGAAATAATAACCTTCATAACTTGCAGTCTTGACATCAGAAAAACACGTGACTTACAAACTTAAAAAATGAGACAATCAAAACCCTTCGGATGTTGCACATTGACCTTAAATCCACTTTTATCTATAACATGTGTTTTTTTTCTTTATTTGTAAATTTGTATGGTGTTTGTTATCTTATTATTTTATATTGCCTTAACCAATTATGTAAATTGTGTTTGAGCAATAAATTATTATTATTATTATTATTATTATTATTATTATTATTATATATAGCAGCGACCGAAATAGTAGCGAGTGGCCGAAATTATCTACCGATTCAGCACCAATTCGCAAGCTTAGTGTTAAGCTTTCGACATGCTGTACTGTATTTGAAACATACCGGGAAAGCCCGGAAATTTACATGATCGGACCTATTAGAAGACGTCACATAGATCAGGGATGTATAATGGTTTTGGTGGATTCAATCTAGGAAAAGCACGGACATGTCTTTCTAATTTTAATGTGTCCTGATTTTCTTTCAGTTTGGATTGATAATATGAGAGAGAGAGAGAGAGAGAGAGAGGCTATAATGCATAATTTGTGTATACATACATGCGTAGTAAGATAATTAAACTTTATATCAAGGTACTGCTGTAATTTAGATGCCAGCAGGGATGTTTCATTCTTAAGCATGTACAATATACATGTGTAAATTCCATTTTACATAATTAGATAACTATCTTACATTCTTACATACAATTATTATCTAGTGTTCAATCGTGAGTCAACAGTTTGCAAAATACACTCGACGCATACTTGCATTTGGTATTTTTGTAATGGTTTATGCCGGTTCTGCTCTCTGAGAGAGAGAGAGAGAGAGAGAGAGAGAGAGAGAGAGAGAGAGAGAGAATTTAATCATGGATACACTCATCCGTAAAGGTCAAATGAAAAAAGCAGTTGCATTGGTACTCAATGACATTCTTAGCCGATCCACATGGATTAACTTGAAATTCGTTATTAAGTCATGGGTTTAGCACAGAATATACATGTACCTTTTAAGACTTTTTATCTAAAGTTCAACCTGAATTTACAAAATTGATTTTAACGCTATATATGGAGATTTTCAAGCGTAACAAAATTTAATAAGGATTTTGATGAGAGAGAGAGAGAGAGAGAGAGAGAGAGAGAGGAGAGAGAGGCAAATTAAAAAATTTAATAAGGGCTTGTTGTATAAATATGAAAGATAGGGGTAACAAAATGTCATAAGGATTTTGTTGGAGAGAGAGAGAAAGAGAGAGGGAGAGAGCAAATTAAAAAAAAAAAATAATGGTTTGTTTTACAAATGTTAAAAAAAAATTCAAAAGGATTGTGTGTGTGTGTGTGTGTGTGTGTGTGTGTGTGTGTGTGTGTGAGTGAGTGAGAGAGAGAGAGAGAGAGAGAGAGAGAGAGAGAGCAAATTTAAAATATGAAAGATAGGGGCAACAAAATTTCATAAGGATTTGGGAGAGAGAGAGAGAGAGAGAGAGAGAGAGAGAGAGACCAAATTTAAAATATGAAAGATAGGGGTAACAAAATTTCATAAGGATTTGATGGAGAGAGAGAGAGACCAAATTTAAAATATGAAAGATAGGGGGTAACAAAATTTCATAAGGATTTAGTTAGAGAGAGAGAGAGAGAGAGAGAGAGAGAGAGAGAGAGAGAGAGAGAATTACTTTATTTATTTGTTGTTATTTTTTATATTAAGGTACTCTTTATGTATGTGGTTTATATCAGGATGAGAGCGTCAACCGGCGCTTTTTTCTACTCGATTAAACTGCAACATAATGAATAAGGAGCGAGTCTTTTTATGTTAATTGTAGTGTGCTTCCGGTTTTATGGGAATTTAAAACCTTTTATATTTGAATTTTATATCTACATAAAATTTGATTTAAGTCGCAATTTCAAAAGAGATAAAAATATTTGAAGTTCCACGTGTGTTTTGAGAGAGAGGAGAGAGAGAGAGAGAGAGAGAGAGAGAGAGCAAACTACCTCTACTTCTACCGCCTGAAGCCTTTCCAGATAGAGATCTGGAGATCTAATGATCAAATTGGCATGAACCACTTACAAATTACTAGTACATGTATAATAAAATAATCATAGAATTTCGAAAATAGTACACGCGATAGGCAGAGCACATAAAAAAATAAGATAAAATATTCAAAGAGACTAAATTTTAAAAAGTTGAAAAAAATCGAGTGGTTGATAAATCAATATACTTTTTATTCATAATTTGCAACTGAAAAACGTAAACTTGGCATCAGCTAAAGCAACCAATACAAGTTACAAATTATTGGTAAAACATCCAAACAACACCTAAATAAATAAATAAATAAATAAATAAATAAATAAATAAATAAATAAAAATAAATAAATAAATAAATAAATAAATAAATAAATAAATAATTGGAACCACTGATTAAAAAACGGTTCACGTTATAACCCAAATTGCAATGCGGACTGTGTGATTCTCCTTTGAGCTTGTTGCATAGTCATACACATATAGCTAGTTGTCGTTGGTTTTCTCTGGGTACTCCGGTTTTCCCCACAATTCCTAAACTTACTGAATGGATATAAGTGAAAGAATCTTGCCTTGGGCATAAAACACCATCATTACTCAGCTCACCCAACTTTGAATTTTTGACAAATCATCCGATGATGTATGGAATTTTTGTGGCGGGAAATCCGTTTAACAGAGCCTAAATTGCAATTCCTATGACGAGCTTATTGCATAGGAATACACCTATATAACTGGTGACATCTCGATATAAGTAAAATTAATCTTGAAATGAATGTAAAACAATACGCTTGAAATCACCGGTTTGTCAGACTTTAATTTAGAAATTCCCGTAAACAATTTTGTTTTTGTTTCGCTTCGGTAACGTCGGGTTTTACTAAAATAAAATAAAATAAAATAAAATAAAATAAAATAAAATAAATAGATAAATAAATAAATGGATGAATGAAAATGCTCGTTGCCTAGTCACACGAACTTAATCCATCCTCTCTATAATTACTGAAGTTAGGAAAATGCCTTAACTCCCGTTGATGTATCAAATATTTGTGGCGGGAAAATCCATTAACAGAACACAAAATTGAAATGCACAGTACAGTTTACTGCATAGGAATATATACTTATAGCTGGTGACATCTCGATATAAGTGAATAATCGTAAAGAGAACGTGAAACAACACGCTTTCTAACTGTGCCAGTCTGTTGCCGAAAAACTGCCGCAAACAATTTTGTTTTGTGTTTTGCTTCGGTAACGTCGAATTTATTTATTTATTTTTTTTGTTAATAAAACTAAAAAATAAAAATATCGCCTGGGGTCACACAAACCCAATCCACCCTCTATAATTACTGAGGTTAGGAGAGAAATGCACCGTTTTCACATTGTTTACAATACGTAATGAATGAGCCCATTACGGTGTATCCGGAAGTATTTTGTAAACAGTAGTGACATAACACTTCAATTTTAAAGTTCACAGCTCTTAACCGCAACACGGAGAACTCACCTTCAAATTCTATGACGTAGGTAAGAATATACCTATCATATTAAATTATACACCTTAGGATTACCTGGCAAAATTACAGGTGAGACGGTATGCAGAGAATTAACATACATTGTATCTATAAATATAAAGTTATGAATGACATCCCATATATGGTGAATCATTTTTTACGATACACATTCTTATTTGACTTGAGGACATAAACATGATTGTTGATTTCACGTATTTCCTATTATTGAATTTTCATGAAAGGATCAAGACGCACATATAATTTAAAATATGTGAAGTTATTCAAATTATTTTTTAAAATATTTTAAAAATATTTCTGGAATTTAAAACAATGGATGGCCATGATAAGGCAGATGAGAGCAGACAGGCAAGATTGTCATTTAGCGGTGTACAGGACATACGAAATAGGGTTGGTAAATTTTGTTTCATTTATTTTATGTTGTATACCAATTTTCAGAGAAAAGGGGACAATATTAAAATCTCTATATCTCGTTGTATCACACACACACACACACACACACCACACACACACACACACTTTTTAACAATCTTTCTCTCCCTCTCTCTCTTTCACACACGCACACACATCAAATCAAAGCGCCTCTTCGGGCCGCCTAGGTTTAAATTACACTCGGAATACATCCTTCTTTGAGGAAGTTTGTCAGTCCACTTGCTGAAGATCGATAGTTTTTTGCGGGCACTCCGGTTTTCTCCTCCATCCCTGAACAGACCGCCTCGATATATCTGAAAAACGTCTTATTGGGACGTTAAAACAATCTCTCTCTCTCTCTCTCTCTAACACACACAAACACACACACACACACACACACACAGTGGGACCAATGTGAGCTATGTAAGGTGGTTTTTTCCTACCTACAATGTGCCCTGGAACATTTTATTCATTCACCTGTCCCCGCACAACCTTATACTACCACCATTGAAAATAACGTTTTTAGAACATTTAAACATCTACTATAGCTCTGGGGACACATTATTTGTCAAGGGTGGTGTCCCCATGTACATTCAGTGATGGAGCTAACCATTATTAACAGAACAGTGGTGGGGAATCTCTCTCTCACTCCAGTGTGTCTTAGTGTTGTCCCTGAATAACACGATATGGATATTTTTAGGTGATCATTGAAAAAGAAGAAAACTTGGACTGAAAGTACTTTTAACCTCTTGTATTTACAAATTCAAATACACAGAGTTGGCTATAAAATACTAGTATAATGTAAATATCATGTAGGTAAACAAACTGATACTTCAGGCATACTTATCTTTATCTTAACGTTAGTTTTAAAGTTAAGCACATATATACGGCAGTGGCCCTCTGACTTATACGATACACCTGAGAGAGAGAGAGAGACTCGGAGAGAGAGAGAGAGGCGTCCCAGATCTACGGTATGTTCGTTGAAATACCATAAAATACCATTTGTCATGAAGTAGGATGTTAAGGTGTTGGGGGGCATTTGAATTTGTACCAACAAAAATTGTCCCCACATCGCAGGTAACTGGACAACTGTATATCCTATATTTAAGGCTGTCGCCACTGAATTTCTCTCACCTTGCTCCCACTATATAAACTATTTCATACAGAGAGAGAGAGAGAGAGAGAGAGAGAGAGAGAGAGAGAGAGAGAGAGAGAGAGAGAGAATTTATACAAGAAGTATTATTTGTCCAATATTTTTGCAATCTCTTTCCCATAGTTATCTTGCGTATATAACTTCACGAAATCATTATCCTATAATCCTTATAATAACCCGAGTTAAGAAAACTTTGAGTTTTAGTAGTTCGGACTTGAAAGAAGAAATCATTTGAATTAGACACTGTCTTCTTCCAGGTCCGGTCTCATTTCATGGTTAAAACAGTTTTTTTTCATATCAAAATGTCGATATTTATCACATATCTTAGTCTGGTATTTATTAACAATCCGGTCAGTAAAAACATGTAAGTTCAGTGAATTAGGATTCCCCACCAGCATGTTTGCACTTATATCCAAAGGGAAATAACTCCCAGAAAAATAAGGAAACCAACTCAGGTTAGCAATATACGCATCTCCAATCAGTGTTGATGTTTTGCATCAAGTTTCATGAAATAGTGCTTCATATTTTTGAAGAATTCGCGCAGACAAGAATTTCGGACGGACGTATGGACGGAAGGAAGGACGGACGTACGGACGGAAACTTTAATTTCAAGTAGTAGTAATACCCCTCTTTTCTTCAAAAGGATTAAAATATCTATATTTACAATATATCCTATAGCCTATATAAATGGTCCGGGTTCTCGTATGACGGCATTCATTGATCAAATAATGATAGTAGGAGCTTGGGATTTTCTATAGGACTTGGAAACAGAAAATAATTATTTGAATTATTTTATCTTTGTCCAGGCGTCGTGCGTAATTATGTTTTTTTTTTTTTTACAAAATGAAATAATGTATTTAGAAAAAGCACATAAAAATTATGACCCAGGTTTTCCGATAAAATCTAGGAACCTTGAAGACTAATACATGATATTGGGCAAATGTTAATATATTAAATATCTACTGTATTTCCATAAATTCAGTGCACATGGGAAATGCAAGAAAAAAGTCGTATTTTCCAATAAACTCACTAAAAATTGTCATAAACTTGATACAAAATATACTAATTAGAAAATTATATTTTACATTCATCCAAAAATGAATTTAATTCTGTACATAGAGCTATTTTTTTTTAACTTTTTAACAAAACAACAAATATAACTATGTCAAAATTATTCCTTCTGTACCTTCTAATTACTCTGAGCAACTACAAATGTTATGTCATAATTTTAATATTCATGATGATAACACCTAGAAAAAACCTGAACAACAATGACCTCACTGACCCTAAATACCCTGATGTAACTTTCAATGAGGCCCAATTGGTGTAGCAACTTGATAAAATTTCCAAAATTTCCCCAAAATTTCTCTATGTACAGGAGAACCGAACAATAATGTTTTTAATTTAAAAATATAATTTGGTTAGGTCAGTGCATTTTATTGATAGTTTAATGGAAACATTTTCAATTACAAGAAATAAATAATAAAAACCATGTGCACTCAATTTATGAAAATACAGGTCACATGGAATCGCTTGACTCGTGAATTGTTGTCATAAGTCTATAGCTGGTGTCGACTAGATATAATAATTAAAAACGTACTTGTCCATGTTCAAATCACAAACCCAAAAGCAAACTAAAACCTTGAAACTGACAAATTAAGTTAAATACATGTATACAATGTACATGAATTTCCACCAGGGAAATGAGACCGGGTGCGTCGGAATGGTGCGCATCAGTACAGAACTGTCGAAATTTTAACATTGAACTAACGAAAAAGGAGTCATCCGGCCATTCGGTAATGATTTCGTCCGCTCGTTAGCTCGGTTGTTTTTCAACAACTGCCATCTATCTCTCTACAGCTTAGTGAGAGCAGTCACTGACTACCCATATATCTGCCACTTGTCAGCCGAGCTTGGACTCCTTTTTGCAACCCCGGTGTTAAACTTTCGACAGGCCTGTACTTTACTTGTAACTGAATTTAATTCAATATATTAATATAAACAGTTACCCATCCTCATCAGGGATCCACTTCAGAGTTCAATACGGACTTCCGGAGATGTTAACATTTTCCTGGTACATTCGGAGTGTAAATATCCGCACAAAATACATATATAAATATAGTAGCCATTCAAATTAATCTTACATTTTTGTGGCTCCTTGCTAGTATTCAACATACCACACAAAAGGACACGTTAAAAATAATGAATAAATATCGACAATCGAAAATACGACGACGAATTTTACCATCAATATCCGTGGATTCTGACGTAAGTACAGTATCGGTTTGGTATCTTCTGAATGTAGTATTTTTTTGCATGGTGTTTTACGACTTTTTCAATGTTTCCACTTATATTAAGGCGGTCAGTTCAAAAATGTAGAGGAAACCGGGATTCTCGAGAGAATACCACCGACCTTCAGCAAACAAACTTACAGACTTTTCTCGCACCAGGATATGTCCCGAGTGGGATTGGAACCTAGACGATGAGAGAGAGAGAGAGAGAGGTGTTGTGATCCTTAACCACTCGGTCACCGAGGCTTATTTTGTATCTAATGAAGAAAAAATGAAAGTTTTATTCTCTGATCCCGATTTAGTATTTTTATGTGCCAAAACCTGTGCTAAAATTTTAGAATTAAGAAGAGATATTTTATATAAATAATTGTACTGTATATTTTAGTCACATCGTCTCTCATAACTCTGTTAAGAGTGGCTTTTATAACAATTTTAATGTATAATTGTATTTTAAATGTTTTAAAAGGTGAGACGTAAATAAAATATTGAATTGAATTGTAAATATTAAAATGACGATTAACAACCACAAACTTGCGCATAACCATATGTCTAAACGATGGTAAGTTACTTTTGATATTACTTCTATCGATGATAGTAAAAAAATAACTTATCATCTTTAAGGCAGATTCTTCGGCTTAGCGCTCACTTTGATTAAAATGGGAGTATTGAGTATCTTATTATAATGCCGTAATTCATATTTTTTCGCGTGTACTTTATTTTCGCGAAAGTAAATAAATAGCACATCTCAGTATTGAGAATTGGAATCGTAAAAACCATACCCAGCCAGGATTAGAATCTCTATCCCCTCATATGATGCGAGCATTCTCATTGAACACTATAGACACATAACTACAAAATCGTGTATTGGTCATTAACTCTGGTCACGATTTATTTCATCAGCGATATATTTAAAATAAATTAATTATAAATCGGCGATTTCAGTTTGTAGTTTCTCTATTTTCATTAATTATTATGGTGTGTGATAATCGAGTGAGTGAAAATATTTAAGATTATTAATTTTTAAGACGGTCAACACCAGCTAAATTAAAAAGAGCGGCGGTGAAATTCGATATATCAACAGGTACTTGGGGACAATTAATTCTGCATAACCTTCAGTATGAGAATACAAATATTATGTCAGATTAAAAAACCCCAAAAACAAGATTTTTTTTAAACTACACTTTTTATCTTTTACTGAAATCAATTTGAAATTTAAGTTATCGGTAATAGTTTATTTCTTTTTTTAAATCATGTTTTTTTTCAATTTTGGCAGATTATTTGTGTTCTCATAAGTTGTTCAAAATTAATGAAAACATTCAACCCTGTCCCCAAGTATTTGTGGATTATATCATGAACGTAGTTTCTCATGATATGTTGTAATCAAGTGAGTGAAAATAGCCTAGATTATCTATCGTCACCAACCAAAGGCACAGTGGAATCTTTATGCAACATGCTTATTTATAAAATACATGTATATACGATGTATTTTAGGAAATAAAGTTTATTTTAAGGTGACAAACACTTAACACTACTTAAGGCAACGAATTCATGCCGAATCGATAGTTGATCTCTCTTTAGCTAAATCTCGACAACTCTTCGACATTTACTGTATATTTTTCGGCAGCCTTTCGGCCACAAGCTATCCATATTTCGGCCATTCGGTAGCCGAACTGTCGAATTCGATTCGGTTGGTCAGTGTTAAATTTTCGTCAGGTCTGCACTGTAAATATTCGCGAAAGTTTTTATTTTCGCGAATTGTTACGCTTGCAAATTTAAGCGAAAGTATGACGAACGCGAAATGTTCTCGATATAAAGTAATCTTTTTTTTTCATTTTTGCGAAATGTTCTCGATGTAAAGTAATCTTTTTTCCATTTTTTTTTTTACAGAAATACAAGTTAAGCCAAGATGAGACCTCCTCCCCGACCGAGGAAGAATCGGGGCACTATTACAGGAACTTAGCAGCCTCGTTCTCAAGTTATAATTCCGATCCGGAATCAAAACCAGATCCGGTTTCACCTGATATCTGTGTTATAAGTGAAGGCAAAAATGATGACGTTTTCGCAACATTTGATCCGATTGAACGTTCAAAGCCGGTGCCCGATAAAATAGAAAGGACTCGAGTAGAAAGTGCGCGGTCACCAAAAACTGACCAGGGGTCATCAAAAACTAAACGTCCATGTTTTTTGTTATTAATTATTGTGATAATTTTAGGACTTTTAGCAGGCATTGCTGTGATATTAGTTTTTAAAGTATTTAAAGTTGGAGGTAAGTTTTTTTTTTATATATATTCTTTCATTTTTAAAACACATGTTTTTTCTATTTTGAAGTTTATTTCAGTAACATCTTTGAAATTCTGTATGAATACTTCATTGATTTATCAAATATGTGATTTGTTAAACGTTTTGTCAAACACTTTATCCGGAAATCAGTTCCAGTTCGTTACCGAATCAGATTTTATTATACAAATGCAACTTCCACAATGATATAAAACCAGGATACTAGGAAAGAGCACACAGTTTCTTCTGAAATGATGATTGCCAGAGTTTAATATCTACATGCGGTCTGATGGCAGTAGACCACGTTGTAAACTGTGGTT
The DNA here is from genome assembly GCA_021292105.1 of Anadara kagoshimensis. Lineage (NCBI taxonomy): Eukaryota > Metazoa > Mollusca > Bivalvia > Arcoida > Arcidae > Anadara > Anadara kagoshimensis. The sequence continues at coordinate 26,240,718 of CM037868.1, forward strand.
AATGGCCGTTGGGGAAACCTTTCCAAGATTGAAAATTCTCTAGTGCTCTACCAACTGATCATGAACTACCCAGACCTTTACAATCTTCCCCATTATCAAGAATATGTTCTAAGAATTTCAAGAACGGTAACTCTGCATTCCAAAGCTATATCAGGTAATAAACTAACTGGACGTTCCCAGGTAAACTTTTAGTGGGTGATGATACCATCAGTAACATGTATATTGTAAAGACCACTTTCTGACATGTGTAATATCCTAAGATATGAGTGGATTGACAAATAGTGATCTAGAGTTTGAATCTCATTTCCAATCATATTATCTAAGAACATTCTACCGTAATACTATATTTTAATTACCATGGATATATTTTATTTCAATTAAATAATAGAATAATGATATATAAATCCCCAGTCTCTGATATAAATAATATGTTAAAAATACACGAGTAGTCTTAAAGAAGTTAAATAAATAAATAAATAAATAAATAAATAAATAAATAAATAAATATTTACTGAAAATTAATCACGAATGCTAAAATGCAGAGATATCACGAGATGAAAAAATTAGTTAATTACTTAATCACTGAAATAAATAATATATAAAATAAATACATGAATAGTCTATAAAGTAATTAAAATAAATAAATATTTATTGATAAAGAATCACGCATTCGATTTGTAAATAAATTAAATATATGATAAAAATGCAGTATCATGGGATAAAAAAAGGTCTCTGATATAAATAATATAAATAAATTTATTAAGAGAGAGAGAGAAAGAAAGAGAGAGAGAGAGATGTTTGATCCTTTATACACTTGCTCAGCTTGGGGGGGGGGGTCTGGAGGAAAATTGGATTATCCGTTAGGCGATAGCGTACAGAGAGAGAGAGAGGAGAGAGAGAGAGAGAGACGTTTGATCCTTTGTGCACTTGCCGCCCTCAAGCTGGTGGACAATTCCGAAGTGAAATTAGCTTCTCAGTGCACACTAAAGTTTTTTTCGCGAGGTATATAAAGGCGGAGAAGAAGCCAACAATAGCATATTTATTTATAATGGCAAATTTCGAGAGATTGATTTATTTTAAAGGTGCTGAATGTGTATTGTCTAACTTTTATGAATTTTATTTTGTTTATGAAGATGTAGATTTTAGATTAATGAAATTTTATAGATTCCTAATTTATTAAACTTTGATAAATACAAAATTAGCTAATTGATAATTTATTAAAATTATTTAAATACAACTTTTTAAAATATTTATAAAACATTTATTTGAATTAAATACACCATTATTAAATTTCATAATACTGAATGAAAAAAATATTTATGGAATTAAAATAAATTTATATTTTTTTTAATTCTTCATTATATAGTTATCATTGCCAAACTTGAAATTAGATAATTTTAACCACAAAATAATTGCTCTGGGCTAATATTGATCAGTTGTAAATCTATATTAGCCCGGAGCAATATACATGTATCGCCTCCTCAGCAGCTATACACATACCCAGGTAAATATTATGACAGCTACGTCACAGAAAATGAAAAAAAATTCAACTTTTGTATTTCAAACCTCAAATTACTCAAGTAAACATTAACTTATTTTTATTCTGAAAACTGATTTAGAAACTTTACAATGTTTGTTAAATAACCGAAACAGGAAAAATATTTTTTGAAAATTGGAACTATTTTTAATAATTTTTTGAAAGAACGTCGGTATTGTAATTCCCTATATATTCAATGTAAAACATAACCATGACTTCAAAGTTGAAATTACTCAAGTAAACATAAAGTTATTTTGTTTTTGAAAATTATTTCTGAAAGGTATTTTTCTATATTTTAAAAAGATAACAGGAAAAATATTCTCTTATGAATAATAAAAAAGTTATGATCGTTTTTGTAACAACATGCAACATTTTCAACGTTAATCTTATATACAGCCACAGGTGAAAATCTTATAATCTGTGTAGACCGACATCAGCGCCCTAGTGGCCGCCCAAACATATTGTCAGTAATGCTAGTATTTTTAAGTTTCTCATGGTAAGACATTGCAATTCTTACCCGCGTTCCTTACTTACCTCTGATGGACTTTATATGGCCATCATCATTGCCAGTTCACCCCTTCTAAGCACTTAATTTTTTTATATAAAGAAAAGCAAGAAAATTTTTAAGTGCAAAGAATCAGTTTATTTCTGGTGCATTTAGTTCAGAACGTTGTCAGATATGAAAAATAGCAATATATACAATTGCTTGGTCGATAAAATAATAAATTAAATAAAAAATACATGACCCCAAGTGCCTGTGCTTCTAAGGGCAGTTCTGGTGAACAAAGTGAGTGGGGAAATGCAGGACCAAACCTGGGACCTACTATACAATAGGTGAGTGCTCTACCAACTGAGCTATCTCACCAATACATTAGCATTTTTAATTTTTAATTATGGTAATTGCTTGTTCTAACAGTGTTTAAATATTGTAGATTTCTTTAAATTCCAAAACTCAACTCCTAATTTAAAATCAAGGTCCCACCCACTTCAAATTTAAAATTAAAGTATCACTTTAATTTTTGTTGAAAAATAACAATTTTAAAAAAGTCACTTACTCCTGAAAATAAACAAATCTTTTCTTTGAATTTACACATTTATGTTACAAATCACTCATACCCACCAAGCTAATTTTTGTACATTTTTTAACATAGAGAGTTAAAAATACTGGAAAACTTATTAGGAATTAAACTGCACACAGTCAACACAGTGATTTTGTTACAGTTTTTAAAAACGACCTTATGTCTTTTATATTGGGAAAATTTGAAGTTCTGAAATACAGCAAACTGCATAATGACATGCTTGCTATAGCTTAGGATCCTAATTGCAAAGATGTTATATTGTGACAATATCTTGCATTTTGTGGGAAAGGACAAATAGATTTAATTTGCTAGTATGTATGTCACTGTTGTTTTGGGAATTTTAGTGGTCAAATTGGGAAATTTTGGTAATTTTTTCCCAGAGGAAACTACCTTTATTTGGTAGTAATTTTAGGCAAACAAAATCACAGCAACATGTTACCTTTTTTCACATATAATGAGGTGGAAATATAATTATATAAAAAACATGTTCCCTATTTTGACTTATAAGAGATAATTTTATTTTGATATTTCAGAAGAGACGGTACCAGACAGTACTACACCTTCACCAACAAGTAGGTGTCATAGTGTGTACAATGTACTGTGTAATAGTACTTAGTTGGTGTTGTAGTAATGTGTACTAACTGGCCCCGGTTTCACAATCATTCCTTAGCTAAGATTTTCCTTAACTTCAATCTTACAAAATTTCAAATCTTCATAATTTTCTTAGAGTTCAAATTATTCAGGAATTTAAGGTGTTATTTTTAAGATGACATCAAGATTAAAACATTTGCATTTAATTTTGATAAAACTATTCATCAGTAGTTCCAAAAAGAGAATATCAAAATTTGCTAAATTTAAGTTAAGGAAAATCTTAACTAAGGAATGATTGTGAAAACCGGGGCTTGGAGTCTTTATTATATAGTGGGTTACTGACTTTATAGCATGGCACTGGGTACCAGCTAGAGATGAAACAATTCTTCCTCACAATATGATATGATTAATAGAATCTATCACAACTTGTGGTGCAGGATATGGAAATCTCAACACGAGTTCTAATATATTCTGTCCAGATCGATCTCAGGCTTGTCAAGTTGTGGACTATATATATTAGTGGATTGAGATTTCTTTATCTGGCACTACAAGTTGTGATAGATTCTATTTCTTGCATCAGAAAGTACAGTTTTTCAATTTAAAATCAATTTCAACTTATCAATACACCTCTGATTTTGTTGATAAAATTTTGCGGGAAAAATAGCCTGTTGGCTATCTTGCACAGGGGGGTACAAGATTGAGATATCTTGCACCTCTCTTTTTATGGATATTTTTATCTGTTGTGCAAGAAACATTTATCAGGGGTTCAAATTTCAAGGGTCTTCAATCGGAGACCTGTTGATTTAACATTTAATAGTCTGGATCCTTTATTATGGATATTTGAACTGTAAAAGTCTGACAGACTTTTGATTAATTAACATTTTGATCCTTTAATATATAGATATTTAAACAGTAAAAGTCTGATGGACTTGCTAGATTTTACCAGGTTAATGCCCTTTTTTCTATTTGATAACATAACTGCATAGAAACCTTTCAATGATGATTTTCAAAACTTTATTTGGGACCTTCCTAAAATGAAGACAAAAGGTCCTGGCCCCAGTTTCACGATCATTCCTTAACTAAGATTTTCCTTAACTTAAATTTTGCAAATTTTGGCGATCTATTTTTAATATAGGTAGAAAAATTTGTAATGAAACTTTATGCAAATATTTTAAGTTGGAAGTTATCTTCAAAATCACGCCTCAAGTTCCTGGATATATTTAAAAATAACAAAGTTATTAAGGTTTCAATTTTAGCAGATTTAAGTTAAGGAAAATCTTAGTTAAGGAATGATTGTGAAACCGGGGACTAGATCCTAGATTAAAAAACATAATTATGAACTCCTGATAAAAATGAGATACAACAAATGATGCCAGTTAGATTGTACAGAACAAATTGGTCATCTTTTATTTTTACTATAAGTTCTTATCTAGCATATGTCTATTGGGATATTGATATTCTCGTTAAATAAATCATTGGAAAAACTTATTTCTGAAAAAAATTAAAAAACATCATGCTAAAGTTTTAAAATCGATAAAAATTAAGTGCTATTTTGTATCCTATTTAAACAGGAGTTCAAAATTTTCCTCCAGGTTTAAGGTCCAAGACCCATTGGGACTCTCGATATTTAAACTAGAAGTCCAATTAATGGACCTGTTTTTTTTTTTACTAGAATAATTCTACTCTTTCTATAAGATAACATAATGTCACATGGACCTTTTAGTGATGATATTGGATTTTCTAAACTTAATATGGGACCTGCGAAAAAAAAAAGCAAATGGTTCTGTACTTTCCATTACAAAACAATTTTGAACCTCTGTGAAAAGTACCAAACTGTCTATTAAAACCGTGATGCATATTATATTGTGAGGTAGTTATATGTCGTTTCAGCCTTGGTACAGTTTCTTCCATATCGGCACATGTAAGATTAATAGAATCTATCACAACTTGTGGTGCCAGATAGGGAAATCTTGACCCGAGTTCTAATATATTTGGTTCAGAACGAGGCTAAATGCCTCTTCTGTACCAAATATATTAGAACGAGGGTTGAGATTTCCTAATCTGGCACTACAAGTAGTGATTGATTCTATTTCTTGCATCAGAAAGTACAATTTTTCAAATTAAAATCAATTTCAACTTTCGATACACCTCTGATTTTGTTGATAAAAATTTGTGGGAAAAACGGCTTGTAGGCTATCTTGCGCAGAGGGTTACAAGATGGAGATATCTTGCACCTCTTTTTAAGGATTTTTCTATCTGGGATGCAAGAAAGGGTTTTTCCCCATGTGAGATATGCATATCTCACATAACCACATGAACTATAGTGACGTCATTATCAAAAGACAATTACATGACATCATCATGTGGGGAACATGATGTCATCTTGCGGGAAAGTGACATCCAATTCTTCAAAATTTAGAAATTTTGAGTTTGTTTCAAATTTAAATATTGCACTTTTGAATGAATGACTTTGTTTTGTAGTTTATACATTTTGTATAAACCAAAATCTGGTACAATCTTTCCAATGGTCATAATTTTTTTAAAGTAAAATGTCGAAGTACTAAGTTAAATTTTACAAACATGGCGTTGATGTCTATGTTAATCGTACTTGAAGCTAAATATTGGCACTAAAATGGAAGAAAAATAATCCATCATTAGTTTATCCATGTAGGATAGGAAAATCTCACCCTCAGGGTTGAACATTTCTGGTCAGAGACGACTCAGAGGCTTCAACTCCTCGGTTGAGATTTCCCAATCCTACATGGATACTCATAATAGATTCTTATGAGACAGGAAATACATTCTCCAATTTGTATTCACAATGATTTTCACATTGAAATTATCTATACGAAAATAATGCTACCCTGTCATAGCCAAACATTGTAGATGTTCTTGTTAGTTTATCCATGTATCTTACTCTTCCTTTCTATATTTATATACAGTCAAACCTGTCTATAAAGACCACCTAAAGGAACTAGTATAAAGCATTTATGGCCAGGTGGTCCTTATATACAGGTTCAAATAACATGAATAAAGAGCAAATAGACTAAAATTTTACTTGTTTTTTAAAGCAGGTGGTCTTTATATACAGGTGGCCTTTAGTGATTTTGTTACATTTGTTCAAAATTACCTTCAGCCTTTCATAAAGTACCTTTACTCGGTAGTAATTCTAGGCAAAGAAAATCACTGGCCTTTAACAGTGCTCAAAGTGGGTTTCAAAACTAAGTGCCCAGCTGGCTACCAATTTAAATTTTCAGGTGGCCAGTGGAAATTCCAAGTAGCCAGGCAATCTTTTCTTCCAAATGAAGGAAAATTAAGGCATATTTTTTGGTATGGAGAACAACAATGCACATTTTAAAATTGACTTACAATCACATACAATGTATATCAGTGTTATTAATAACAATAATGATGATGTAAAGTGTCTATTATATTGCCTGAAGTGACAACAGCATCATGGAAATTCTGTAACACATAAATAATATCTGTTCTCTGGTCATAAAAGTTCAAATTTAAAGTGGACAAGCTGGAATCCGTTTACAAATTTTAGGTAGTCAGACACAATTCCAGGTCGATTTGGCCACCATTTTAGTAGACAAAATTGAGGGCTGTTTAAGCCAGGTTTGACTGTATTTTGTACATATTTCACTGATTTGTAAACTTTAATTTGATCACATTTCTTGCTTTATGTTATAAATTATGATAGATTTTCGTCATCTGTTACTAGGGCTGTCATTGATAAATTGATATACATGTATCATTGATAGAAACCATTGATACGATATATTGATACATTTTTTGAGTATTGATATCAACAAAAAATGGCCACCAGTTCATGAAATGGGCAGCTCATTTCAGGCCCTTGTTGGCTAAATCTTGCCAGTTGCTAACTGTATGTCTTGGCAATTTTTTGGACACTAGCTATATCCATATCTTAGCCACTTGGCAGCCAGGTTTGGAGTCTTTTCATTAGCTGGGTGTTTAATTTTTGATGGGGTTGTACTGTACACTAAAACATTGTTACCTCACCACTATTTTTTCAGTCATATTTTGGTGTTACAAAATCTGTTATTGGTTGCCAATGAAGATTCATGTTATATTTTTTGTTGGAAAAACTCATTCACCTTTCTGACGTTTTTAGTTGATGACCTAATTCAGGTCATCCCTTCCGGAGCACCCGGCCTCACTTCCCTGGTGGAAGTTCACGTGTCTAACCTAACTTGTCAGTTCCAAAGTTTTTACGTTGCTTCTGGATTGTGATTCGGACATGGATTAGTATGTTTGTTTTTGATAGGATACAAAAAATATTGATTTTGTCACTCATGCAAATTTTGATTCAACTTGGGACAGTATTTCACAATATCAGTGACCCTAGAACATGTATCAGGCAATTTTTATAAATTTTAATAATTTAAGTGTAAGTTAGATGATTATTTAAAAAAGGCATATAAAAAGTAATTGCCTTTATTTAAACAATGTCGAAAACCCAATGATTGTACATGGTCTCCTTCTCGAGATATGTGTCATGAGTGTTTTAACCATCCTTTTTGCACCTGTAAAAATTTGTAATCAAGCATGTACAATCAACTACCAGTTTTCAGCGATCACAATTGTGATGACTCATCAATAAGTAAATTTAGCACGAAAATACATGTCATATCCTATAGCAACTGTCTGGGAAATTCAAGATTCCATTCAGGTGTGCAAAAGGGGTCATTTCAAAGTTTCTCCATAAATAGTGGTTCGATTTTTGATTCAGGAAAAGTTTATTAAAAGATGTTAAAATTGTTTTTCACTGTACTTACACTTTAATATTATCTCTGTTTCTTATTATTTTCAGAATTTGTGATTTAATATTTTTTGTTTCTTATTATTTTCAGAATTTGTGATATTAGATGGTCAACTTAAACTTTATGATGGTTGGTCAGAAGAACTCGACAATTCTTCATCAGTTTTATATCAACAAACATCTCAAAATTTTACACAGGAGGTAAGTGTTTATAAACCTCAAGGAATCTTGTTAGACGGGGACTTCATTTCACTATTTTACATCACTAATTAACCACTGCAGTAGCTCAGTTGGTAGAGTGCTTACTTCGTAAGTGGCCGACCGGGACTGACCCAAGACTTAAAAGTGGGTAGTGACTGTTCTTTCGCTAAGCACGCAGCATTACGAAATGAAAGTCACAGTTCTTTCAGATGGGAACTTAAAAATTAATGAGTTCCCGTGTCACAGTAGGCTTGGCATGAACCCTCCTGTATAATGCCATCAGCGAAATGCACAGGCAAAATTTCTGCACCTTCGCCTAAAGCTGGTGACATCTCGGTATATGTGAAATATGCTTGACTGGGACGTTAAACACCATTACTCAACATAACTTTACTACTTCACATCAATCCTCTTCACTCAATTTTATATCAGCAAAAGTTACATACATGAGATAACACCTTGCCTCATTTCCCTGTTGGAAGTTCATATGTTTGACTTAATTTAACAGTTTCAAAGTTTTTACTTTATTTTGGCATTTTGGTTTGAACATGGATTACTATGTTTGTTTTTTATTGTAGTAGCTATTTATAAATATAACAACATTCAATCTAGAAAGTGCCCTTGAGCCACTAGCCCTGATGTGCTTTAAGTCCCCATCAAGAATATTTCAATTACATTGTGATGTTATCAGCCTTATGTGAAGTAACTATCAGAAAATTTGACCTTTGTGGTGCACTTGGGACAATGTGCAGTGAGGGTTCTTTGCTTTAACTCAGGGCATTGGATTTTAAGATCCTACGAAAAACCCATGACTTTCATTTCCAATTGTTTATTTGCTTAGTGAAAGAACAGTCACTACCTGTTTTTAACTTTTGATCAGACCCGGCCAGGGGATGAACATGTTACCAACAGATCGAGCACTCCCAACAATTGAGCTATGGCAGTGGTAAATGAATTACAGTCAAACCTGTCTTAAAGGCCATCTCTATATAAGGGCCACCTGCTTATACAGGCCAATAGAGTTGTATCCCAATTGTTCTTTATTCTTGTATATGTAGGCCACCTGCCCATAAAGGCCATGTTTACTGGTTCGCTTTAGTGGACTTTATAGACAGGTTTGACTGTATTATAGAAAATTACAACTGGAAAAACATTACAGTTGAACCTGTTTTTAACAACAACCTGAATGTAGCTGTCAGTTTTTTTTCAAGTCCCGATCACTTTCACTTTATATTGCACTTTTCCATAGTGGTCACATATTTATTACTGTAATTTAATGTAGATGAGCAGTCAAACCTATCTATCAAAGCCACCCAAGTGAACCAGTAAAAGTGGCCTTTATAGGCAGGTGGCCCTTATATACAAGTTAAAATATGAATTAAGAGCAGTTGGGATAAAATTTTACTGGCCTTTATGAACAGGTGGACTTTATATCGAGGTATTCTTTAACACAGGTTTGACTGTATTATGATTTAAAATCCCTCAAAAATTTCATAATTGTTTTTTTTGTTTTCATATTTTAATAAGTATTGAATTCAATTTTTTAACTTTTTTTCTACTTTCAGATGGATTTTATATTTATGCAAAATAGCAATTTTTCACAATTTTATAATTCTACTGTTGTCTTAGGATTTAAGTGAGTATTCTGGTATTTCTTTACTCAATGTTTATTTCCCAAACCCACCCCGGCAAACAAAATTAAGGGGTGATATAGGAAATATCATGTCTGTCTGTCCATCCACCTTTTCAGCTGTTTTGCTATCTACTACATCTTTTTATACGCCCGTCATATGACGGGATGTATTATGTTACGGTGCTGTCCGTCCGGGCGGGCGTCTGTTAACAATTTGTATTCCGTTCAATAGAGACCACAAACATTTATGGATTCAAATGAAATTTGGTATACAGCTTTACCATGGTAATACCTTGTGCAAGTTCGAATTACAACTTTTTCGGATTATTTTTGGAGGAGTTATGCCCCTTTTTTAACTTAGATATTTTTGTATGTATGACCATGTGGTTCAAATGAAATTTGGTATACACATTTACGATGTTAATATCTGGTGCAAGTTCGAATTACAACTTTTTCGGATTATTTTTGGAGGAGTTATGCCCCTTTTTTAACTTAGAAATTTTTGTATGTATGACCATGTGGTTTCCCATCATTAGAGCCTACCACTATTTATGGATTCAAATGAAATTTGGTATACACATTTACGATGTTAATATCTGGTGCAAGTTCGAATTACAACTTTTTCAGATTATTTTTGGAGGAGTTATGCCCCTTCATCTGACCATCCATCTTAATATCATGTCAGCTCCATATTTTCCATGTCTATGCATGGATTTTTATCAAACATAAAAGTAAACCAACATGTGGAACATGTCCCATACCAAATTTTGTGTTGGTCTATCTGATCCATCCATATGACCATCCATTCTAATATCATGAGTCAGCTCCATATTTTCCATGTCTATGGATGGATTTTGGTGATATTTGACACAAATGTTGACAAACATGAGACAAGTTCAGACAACATGTCACATACCATATTTAGGTGCATAGGTCAAAGGTTAAGGTCACAAGGTTTTATCTTGGAAATAACTTGGCAATGATGGGGCAGATTTCAGGCATACAGGGCTCTCTCTCACTCTTATGTGAATGGGGCCGGGGTCCTTGCAATTGTAAAAAAAGCATCATAATAATCAAAATTGTGAAAAAGAAAACTCCAAATATACTGGTTTTAAGGCTGAAATTTCCAAAATTGTGAAAGTTAGCAGAATGATTGTGAAAAAACCATAAGATTTTGAATTGTTAGTGGGGCAGAATATCGGCCCCAAAAATGACCCAGCGAGAGCCCTGGAATAGCATATAAAATTAAGCAAACAATTAACATGTATCATGACAAACGGGATGACTTTATTTTTCTATCGTCAAATTTCCTTTTCTATGCAGCAATATACCTGCTTCTTCTGCTTATGCTGTATTTTCCCAATTAATACGCTATGGTAGAGCTTGTTCCCACTACTGGGACTTTGTACAAGGAAGCAGGCTGCATGCAAATAAATTGTTGACCCTGTTGATGTCTCTTTGTCCAGGATTGCCCTGGATAATTTGACGTCACATAGTTACATTTTCCTTTCACACAATTTTGATTACACACGTGGCAGGTATAGCTAGCTAAATAGGAGTTGCTTACCCTTCCAAAGCACCCGGCCTCACTTCCCTGGTGAAAGTTCACGTGTCTAACCTAACTTGTCAGTTTCGAAGTTTTTACTTTGCTTCTGGATTGTGATTCGGACATGGATTTGTATGTTTGTTTTGACTATATAGGGCAGGTATATCTTGAGCTCATTTGTACCTGTCTTTATTCAATAAACCAACTATTACAATCAGCTGTTTGTATATCTTCTCTATTGATGTATCGCTGGCCATGCCTTATGTTCCGACACTGGCCGTCATCACAGTACCAAAGCAGCGTCACGGCAACTAATGACGTACTAGTGTCAATGACGTCAATAAATGGCACAATTCAGGCCGAGTTTTCATTCTTTTTGCATGTTAATTAATTAAGCATGCCAGCGCTTTGTGGGAACATTATGGGCATGGCGGGCGATCTGTCAATTGATAGATTCATCCTAACAGCTAAGAAAAGGTCTTGGGTTTGGCTTCAGGTTTGATTGTTGCAATATTTTACGATTTCTGTCACATTCTTATAATGATGATATTATCCATTTCAGACCAGGAAGTGTTCTTATTGATTTTTTAATTAAACTTAATGAAGATATTCAGTCTATATACAAGCAAACCGAGGTGCTAGCATCAGCGATGGAAAATTTTCTCGTCGATATCATCCTGTCTGGAAAGACAAGACTAAATATTAATCCAAACACTGTGAATATTGGAGGAGGTACGTTAAATAAATTACTCCTTTATATACTCCAGGTTTTAGCAACGGGACTTACCACTTTTATAATAAAGTGTTATCGGTTGTCCTTACATCTGACATATGTTGTCTTTGTCAGTATCATCCTATCTGGGAAGATGAGACTAAACATTAATCCAAACACTGTGAATATTGGAGGAGGTACATCATATAAATTACCCCTTTTTATACTCCAGATTTTAGCAAGCGGACTTACCACTTTTATAATAAAGTGTTATTGGTTGTCCTTACATCCGACATATGTTGTCCTTGTCAAGATGAGACTAAAAATTAATTCAACAACTGTTAAAATTTGTTGAAGTATGTTTTATAAATCACGTTTATTTATGGCTGTTTCTAGAAACGTTTTATAAATCACGTTTATTTATGCCTGTTTCTAGAAACTGATTTTACCAGTAATATGGTAAGGTGTTATTCGTCTGTCCGTCAGTACGTCTGTCTGTCCATCCCTCTATATGATTAAACATTAATCCAACCACTGTGAATATTAGAGGAGGTACGTTAAATAAATCACCTTTTTATATTGCCATTTCTGAAATGTTCAGATGAAATTCAGAGTTTTTGTTCCATGTTCTTGTGCAATTCATACCTAGATACATATAGTAAGAGAATCTGTGATCCTTAAGCCAATGTTAAAGATCACTTGAATCACTGAGGCTACCATGATCATATTATATGAATCTGAAGAAGAGATAAAGAATTATTTTAAATCATACTTTGACAAAGCAAAATGATAAAGTAACTGCCGTACCATTTAAAAACAGCTTTTTTGTAATTAGGATTATTTCACATTTTTTGTGTTTGCAGGTTCAACAACCACAACACCAAAGACCACTACACCAAGGACTACCACCACACCAACCACTACCACTACACCAACCACCACAACTACGCCAACTACCACCACCACACCTACCACTACAACTACACCCATTACCACCACTAGTGTTTCTACAACACCAGCAGGTAAGAAATAAAAAAATCCAAACCAAGAGGGGGGTGGGTGTATAAATATATGTTAATTGTTTACTTCATTTCTTCCACCAAAATTTTGTCTGCCATTTTTCTTGAAAACTATTTTACATATTTTAATGAATCGTCACAGGAATAATATTTGTCACTCAAATGCAAATGTGTGTGTGTGTGTGTGTTGGGGGGGGGATACTGTTTTCTCTATTTCTTATAACCCCAAATTTATTCTGTCATTTTACTTGAAAACTATTTTACATATTTTAATGAATCGTTACAGGAATAATATTTGTCACTTAAAAGTACAGGTGGGGGGGGGGGGGGGGGGGGATACTGTTTTCTCTATTCAGGGTTTGTACAGGCCTGGAAACGTCCTTAAATTTTGAGGTTTGCCCTAAAAAGACCCTAAAAACAAGTCTGACCTTAAAAATTCCTTGAATTTATCCTGAAGGCCCTAAAAAGCCCTTGAATTAGGCCAGTTGGGTGTCTGTATTTTGATATTAAGTGGTTGAGAATAGACTGATTTATATAAATAAATTAAACTGTTTTCTCTATTCAGGGTTTGTACAGGCCTGGAAACGTCCTTAAATTTTGAGGTTTGCCCTAAAAAGACCCTAAAAACAAGTCTGACCTTAAAAATTCCTTGAATTTATCCTGAAGGCCCTAAAAAGCCCTTGAATTAGGCCAGTTGGGTGTCTGTATTTTGATATTAAGTGGTTGAGAATAGACTGATTTATATAAATAAATTAAATAATTAATAAGTTGTGTTTAAATGAGCAATTAAAAGGTACCTGGCCCTCCTGAATGCCAAACTTCAACCTCCATTTCAAGTGTCGTTACTATGGACACATAATTCTTTTATTTGATTTAATTGCTTTTGCACCAATAACTTTTTTTGCTAAAATTATCCCTCTGATAAGGCCTTAAATTTGCAAATAAGACCATTGAAAAGACCCTTTAAAGTCCTTAAATTTGGAGTCCAAATGTCTGTATGAACCCTGCTATTTCTTCTATCACCAAATTTATTCTGTGGGGATACACTGTTTTCTCTATTTCTTCTATCACCAAATCAATTCTGCCATTTAACTTGAAAACTGTTTTACAGATCTTTATAAATTTTCATTAGAACAATTATTGGGTGGAATAAATGTGCCATTGGTTATTTGCATTTTGATAAATTTTTAGCTCACCTGCAAAAGTGCAAAATATCTACTGACATATCCTTCAGTATTTTCATCAGTATCTGCTTCCAATATTCCAATTGACAGATCGTCGACCACACCCACAATGTTTGGGCATGCTTGAATTACACGTAAAATGAATGAAAACTCTGCATGAATTGTGCTATTCAATGACGTCACTGATACTAGTACGTCATTAGTTGCCGGGGCACTGCTTTGGTATTTTGATGGCGGTAAGTGTTGGAACATAAAAGGCACGCCCGGCGATACATCAATTTTAAGTGTAACAAGTTGAGCACAGTAATGTTATTTTACTCCTCAGTCAAGATTCTTTCACTTATATTGAGGCAGTCAGATTTGACATGGTGGAGAAAACTGTAGTACTCATAGAACAAAACCACTGATCTTTAGCAAGCGAACTGACTTATGCCATAAGAAGTATGTGGGTGTTTTTGCAAAAATTCCCTGATTTATAGTAATTTATTTTGATAAATTTATTTGTTTAATTTCAGCTTTATGTGATCAGTTAACATATAACTTCTGCACCAGTCTTCACAATTTTACGTCATTCCCGAATGCCATTAGACAGAATGACCAATCGTCTGCCATCCAATATTTTGATGCCAGATTTAAACCCATCGTAGAAACTGGATGTTCCCAGAATGCATTTATGTTTTTGTGTACAATTTCATTTCCATCCTGTGATATTACAACAGGTCAGCGAACGTTTCCGTGTAAATCTGTTTGTGAAGGTTAGTATGATTTACAGTTGTTATATACTTGACTAGTGCCAAAACATGAAAGATAACCCATATTCAAGTTCTGTATCTATAGTTGTACTTCAGTATGCATATGTAGCGGGACTGAGCTAGTGGCAGTGTTGTGTTTTATATAGTAGATATAAGATAGTGATTTACTGCCAGACTTTCTGGTTCGGATCTTTTAGTCTTGTGGTAGAACACTCGCTTTTCATTCCGGAGGGCCTGGTTGGATCCTCAGCTAGGGCACTCTGTGAGGAAGTGTTTTTTTTCTGGTGTTTCCTCCCTCCTGTTACACATATAATATGTGTGGTTAATTCTGTGTTGAGGGTTTAGAGGCACTAAAGTTCACAAAAGTGGAAGCACATGGCCTAGTGGTTAAGGCATTGGACTCATGATTCGAAGGTCGTGGGTTCGATCCCTGGACCAGGCGATGTGTTGTGTCCTTGAGCAAGACACTTAATTTCACGTTGTTCCAGTTCACTCAGCTGAAAAATAAATGAGTACCAGCAAAAATGCTGGGGGTTAACCCTGCGATGGACCGGCGTCCCATTCAGGGGAGAGTCTTGTACTCTCAGTCGCTTAACGCCACCGAAACCGGGATAAGCTCCGGCCTGATTGGCCTAATGGCTTGGGACAGACTTTAACTTTTTAACTTTAAAGTTCACAAAAAATGTAACCCAAAATGGCATGTCCACATGGTCGTCTTCAAAAACAAACTAGAGCAATGGAAAGCTTGATAACTACAGTCAGTGTCTTATAGCTACTTTAAAAGATCAATTTTACACAGTCAAAGAGAGATAATTCTAATAATAATAATAGGAAAAAACTAAAAGCGAAATGTCTGCAAATTGGAAACTAACCATGGTAAAACAAAGAATATACCCATGGCTGTTCTGTTTTAATAACATACACCCTTACTTACCTTGTGACATCATACTATGTCTAGGTTTCCATAAATTTAAAATAAGTAGTAGCCAAATTTCCAAAATTTGTGAAAATATAGTCCTTTTTAAAGTATTTTTCCACAAATTTGCTAAAATAGGTTACTTTTTGAAATAATTCCTCAGAAATTAGTAGCCAATGGCGATTTTGGCTACCAGGAATGGAAACATAGCTATGTGCTGTGAAAATTGGCGGTGACATAATTTTCATTCATAAAAGCAATTTATTTCAATAGAGGTAACCTCAACAGCTGAATTGTTTCAATGAACCTTTTTTCAAATAAATACTAGTAGTAAAATGTTCTTCCGCGAAAAGAGTTTGCATCATTAATTTTAATGCTTTTGATTTAAATAATGTTTTGCCACCTTATCAGTTTTCAGTTCATAAATGTATATAGTGTGGTCACCGTGACCCACTGGCCTTAAAAAATGAGTGCCATGCTTTCATAAATAGGTCAAGTTAATAACTTGAGCCATTTTATTCGGAAACACCCACACCTGTCAAATGATGTCTTGTAACCTACTTTCACCAGTTGCATTTGGTTTAAGTCAACAAAAACTAAAAAAGATGGGCCACAGTTTGCCAACAGACAGCATTTTTGGGGGACAAAATCATTATTTTGGGGCCAATGGCACAAGGGGCCCTTCTAGATTGAACACTGCCTCATGACACATTCTTCCACATGAGAACATTGTCCAGTGTACAATTCCACGATATACCATGAGTTAATTTTAATTATTTCTTAATACACACAGAATTAGGTCCCCTTCTAGATTGATAACTGCCTCATGACATATTTTTCCACATGAGTTGAGTTGAGTAATGGTGTTTAACGTCCCAGTCAAGAATATTTCACTTATATCGAGACATCGTCAGCTATAGGTGAAAGTGCAGAAATTTTGCCTGTGCGTTGCGCTTATGGCATTATACAGCAGGGTTCTTTAGCGTGCCAAGCCCACCGTGACATGGGACCTTGTTTATTTTAAGTTCCCATCCGAAAGAACCATGACTTTCATTTCGTAATGCCGAGTGCTTGGCGAAAGAACAGTCACTACCCACTTTCAAGTCTTGGGTCAGACCCAGCTGGGGTTCAAACCCACGACCTCCCACTTACGGAGCGAGCACTCTACCAACTGAGCTACTGCAATGGTTATATTTTTCCACATGAGAATGTTGGCCTGTATATAATTTGACCATATACCATGGGTTGATGTTAATTATTTTGTTAATTTTCTTGTTTTTTTCAGATGTGATATCTAAGTGTACTTTACCATTTGCATTCCCATGTAGCATTTTAAAAGAGACAGACTGTGTAGCTGCTCCGACCATGACAACAACAACTGTAACCACGACAACGTCAGTGACAACCACCACACAACCCACAACTACTCCACGTAATTTTATCTTTTTTTTAAATTTTAATTGTGAACTTTATTTCTTATGATATTCACTGTCTAGTTTTCCACAAATATAAAATTATTAGCAGCTAATTTTCCAACATTTATATAAATATACATGTAGTCCTTTTTCATAAATTTAATAAAAATAGGTTACCTTTTTGAAAGAATGGCATAATACATAATAACTTTCCATTGTGGTTTTGGCTACCAAGAATGGAAACATTGAATATGACCATCCATATGCAAAAAGAGTCCTGAGGTAAACAAAATTGAGATTTGACTTTTTGTTATTTTTTTAAGCACAAACATAAGGGTTATGCAAAAATAGTAATAACAGTAAAATTGTTTTGGAGAAATGGTAAAAAGTGAAAGCTGACGACCATATTTTACATAACAAACTATACTTATTGTATTCAAAAAATGTTTTCAGCATTATGATTGTTCTAAGGGTTTATTTAGCTTACGGATCGTCATATATATTAAGACACCTTAGTTGACTTGTGTGGTCACTTTTTAATCTTTGCACTACAGTGCTAACTATAGTGTCAGACACGTTACACTAAGGCCTTCCCCATGTGACCATAACTGGCAGTTAGTATCATGAGTATGTATTATCTATGTCTGCTTTGAACTAGTGCACACTCTGGGTGACTTTTAGGTGCTAGCTGACATAAACAGCATTTGCAGAGGTTGCTGCCCCACCGGTCAATTATGCTCACACTGGTCAATAAGCAGCAAAGTGAAATGATGTAACTTGCTTAAGATCACAACATGCCCACTGTCGGGATTCAAACCCACAACTTTTCAATCTGGAGTCTCACTCTTTGGCAACTGAGCTACATACTTCCACAACTCGTCATATTCTGATTTTTAACCTTGCCTTTCACAGTTTTGTCATTAGCTCACCTGACCAAAGGTCATGTGAGCTTATGGCATAGCGCAGCGTGTGTATGTGCGTGTGTGCGTGTGTGCGTGTGTGCGTCGTTAACACCTATTTTCGACTTCTCCTCTGAAACTGCTGGACAGTTTTTGATGAAACTTTGTCAGAAGTATATATGGGCCAGTGCAATTCAGATTTGTTCGTGGCGTTGCTATGGCTACCATAACTAGGTCAAGGTGACCTAGGGGTGCAAAAATCTTAAAAAATCTTCTTCTCCGAAAGTACTGATTGGAGAAAAAATCTGATGTGATATTGGCTTCTCTAGGGTCTTAAGCCTATAGTTTGTTCATTTTGTGAAATTCGGATAAAAAATAGGTTACGCGTTTTTGCGTTTAATTTTGAAAAAATCGTAAAATAGCTTCAAATTGTTATAACTTGACTATTTGACCAGATAATGACATGGGGTTTTCAGTTTTGACATCTTCTTGTTAGTATCTTCAAAATGAGGTCAAGGTCAATTGTGAAGGTCGTGACCTAATTTTTTTTACCTCTGATTATAATTATTATCTCGAAAACTATAAACTTTTTGCATAGGCATGTATATTAGAATGTTGTAGGTATTGATACAACGATCATTTTGATGTATAGAAAAAGGTCATGGGTTCAAAGGTCAAGGTCACAGATGCAAAACAATACCGAAATGGTTAATTATCTCGAAAACTATAAACATTTTGTATAGGCATGTATATTAGAATGTTGTAGGTATTGATACAACGATCATTTTGATGTATAGAAAAAGGTCATATGTTCAAAGGTCAGGTCACAGATGCAAAACAATACCTATATGGTTAATTATCTTGAAAACTATAAACTTTTTGTATAGGCATGTATATTAGAATGTTGTAGGTATTGATACAATGATCATTTTGATGTATAGAAAAAGGTCATGGGTTCAAAGGTCAAGGTCACGGATGTGAAACAATACTGAAATGGTTAAATTTCTCGAAAACTATAAACTTTTGTATAGGCATGTACATTAGAATGTTGTAGGTATTGATACAACGATCATTTTGATGTATGGAAAAAGGTCATGGGTTCAAAGGTCAAGGTCACAGATGCAAAACAATACCGAAATGGTTAATTATCTCGAAAACTATAAACATTTTGTATAGGCATATATATTAGAATGTTGTAGGTATTGATACAACGATCATTTTGATGTCTAGAAAAAGGTCATGGGTTCAAAGGTCAAGGTCACAGATGCGAAACAATACTGAAATGGTTAATTATCTACATAACTATAAACTTTTTGTATAGGCATGTATATTAGAATGTTGTAGGTATTGATACAACGATCATTTTGATGTATAGAAAAAGGTCATGGGTTCAAAGGTCATGGTCACAGATGCGAAACAATACCAAAATTGTTAATTATCTCAAAAACTATAAACTTTTTGTATAGGCATATATATTAGAATGTTGTAGGTATTGATACAACGATCATTTTGATGTATAGAAAAAGGTCATGAGTTCAAAGGTCAAGGTCACAGATGCAAAACAATATCGAAATGGTTAATTATCTCGAAAACTATAAACTTTTTGTATAGGCATTTATATTAGAATGTTGTAGGTATTGATACAACAATCATTTTGATATATAGAAAAAGGTTATGGGTTCTAAGGTCAAGGTCACATATGCGAAACAATACGGAAATGTTTAATTATCTCGAAAACTATAAACTTTTTGTTTAGGCATGTATATTAGAATGTTGTAGGTATCGATACAACAATCATTTTGATGTATAGAAAAAGGTCATGGGTTCAAAGGTCAAGGTCACAGATGCAAAACAA
This sequence comes from Anadara kagoshimensis, assembly GCA_021292105.1. Taxonomy (NCBI): domain Eukaryota; kingdom Metazoa; phylum Mollusca; class Bivalvia; order Arcoida; family Arcidae; genus Anadara; species Anadara kagoshimensis. The sequence goes on from CM037868.1 coordinate 26,260,846, forward strand.
TACCAAAATGGTTAATTATCTCGAATACTATAAATTTTTTGTATAGGCATGTATATTAGAATGTTGTAGGTATTGATACACTGGTTATCATGATGTAAAGAAAAAAGTCTTGGGGTTTAGTATTTATGTGTTCTTTAAATCTATCAGCTAGCCATTAGTTATCAGGTGAGCGTATCAGGCCCATGGGCCTCTTGTTTTTGTCAAGTCAAGTATTGCTATCACTAAAGCAAAAATATTCTATGACCATCTTCTCTAAGTGTCAGTGACATCTTACATTATGGTAATAAAAACTCAAAGATTTGTTCATAAAATTACCAGGAAAGGGGAAATGAAGGCTCAGACCAGGGATTCAACCTTGGACCTCCAACACTATTGGCAAGTGTTCTACTTAAGCTGCCCAGACTGCTATGTTCCTCAGGATGTTTTGAGTTTCCAATGGTCCCAGATGAGAAATTTCACTGAAATTTTCTTGGATGGACTTTATGTATGTGGCCTATAATTGCATGTCCATCACTTCTGAGGGTCACACTGGCTACCAAACTGTAACAAGAAAAGGTAAAATACATGGTTGGACCAGTGATTAAACCCTGTGACCTAATTCTGTTGAACTCTTTTATTTCAGGTGTCTGTGTACCAGTGACTCACAACACCTGTACAGCTCTGGGATTTACAAATACGACATTTCCTAATATATTTTCACACTCTGACCACTCGGAAACTGTTGCGGCCTTTAACAAGGACTTTAACTCTACTGTCCGCAGTAATTGTTCTAAGAACATCGGGTTGTACGTTTGTAGCCAGTTATATCCAGATTGTCAGAAAGGTATACAGCATCGACCTTGTAAACACTTCTGCGAAGGTGAGATAAAAATACATTTAAATAGAAATTCATGAAAGTCTTGAATCAATTTTTTTGTGGAATTAATGAAAATATTATTATTATTTGTGAAGGCAATATCAAAAATTCATTTACATCTGAAATTTTGAATATAATTCTTGGAATTTCTGTATATATTTTTTTAAAATCAATAACATTAATAAAATATACACTTGGATCCTTTATTTTTCGGTTTCCTCGGTGGGGGCTGGTGGTTTTCTGTACTCACTCTGGTTTCCTCCACCAGACCAGAAGTGACCACCTCGATATATGTAAAACATATCTAATAGCAAAAAACATGCTTTATTGCATTGAAAATGGAGCCCAATTTCGGCCCCAAATTTGCTGAAGTGAGATATTTTGGAGCGTAGTTTTTTACATAATTTCTTTTATTTTTAGCCATTAACAATGACTGTAGATCAGAGCTGCCTTATCAGTTTGACTGTACTTCCTATCCTGAGTTTGACGGAATAGAAAACTGTATCTCACCTCAGATAGACAGAGCCAGTATGTATTATATATGGGAATATTTACAAGATTAAAAACAGTATACTGAACAAAATATAAAAATTATAGCCTTGTGTACTGCTGTAGGAACCACTTTGTTTGTGACAGTAAAATACTCTTTAGTGATAGCAATACTTGTCCTGACAAAAATGACAAAACTGTGAAAGGCAAGGTTAAGAATCAGAATATGAGATGTTGTGGAAGGATGTAGCTCAGTTGCCAAAGAGTCGGACTCCAGATCTAAAAGTTATGGGTTTGAATCCCGACAGTGGGCATGTTGTGATCTTAAGCGAAAAGGGCCCTTAGAACAATCCAATCGTAATGCAGTAAACATTTTTTGAATACAATAAGTATAGTTTGTTTGTTTTTACAAACGATTGACCTGGATACGATTCCTGGTGTCAGGGGTAGGGAATTTCATAACCAATTTCAATTACGTTTTTGCTGTTTTACTTTGTTTTTTGGATTGCATTTTTGGATTGCAATTTGAATGATGACCGATGTGCTTGTATTTATTATAACTTGTTTTGTTTTGCAGATTGTTCAGACCATGAGTTTTCCTGTTACAACATAAATAAATGTGTAAATAAATCGTTGATCTGTAACAACGCCAACGACTGTGGTGATTGGTCAGATGAGAGAGATTGTAGTAAGTACAGTAAAACCTCATTTTAATGCCCCTCGATAACTTTGCCGCCTCGCTTATTGCCACACTATTTTAAAGTCCCAAAATCCCTTTTGTTTTTGTTTTTCTTTATGAGCTTTCCTTAATTGTCAATTTATCGCCAAACCCCTTTATAATGCCAATTATAATTGACTGAACAAACGGTGGTGATGAATCAAGGTTATACTACACATGTATATTATTAATGCCCCTCGATAACTTTGCCGCTTCGCTTATTGCCACACTATTTTAAAGTCCCAAAACCCCTTTTGTTTATGTTTTTCTTTATGAGCTTTCTTCAATTTATCGCCAAACCCCTTTATAATGCCAATTATAAT